>VZTR01010910.1:463051-802540 GCA_013400775.1 Chaetops frenatus
AATTTTCTCAGAAATGTCTAAACGAACATGCGTAAAATCCCACATTGAAAAAAAAAAAAAAAAAAAAAATACATAGTAGCAGCTGCCACCACGAGGCTTTTGAAAGAAGGGCACGGGAAATAGGTAGTGATGCCATCAGATAATAAAGACTTGTCATTTAATACTTTTTGGTCAAGTTCCAGAAGAGGGAACCAAATAGAAGAGGATTCAAATGACAACTATAGCGCAAACACTTCTCTCCTTTTTTTTTTTTTTAATTATCTAAGCTACATAACCGTGACATTTTGAGGCAGTTCCTGGTAGTTGCAGAAACTTACATTTAAAAGTGCTGCATTCCTTTTATGAGCTGCATCAGCTGCTTGAGTTTGCAGTGTCTTTTTAGTCTTTTTGTCTCTTAGATAAGTCTCCATCTGCTGTAGCAGCTCTGATCTCTGAGACAGTCTACAAAGGAAAACATTTTGCTAAGTGGGTAGAACATTTTGCTCAGGAGCTAGAAAATAACCTTTTTACCTTACCCAGTTTTCTCGAAACTATGGGGCTAATTAAGCCGGCTGCAGGGTGGGTGTGCTGGGGGAGGGAAAAGGTACAGGCAGGCAACACCTGCTGTGCTTGTACAAAGCAATAATGTTGCAACCAGCAGCCCTCAAATGCTGAGGTGTTTAGAAACAGTGAATCTCACAGAAGAAGGAAAGGCAGGGTGGGTTGGGGTGACTTACCACTACTACATTTGCTCATTGGCACGTAGTAGTTGTTACAAGAAAAGCAAATTTCCGGAATCATTACTGTATTTGCCTCACAATTTGAGTTTACAGGGCAACAAAGAAGCAATTCTATAATTGACTCATTGAATGAGAGAATCCAATTACCTTCACCAAATAGGAATTTAACGGTGACAAGTTAACAATGGAGATCTTAAACCAGTACCACTATTTGGAAGTCAAAAACCTCATCAACCTAAATACCCTTAACGGCAGGCAAGGATGTTAATTCCCATGGTTCCTGAAGGAAGAGTGCCACCTCCCGGAACTGCAGCCCCTTGCTGAAGCAGCACTGTGCTGTGCAGAGCTCAGACTGACTGGCACCGAGGGTCGTGTGCAGGGAGGGAGAACCTCCCAAGACCCAACACAAACTGCTGCGAGGCAGACCACTACTCACATCTCCTCATGTCTTCTAGCAAGGTGAACCTCCTGAGCCAAACGGGATGACATCTTACGTTGTTTGCCCTGGTCCTGTACTCTATAAAAGGAAAACCAAGTGAAATTAAAATCTTCTAAAGATGTACATTAACATACACTTTCCAGTATTAAACAATTATGGTTAAAAAGCTGTACACATTGTATCTATATGTCAGCTATCTACACAAAACCTGCCACAAGACATTGCTACATTATGCTTTGAATACATTCACACTACTAATGTTCACAATATGTTTTAGGAAGATGCTACTGTACTCTAATAATTTGTGGAAGAACCAGAATTTTTTTCAGTTTCAGATTTAGCACTGAGTTTTCTCGAGTTTCAGATGCTTACAACCACACACACACACTCTGCTTACATAAATTGTCTATTACTGTTTATATTACTCCTTTCTGGCTTTTATCATGTTACACTGAACAGTTATACTTGTAAACTACTTCTCACAGATACAGGCACCTGTTCATAGGAAAATGTGCTTGTTTAGAACTTACTAGGATTTTTTCTGAGCTATTAAGGAGATCAGCTGCCCACTGATGCAAATAAAGATCCTACAGCACTTTTCAGAAGGCTGAAAATGTTTTGCCTATTTTTTTCAACTCAGGTGACTGCGTTGTTGTCACCTTAAGTAAAATGAAATAACTCATCACATGTTCATAATGCCAAAGGGTGGGAAAGGTAAAAGAGCTCATCAAGCTAATATTAGTTAAGGCTTCCTCACTGGCACGTGTCACACCTAACTCTGAAACCAGCGATTTACACGTGGCCTCTGCTGACGCTGGGGTGCATCTTCTAAGGATGTTATGTTTTACTAAACTATGAAAACACTTTTATCCACCTGGCCTGTTGCTAATGCTTCACCTCGTCTAACACGGAGCACACCCCTTCAGAGCTCCTTCCCTCAGATGGGGCACTTCGTGCTCTTTGCGACACACCTTTACCGGCGACAGGAGAAGCCAGAGCACCCTCCCGCAAGGACCTCCTGTCTTTAAGGGCGCCTAGAGCTTACAGCAGGAGCAATAAGCCAGCACCATCGTGAGTGACAAACCGGCACAGCCTGAGCGTCCTCCGCCCGCTGCACCGGGGGGCAACCGCTCCACTCGCTGCTGCCCTGGGTGAATGCCAAGGCCTGAGGCAGCCCGGGATGAACCTCCGCGGGCGGTCCCGGATCTCCTGCGGCCCCAGGGAGGCCCCTCTCGGGCCGAGGACGGCACCTGCACCCCAAGACCCGCAGCCGCTCGCCCTCAGGCCGCGGCCCTGACAGGGCGGGAGAGCCACGGCCGCAGCGCGGCCGCGCACCGCCTCAGCCCTACCATTGGGAAGGGGGGGCGATGGATTTACGACCTCGTTGAATGGTACCGTCCCGTATGATTACGGGAGAAGAAGTCGGGAAATATAAATAAAATACCAAATACACTAGCTGGTTTACCTTTAGCTTCGCCGGCTTCGAAAAGGAAAGCAACCACTCGCCATAGTCTCCGGGACGTCTTAAAACACCCCCCGCCCCCGCTGCCATGGAGACGGCCGGAAAGGTGGAGCGGAGCCCCGGCTGCGGTGGGCGGGATCAGGCGGGGGCGGGGATGGGCTCCGCCCCAGGGATTGGAGAATCGAGCGGGCGCGGGGCCAATCACGGCCCGGGGCGGGGCGGGTGGTGCGTGCCCGCGCTCCCCCTCACAGAGCTGGCGGTCCGGAGCCCCAGAGCATCCTGCCGTATTTGCCTTTGGAACTGGTGTCCCTTCCTCTGAGCAAGGCACAGCCTTCCATGTCCGACCCGGCAGAGCGCCCGCAGCGCCAGCCCTGCTCTCCACGTGGTTTCCAAACCTTCTGGTGTGATCCTGCCCGTGTGTCAGAGCTGAGTTCCTTCCCGGCCTCATAGAGTTGCTTAGGCGAGTCTAGTCCTTTATAGGCAAACTTACATTACAATATACTTCAAATTAAAAAGCACAATTAATTCACCTTTTTTGTTCTGTAAATGTTTTGTCCCTCACAGAAAACACAAACCAAAAAAATCCAAGCTAGATAAAGATGAAAAATATTTTTTTTCTCCATTTCATTGGTGCCCACTAGATTTATGCACATGTGCAGCTGCAGATTTCTAAAAGCTGCTCTAAAAGTGCCTGTCTTGCCTAAATGTTTTCTATCTAAGCATTCTCTCATCCTAGTTTAAGACACCTCATCACAAGCCTTTCTTACTGCTGATCAGAAGCTTTTTCCTGTGGGTTTTCATCTCTTTATATTTTCTATTTTTTTCCCCATTCTCTGATTTTATATTTCTGCAACAAATTCACATTAATTCACTTCATGACATAAGTAGAAGTTCTTTAGTGTACTTGTTAACTTACCCTTGCTTATTGTAGCAATCAGGATAAATAGTACCTAAAAACTTGTTTTAATTTTTTTTTCATCATTGCAATTTAAAGACAAGACTTTCCAATAAATATCACAGAGGTGTAGGAGTCAGTCCTGATTTCTAATGGTGTGAAAAGCTAATTGTTATGGTCACACTAAATGTAACAGCCCAAGTGTTTGCATATTCTACTTTGAGCTACGCCAGCTCTCTGTAATGGCTGCAATCTTTCTTTCTTTGTAGCATTTAATGAATTTCAGGAAGAAAAGAGATAAATTGAAGTTTGGTTTACATAGACCATTATAGATGCCATTTGTGATGAGAATGCCAAGAGCATTTTAGTTAAGTTACAGACACTATGAATTGTTCAGTGTTGTGGAAACAGAGACAGGATGGAAGCTATAATTTTTTAATGGCTGCCTTATGTGGCAGTGGGTAAAGTTCATAGCTACTGAGCTATAATAAACTCTTATTTTAGCCTAGATTGGTTCTGAAGTTGTCAAGAATATAAGCTTTAAACTTACTGGAAAAAAAATATTGTGCTGGTAACAGCCAGAAATCCCCATGTTCTGGTTTGGGCTGGGGTGGAATTAATTTTCTTCACAGTATCTGACCTGGGGCTGTGTTTTGAATTTGTGCTGGAAACCGTGCTGATAACTCAGGGATGTTTTTATTTCTGCTGATCAGGGCTGACACAGAGTCAGGGCCTTTTCTGCTTCTACCCCATCTTGTGGGAGTGCACAAGGAGATGGGAGGGGCACAGCCAGGACAGCTGATCCCAGCCGGTGCAGGTGATATTCCAGACCGCAGGGTGTCACGGTCAGCATACAGAGCCGGGGTGGGGGGAAGTTGTGTGCATGGGAAAAGGTTTTCTCCTGCGTATCTGAATGCACTGGCACCTCCCTGTGTTGTGTCCTACTGTTACATGTGTGTCATGGCATGTGTGCCCCTGCCTCAGCTTCCAGTTATGTTATAGATTTTTCAGAAAAAGCCCTCACCTTTAGTAATTTTTATTAAAAGCCTTTTTTTCCCACCCAGATTTTGTCTTCATTAGATACTTCTATCTCTATGTGAGTTTGCTGTTGAGTCACTGCTATAAAAATTTGAAAAATAGATACCTGCCAGTGGGACCCTGAGATCTGTATTTACTGTCCGTATGGATTAAGGACTTAATGTTAGCCCTGAAACAGGAGCATTTTGACCCTAGCTCTTTTTTAACCCTGCAATTTGATTTTGCTCTGAAAACTTCAGAGGGTTTTCTGCGTGAAATTGGTGGATTGGGACACTAGGTGGCACTTAAATACAGCTAACAAAGATTTTTATCTCTCTCAACACACAAAAACAGTCTAACACATCCTGTTCTAACATGCAGTTAATTATATCCTCAAAATGATGTCTTGGATTGATATTACTAAACAAACATATATAAAATGTAATTACAGACAACTGAAATAAATACTGTGGGCTTATAATTGCAAGATATGTCTTTTGCTTGTAATATGCCACACACCTGTGCGTAGTTTATATAGATAGTATTTTATTTTGTCATTTTAACTAACATTTAGGATGGCACGATTTAGCTTTATGTGCATTTATTTACTGCTACCAATTTTTGCCATATGTCAGTTTTTAAAAACAGAAATGTTTTTATATATTGGAATTGCAAGACACCAGTATTTCAAAGGGAAAACTGTTAGAAAGGAGTTTTCTTATATGAAACCACTTCAAAAATTTTTAAAGAAATGCACATATTTTAGAGGGTTTTTTTGCTTTGCTTTTCACTTCTTCCTTCCCTTACCTTTTGGAGGTACATCTCTGTTGGTACAGTAGCTTAATATCCACTTTGAGGTCTATCTGTTCATAAACATTTGTTGAGTGATATCACTGGTAAAATGCAGCAGGCCTAGGGGACAGTGAGAGCCTTGAAATCCCATCAGATTGAAAGCCCATCAGATGGCCTGTGGCCATCGCCTTGGCTTATGGCAGTTTTCCTATCAGCTGCAGAGGCTGTTGGCAGCATTTCAATCAACTGCACAAGCCCTGTGCAAAGCTGCTTTAAGTTACTACAAGCTAAAAGGCAAAGGCATGCAAGGAAATGCCCTCCCAGAGCATGAGTGGGCTAATAATATATTAAACTTAGGAGGGTCAAAAATGGGCTTCTAATTCCTCTTTCACATTCCAATATTCAGAGACTAGCTCTCGACCTTTCTGTTGGCAGGTCCCCTACCCTTCCCTGTCCTGCATTGCAAATTGTTGTCTTCTCTGTAGTAGTGATATTAGAGCTGAGATGAAGCTCAAAATGGTAGGACAACTCAACAACATATTCCTGTATTTGTTTTGGGGTTTTGGTAGCTAAAGGTGTGTATTTGGCGTGGGAAACACTGGTACATGTGTGGAAGTCATGTGTTGTTGAAAAGAAATTTCCAACACATTACTCACTGCTTAGACAAACCAATGTAATCTGTGTGTGCTTGTTGGAATTGCCCCCAGGCATCAGGAGATCAGCTTCAGGTGAACCAGAACCCAAAGAGCAGACCAGGGTGGGCTCAGCACCCATCAGCTGGTGCAAAAATAGTCCAAACTAGAGATGACTGGGCCAAGTTCATAAAAAGAGTTGGAAGTGAAATTCTCGTGTGAAGAGGAAGAACCAAGAGCTGTGTGTGTGAGGGCACAGAAGTGCTGGAACTCCAGCTGATTTGTGTGCCTGTCAAAGTGTGGTATAAAACTGTGCATCAGGCCAGGCCAGGCCAGACTGTCCAGTGCTGATGAAAAAATAATGTTCTTGATAAAAAGATGTTAACAAGACAATATTTTCTTCATGCATCAAGTAGGGATAGAAACCTAATGAATAGAATAAATCTAAGAAAATCAGTATTCAGTTGCAAATTTTTTTTCTTTTGAGGAAGGTCTTTGAAGGTTCTGTAAATATAAACTAGCCTAGGCAATCCTTCAGACAATTTGCTGATATACCCACTCAGTCTTGTCAAGGGGATACATGCCCCTACAGGTGCTCCCCATCAGTAGTGTCTGTGGTATAGCTACTTCTTTTTGAAGAGTTCACAAAAATAGTTTGGCCCTTTGTAATAAGATTAAGCCTTCTCGTTAAAAAAAAAAAAAAAGTACACGTCTTGACTGACTTTAACAGATGTACAGGTAGTTGAATATTTTACAAGTAATTATAATAACTATTTACAGTAATTAATTTGAATCTAATTGCTTCTCAGCATGTTAGGATAATAAATTAAAACTTTATTTCAAGAAACTCCTGTTGTCTGCTTTCCCTAAGCTGCACACAGGAACCCCAATAAAAAAAACCTCTTGGAGAACCACCATTCTCTGTTCCTGTTTGGAGTACTTTGAATGGAGGTGCTTAGCTTTGATCCTACAACCAGCACTTCACTCATCTGTGTAGACTGGATATTTCTATCCCAGCATGGAGAACAAGCACCTCCTGAGAGCAAAAGAGGTGCATGTGAACAAGAGGGACAGAAATACACTTTCTGGCTCCTAAGTGAGAGAGTCGTGTTAGATGGTTCATACAAGGGAAGGCTGATTTTTCCTGGCTCCCTCCCTGATCAGTGGAGAGAGCTCAGCTCTCCTTGACCACGATGTAGGCCCTAGGCTGAGCATTTGGAGCTGCTCTGAAGGACCAGAGGTATCGTTCTTTACAGGCTATGTAGCGAGCTTTGAGAAACTGCTTTCCTCAGATTGGTGCCTGTAATTATGCACCTGATCAGTGTCTGACCATCTGCTTCAAAACTACCCACAGCTTATGTCTTTCACACCCCAGTGGAGGTTCATTGGAGTTCCTCAAGACTGACTTTGCCTGCTGCACAGACAGAAAGTCTGTCAGCTTTGGCCTGCTTTGGGATTCCTGTTTGAAACCATAGCAAGTTTACTGAGGAGTAGGTCAGTGCCTGCTAATTTCACTTGAATTCAATCACACACGGGTACTGCTGGTTATTTAAACACTCTTCCAACTACATTCACACAATGCTTTGAACAAACTGGGCTATTCAGCTCTGTGCTCTGGGATGATGATGGACACCATCTTCAGTTTCAGGCCATTTGCCTTGGGTATACAAGTCACCCTATAGCTTTCAGCCACGGTAAGTAATGCTATTGCCATCTGGTCGTACATTAAAATTGTCTTATTCTGTAATGATGATACATCTACAGCAGTAAAAAGTACTTTGAATTTTAATACATGCATTTATACGACTGTCAAGATGCCTGATATTAATAACTTGACTTTTCCTGTAAGCAGAGGTAGAAGAAATAACACCACCTTCACAGTCCTGGCACAGTTTCCTTATGAGCTGAATTTCTCAGTCCATTGTTTCTGGGTTATGCCATACAAATCTGAGCAGCAGTGTTCTATTTTTTAATTTCAGTTTAGATTTTGAATGCTTTTGTTATGAATGTCTTCACTTCCAGAGAGATATTAGAGAGGCAACAGTACTTCTCTTACTGCATAACACCAACATTTACTGACAATAAAAATAACTGAACTTGCACAAGAAGCCAGTTTCTAATAAACCCTTTTACTGGGTTGTTGTTATGAAGCTTGAGCTTTTCATTTTTTACAAAAAACCCCACTTTTTAAAGAAAGGTCAGTCAATCTTTTTAGAAAGATTTAATAAATGACTTTTCCCACCTTACAGAATTTAGTCTTTTGTTGAATTGTTTCTGTTCCTATTAAAGCTTCACAAAAATGTACCTTCTATTATATTTCTTCTAATAGGTTTCTCAGCCTTATAACTATAATAAATTTGTCAGTCTAGCTTCGCTGAACACTGGAGTTGAAAATCTTACCACAACAGATTAGAAATATAACCATTTCTAAACCCTTTCAAGAAGTTTTACCCTTTCTTTCAACACATTTTATGTACTCAGCAATTCAATGAAAATAACCTTTCAGAGTCATTCTTTAAAGTCTCTTTCTTGGTGATAGAACAGTCGAGCCATTTGATCAGTCAGTCAGAAAACCAGAGTTCTGTTCCCATCTCTGCCAGAGTGTGTTCATAGTCTGAACCAGCTTGCTGAAAGCCAGCATTTCCTTAAGTGTTCATTCAGAGGAAATGACCAACTTGACCCACACAGGACCTGATTTTTAGAGCAGCTGAGTGCTCAGACCTGCAATTTCAATAATTTTGAGCAGTACCCTTAGCACTGCTAAAAAGGTTAAAAAAAACCTTACAGTATCTTATTTGGTAACCAAAGAAGAAGTTTTATAGCAGATTTTAAAAGATATGCAAATATCTCTATTTTGCTTCTATGAAATTTGGTTGTTGGTTGTCGTTTTCTTTTTTCTTTTTTTAGGAGAGAATTTACATTCCTTAGAAACACAAAATACTGGTTTGATAAACAATTCTCTTCAGGAAATGTCTTAAAGTGTGAGAGAATGTAACAAAACCTTTAGAATATCAACCATCCTAAAAGCAGACAAGGAAGGAGTATGATCACATAAATCTAAGAAAAGCAAACAGAATCTATATAGCTCAAGCCTTGTGCTATAAAAAGAATCAACTTTGCTATATAACACTGTGTGTAGTATAAATGTCAATGTATCATATTTCCTTTGTATGAATGAATTGGAAGAAGAGAGAGGCAAGGGTTATGCAAGTAATATAAAAGCATAATTAATAAATACTTCCAAGGAACACAAATAATCTGCACTAATCCCAAATTACATCTGATACTCTATCCTTTAATTTAACCCCCTCCCCTCAGGTTTACCCATAATCAGGAAATAGAGGAAAAGATTAATTATCTCACCCTTTGCTTTTGAGAGAATTGTTCAGCTGAGCTTCTTGCAAACTTGTCATGGGTCATTCCACTTGTTTGACCAGCTGTGATGATGCTGGTGTGTTTCTGGTCACCTGAGTTCAAGAGACATGAAGAGGTGCAGCTTTTAGAATGATCAAGAGAGTGAAGAAAACTTGTTTTGTGAGAAAAGACTAAAATATTTGGCTTCTTTATCAAAACAGAAGCAGGAAGACTATCTGATTCTTTTTTACTAACAACAGAATTATAATATTAATATTAATATTAATGAAAAATAGTTTTTTAAACAAAATTATAGTGCTACCAGAAGAACAAATGGGTGTGATCCATTTGTGTCCGTGCCCGTGGCCAGAAGGGTGGAACTAGATGATCTCCATTCCAACCCAAATCACTCTCTGATTCTGTAATGAATAAACTTTCTATTGAACAGAGAAGTTTTAGGGAAGTTCTTAAGCATCAGACAGGTGAACTTCTAGACAGAATAGAGAGGGAGGGAGAATGGGGTGATTTTAATACAGACCTTCACCCATCTGTGACTGGGAGTTTGAGCCATGGCTTTCTGGTGACCTTTGGAGGGAAGCCTGACTTGCAGAGCCTTTCCAATGGCAAGTTTTTCATAGCAGACCTGTTCAGTTGAACTGTGCTGGTGAAATACCAGAATCCCATCGCCAGTGTCAATATTGTTGTCAGCTGCTGGTCTTCATTGAGAGGAAACTTGGAAATTAAAGCTCCGAGTCACCTGCTGCTCTGTGCCTCTGGCTATGGATGGTATTGCAGAAGGAAAACTTGTAATAAATCACACAATGCACAACTCGTGCAGTGGGCTTGGCTCTGCCTGCCAAGCCAGGCTGCTTTTGTTGACACTGGTGCTAGGTTGGTGTGCAGGGCATTGCTACTCCACCCAGGCATTGGGAGGAGAATGTTTTGAACACAGCATCTCCGTGTTGTGAAGATCTTCCTGTCTGCATTGGCTTCCTAATGTAACCTTCTATTTGCTATGATCTCGCTATGAGCTTTACACTACAAAGTCTTACACAACATTATTTGTAGTTGGCTCTTTGTCTGAACTTATTTCATAGCCTAAGGCACAGAAAGGCAGGTGAATTTAAATTTTAGCTTTCAAGTTGGTTTTCAAATGCTGTCGCTCT
Organism: Chaetops frenatus; assembly: GCA_013400775.1. Lineage (NCBI taxonomy): Eukaryota > Metazoa > Chordata > Aves > Passeriformes > Picathartidae > Chaetops > Chaetops frenatus. Next base: position 473,528 of record VZTR01010910.1, read on the forward strand.
AAAATATTTAAATAACATAAAGTTCTAACAGCGTTTTCAGAGTTTCTTGCACAGTTGACTGTCTTTGGCCTTACTGAACCAGACTCTATTTATGATAAGAGTTATGGACAGCACTGTGGAGTCCAGGCTTTGAATAGCTGGGTAAAAATGTCAGTGCTGTCATTGATGTGAAAAGGGTCAATGCTTGCTTTTCTGTCATTTATGTTTCAGCTTAGCAATAATGTAGTAAAGGAGATTTTCTTTGGAAAGATGAAGCAGTAAGAGATATGAGAAAAAAATACATTAATAGGAATGAGAAAATTACTTTCCTTAGGGAGTACCATTTATTTTCTTCATTAAACCTTATCAAAGAATGATATCAGTTGATGGTTGGCAGTTTAGTTTCTGAAAATGGGCATGATGGGCAAAAGCTGTACAGTTACAGCAGTTTATATCCGTTTATTAAAGGGAATGATTTTCTATTTAAATGCAGTTTATGTGTTCATACTCTGTGTGTGTATATGTAGCTGTGCACATGCACTTGAACACATCTATTTCCAGTGATTTTTGAAAGTGACCAGTTGCAGCCAAGTTTAACACCAAGTTAAACAGTTTACTAGTCCCAAAGACATCAAAGCTCTAAAAGTTTTTTTGAAGATTGGTGGCTATTCAGAGAAAAAGAAAAGTAATTCACATTTGGTAAGATGTCAGAGGGTTCATGTAGGTTTTTTTTCCTACCAACTCAAATCTACAGAAAACCAGGCTCCTTGGTCCTGTTTTTCATAGAGCTGCCTGTCTACTTAGTATTTTTCCATGCTTGAAGCAAGTGGAATGAAACCGGTTTATAAAAGCAATCAAACGATCTGTTGCTAAAATATGACTGGTGTATTAATCAAGCCATTACTGAGATGCTCTAAATTTCCTCTCTGGAAATGTCTCTCTGTAATTGGGTAATCTCTCAAAATAATTTGTGATACCTTTTTACACATTGTGCCAACTGGAATAATCAAACAGGGCTGATTAAAATTATGCCTTCCCAGTTATATTTGAAAAACATGGTGTGTAAGTTTGATATACTTTGAATTGTCTCAGACTGTTACAGACTCTGAGAAGGGACTGTGGTCTCTGCACTGAAAGACATGTAAGCAAGTGTAGAAATGGTTATTAATGTCGGTTCATGTGTGAGAAAATGTTAGTGTTACTTGTAGAAAATATTGTGGAAGCATGACTGGGATCCATGGCTGAATCCCACAAAGCATGCTGAAGGTAGCAAGGTACATCACCACAAGGTACTCTCTGCCTGTAAAGGACCATTTCCAGTTAATTGCTTGTGTTTAGAATAGAGTGGAAAGGAAATACACATCTAAGGAAAAAGGGAGGGTTTTTTTCCCCTTACAGTTTATTGAGAGTTTTTCTTTCTTTGTGTGGTCTCATTGCATATTCTTGCAGGACTCTAAGGAAATACAGCTCTTTCAGAGCTGGAAAGTTATAATAACATATGTCTTCCTTCTCATTATCTACCTGGTGTAGTCTATGTTTAGTTTTCATTCACTTTAGGTTTCATTCATTGCTCATAGAAATGCAACTGGATTAGTTTTAGAAAATGACTCAGCATGATACGGGAGTGAGGAGGAAGAGAGACAGTGAAAGATCACACAGCCTACAAGACTGAGATTTATTGTAAATGTGGCTTGGGAAAATTGTTTACTTTGAGTAAGATTTTTTAAAGGCAGTTAGATTACTGGCTACTTTATGGGCCAAAATATATGTAGAAAATCAGATTAATCTCAGTGGAAACACTGAGTTAGAAATGGCATCATTCATTGTGTACTGTAAAAATGTTCTGCAAAGCCCCATTTATGGAAAAACAATGCAACACCATAGAGTTCTTTAGAAAGAACCATCCATTTGCTGTCAGGGTGCAGGACTGTGATCCGTTTGCCACTACACCAGTGATGTTCCAGACAGATTTTCCCAACACAACACAGGCTGAAAAAATCGGTATTACTGAGAGTATAGGAAAATTCAGACTGTGTCCTGTTTTTAAGAAGGGACAATAAAGGGAACAGAGGGAAGGTGACAAAGAGCAGCAGACATTAATTCTTACCAGGCTTTGGCAGTCTGTAGACCAGGCAAATCCTGAACCAGAGATTCTATTCACATCTTTATGTTTGCTTCCCAGTTTAAATTCCTTCATGTAAATGTCTGGGGATAAGGTAAAGAGCACCATACATAAATAAAGACCCAACTTCTCTCTTTATTATGCATCCACACACTGCTGCTGTGGATGCACGTGGGTCCACAGCTAAGGCCCCAGGATACTACTACAACAGAATAATTACTATTCATCAGGAACATCTTTGTCAGAAGACTGAAATAGGTTTGCCTAAAATTGCTCAGAAAAATATGCAGTAATTTTGCAAGCCAAGAAATGTAGTGATAAGGTGACAGAAAATTCTTGGCTCTGCTGAAGTCGAAGTGAACTTTGCCCATGGCTTCAGTAAAGCCCAGATTTTTGCCTTAAGAGTCTGCCCAGACCAGCTGCTCTTCCTGGATGTCCTGAGAGTGTCTCTTGCCCAAAGGGGCTCCAAGGAAAGGTGTGCTGTCATGAATTCAGAACAATGGATTTTAACAAGCATGTGTGTACTGTGGATGACTGTACTACTCTTTTTGTGAAGAACCTACTCTTTCCAGTTTTGCTATTCATTTTCACAAAGCCAGACCCTGCTGCTGGGCACTTGGGGCTGTCAGTGTTCTCATGCCACTTTGTGAGGGAGGAACTGGCAGAAAACATTCAAGTGCTGAGGATTTTGTAAAACAAGAGGTTAGCTTTCCAGTGCTAACTGGGAAGCTGTGTTGTGGAAAATTGAAGACTTGAGCATTTAACCCTTTTTTTTCTCCAAGCTTTTCCTTCTTCTGTACGCATAGATCAGGAAAACAACCACTCCCTGTCCTTTGGGAATTTCTTCATACATTTTACAGCAAGTGCTTTTGCTTGTAGGTTTAGTACTTTGTGTTGTGACCACCTTAGTGAAATAAATCTATGAAGAGCATGGCAATGGCAAGAGCTCAGCTTCTGCTACAGGCATCAGTTGCTATGTGGGAAAATGCAGCCCACAGATTATTGATAACCACATCCTAGGAAGAAGTGGAATGTTCCAGAATATCAAGAGCATACAATGAAATTCAAAGAGGAACACATAATGAAGCCAGGAATAGCTGCACAGAGAAACTTTTTAGTGCCTGAGTCTTGCCTGTTTTTGCTGTAATCTGTTGCAGTTGATACTGCAGCCTTATAATGAGGTTAGTTTATAAATTATTAATAGATAATATGAACATCTAGCAGATAAGGATAACATGGGTTACAAGCTCATCAGCAGATAATGCTCTATTGCAGTAATAATCAACCTGCTGAACTCTGCAATTGCCTATAACATTTGAGACCTACTTGTGAAAATATCTATTAATTCTTATTAAATATAAAACATGGCCATAATGGGTATACATATAATATGAGATCCCTTTTTCAGTACTTTTTTGTCTTTAAGCACCTGCTTATGCCTGCCAAGGTCCTTCTGTAAGTAGGAGGTGTGAATGCTAGAGCTCACCTGTGAGGAGAGGGAGATGAATTTCCCCTCCACTGCTGCATTATTGGTAAGCTCAGGTTTTGAGCTGGGCAGAGGCAATGATGATTTCTGTGAGAAATGGTTTGTTACCATAGAGCATGGAACAGCTGTGCAAGCCAGCTGAGTGACATGAAGTGATGTCCTCTGAAGTCACCACGGCAGCAGCTCTTCCATGTCAGCCAAGGGGCATCCCCAAACTGTAGGAACAGAGCTGGACACCTAAGGGGGACAATGTCCTCCTGTGCCAGCCTGGTCACTGAGTACCTTGTACCCACCTTGGATCTCAAGTTCATGTGTGTATCTGAAAAACACTTTAGAGTTTGTGTTCTTGACACAAATATCATAATTGTAGGAAGGCTAAAATTTCTCTCTCCTGAATCTTGTTACTTTCTAAAATGCCTCAAGTCTGGTACTCAAAGTAGTGCTTTTGGTTTGTAGTGTGAGCTGTAATAGTTGTAATGACATATTGTGAATCCAATCCCTGTCCTGCTTTACACAAGGTGAAAAGAATTTTTTAAAATCCAGTAAGCAGTTGAGAGTGAAAATAAAAGATCTGGGAATCTTTTATTTGGAGGTCTGCTGCCATTCACGTGAGGAAGACTGTGATGTCCCCAGGGCTGCACAGGTGCCACCCTAGAGGGGATGTGGATTTAGTGACATAATTTTCCAAATTCAGTGGGGAAGACCTAACTATATCTATCTATATACATCTACATCATCTATATCTATATATCTATGTCTGTATCTACCTCTCTCCACTCCTCTCCTATGAGAAGCTGGACTACAAACACACTCCCTGCTTTGTACCATGGCTGGGACAGACCTGTAGTTGTGTGGATGCATCCTACCTGGAATAACTGCAGGTCTTTCTCCAGATTGCTTTGCAAAAGTGCCTTGTATCCTCAGGAAAGTGAATTCAACAAAGCAATGGATGGGAAGGATTTTAGTGAATAAATTGGCTTATCTTCTGATATTATAGCAGTAGACAAAATTAAACAGAGAAAGCCCCAAACCCATGAAACCCAGACCAAACCCATTCCCCAAACAGTAGCATTTTCAGTCATTAAGTGAGAATAACGTGCACCAATAGGAATATGATGCCTGCAAATGTACCATCCTAAAATAAAATTAGTTTAAAAGTCAGGAACAATATCATCATCATCAGGTGGCTTCCTTGCAGGGTAGAAAATAGCTTTAATAACTTCATTGTTGGAACTAGTACAAAAATATAAAAGCTCTCCTCCTCCCCAATGCAGCAGTGATTGTGTTAAAAGCAAGACCTCTGGGTCTAGAGGGCTCTTCTGCTGTTCCCAGCCTATGAAAAACGAGGGCTATGGCATGCAGCTGGAAATCAGCAATGCAGAGTGTTGAAATCTCATTTAGAGGTGGGTGTATTTCAGAGTACAGAACCAAATGGGAAAATTCATTATATGGAAAGTTAATGCATCATGCTGGCTAGGAAGGATGCTGAGGGGTGGCACAGGAAAATCAATAAAAATTGAAGTGCAGGCAAAATGTGGAACAAGAGGTCCAAAAGGCAAAGAATCCAAAGTTATTATTACCTTTTTGGACTTACTCAGAAAGAAATAACATAATGGGACTTTACTCTATATTTTGGGTAGGGACCACTGTATGGTCTGAGGAAGAAAAGAGGGTGAGACATGATTCAAGCAGAAAATTTGGAGAGGGGTAGCTTTGTGCTCAGAAGACACCAATCCTGCTCAGGGCTGTTCATTGCTGAGGCTGTCATTAAAGGCCTGGCAACAACAAATATCTGCTCAAAGCCCCCGAAGTGGTGGGTTCTAAGCCATTTGTGACAGAATGGGCTTTCCTGATCTGCTTCAAAGTCAATGGGGATGCAGGAAAACAATTTTCTGAACAAACTGGAAACCACCAGGAGGGCATTGGACTGGGTCAGCATTTTGTGCCAAGTGTCTGTGACCTTTTGGCCATCAGCAAAACTGGCTTTATCATCTTGTGCATTGTTTTTTTAGCCAGCTACATGCAGTGACAGGGGCATAAAACCAGAAAGAAATAAAGGCATAAAAAGTGGGGGTGTACTAGTATTCCTTATTTAAGGACTTCAGTGTAATTTGAGCAACTTTACGTAATTTACATTAAATCACCACGTTCTTTTTCTTGTCATTTTGGAGCTTGTTCTATTTCTTTTTGTCTTATTACCTTTTATGTGATGAAATTCCAGCTTAATATCTTTTTTTGGCAGTTACATACCTTATCTTCAGGGTGGAACAGCACAACAAGGTGTTTCAGGATACATTGAAGCTGATGGATCAAAGACCAGTCACTGATCTTTACTGGGGACTGGAAGGTGCTGGGACCTGGCTGATCAGGCACCCATAGAGAAACTGGAGGAGAATTTTGACAAATAGAGAAAGCTGTGTTGTGACAGGGCTCTGCTTGTCTGACCAGATTAGCTTGAATCAGTTATTCTTCCTAAAACACACTGCTAGGAGGTCAATAGTGCTTCTGAATTCCATATAGGATCTATATCCTGAGAGTAAACAACCCACCTGTATCCCTTTTATTTCAGAAAACAGAGGAGCAAAAAAAAAAAGATGCAAAGATTAGCTTATGGTCAATTTCATAGGCTGCAATCAATTTACAGGTCACTGGGAGTCTTTCAGGCAAAGGCATAACATATGTCTAACAGGCTCAAAGTAAGAGGCTATCTAGAAAATTGGATTTAAGTTATAAGGAAGCTTATTTAAAGCACTAAAATTCAGAAGGCAGAACCTTTCATAACCTAAGGTACTGAATCTTTAAGAGTTTTTATGATTCCACCCCAGTCCAGTAATGGTTTTTCAGCTTGAATCTAGTATTAAGCAGCACTAAGGACTTTCCTTGCTAGTTGCAAAGTGTGATAACCTTTCTGTACCTAGATAAATAAAGTGTCACATTTTATTCTGTGTCACCATTTTTATACAGATACCTATACTACAGCTACAAGCCAACACAGTCACAGTGTATTCAGATTCATTATGAAATGATGTTTAATTTAAGTGACATTAAATGATACTTAAAATTAAAATGTTCATCTGATGATCAGACTCAGAGTTTGCCCAACAGTTCTGACACTGAGCCAATGCCATTGAAGGTAATGATTTGAACCTGTTAGGAGGAAGAAGCAGTGAGGTGCTGATGGTCCCACCAGGCTGCATGTAATGAAGGCCTCGATTTATTATTTTTCTATGATTTTCTGTTCTTGATTGTGTGCTGATGAAACACAATAAGCACCTGGTTACAGAAAAATGCTCATTTATGTAGTACATGCAGGACACCCCCATTGCATCCCTCTTGTTTAACCCATAGGAACTCCTTTACAGAGAAAAAACAGCCAGGCTTTCCTTAAGAGATCATAATTTCCCTCCCATGAATTGTCTGAGAGAAGACTAAAGATCTCATTTTATCCTTCAGTCAAGCTCCTCAGCTCTCCCTTTGCTTTTCCTTCTCAGCAAGGAGCAGGAGAGGATCACAGCCTTCCCTCTCATGGAAGGGACCTGCAGCATCTCAGAGCTCTAGACCGACTGACAGAACCTCATGTTAGGAGACTCTGGGGTCTGTGTGATGCACGGCTGAGAAGCTGCTGCTTCTCTATTATGATGTGAAAATATTTTTAAAGACTCTGTACTAGATTTATTATTTGGGCATTATTTGGAGGTTCCCACTGTTGCGTCCGTGTCTCCTTCCCTGCCTGAGCAGTCAGAGTCTGCTGCTCTCATCTTGCAGACAGGGCATCATTTTAGAACAAAACCCCCACTGAATCAGATGATGGGGGGCTGTGCCACATTCCCTATACTGAGCCTTGGGCTTCCAGCCAGTAATGCCTTCCCCCAAGACAAAAGACACACACCTTCTGCCTTTCTTCTGATGTTGACCCAAAATCTCTCTCTCTTCCAGCAGCTCCTTAGACAAAGGAACAAAATATTTATGATTAGATCTAGTGCAAGGTTATCCTGTGATATGGGACACAGAACCAACAGGGTTTGAGTTGGGGAGTGACAGAAATGATGAGATGTCCAGAAAGCATGGCTCACAGACACAGGGAAATGTGAAATACTGGAAATGGCTCCCATAAGAGACATGGAACTGAAATGCAGAATCTTTTCAAAATTCAAAACCAAAGCATAAAACATGAATGAAGCAGGCATTGACTCCTAAACAAGGATTTCAAGACATAAGGAAGATAACAACTTTAGAAAAGAAAAGCAAGCCCAGTGACTGTCAGATTGATTGAACACAGTGTCAGGAAAGATTGCTTTGTGAGTGTTGCTTCTTAAAGTATTACAAAGTCAGAAAGACATCAAAAACATTGATTGGCAGCAAAGGGGAACAGAAATCACCAGTGATCAATAAGGTGGCTGCCAGCAGGTGGGGATGACACATCAGGGCAGGAAGAACTTTGTGGGGCTTCAAGTGGCTAAGTAATAGGACTGGGACCAAACCATCGATCAAAATTATTTTTATGTTGTAAAAGGTCTTGAAAAAACACCTGGCATTTCAATCCACTTAATAAAAATGCTGCTATTATTTGTGCCTGCTTAAGATGACTGCTAGCAACTTCTGGAAGCCTTAAAGGCTAAGCTTGTTAGCTATTTATTACAGAAGAAGTTGGGATCTCCTGATACCACCAATTAATTCAGGCATATTGTTCTTAGTAGGAAGTGCTGGTAAATCATATCTCTGTTGCCAATGTATTAATGAACTACTTACTACACCTTTTCACTCGATACAGGTCTCAGCAAGGCTGCTTCCCTGTGCATTCCCAAGCATGGAAAAAAGTATTTTCTCCAAGGCTTTGCCTTTTCTCTTATCCTCACTCCTGCCTCTGTTGCTCACCAGGAGGTCTCAGGAGGAGCAAGGGTCTCCTGGAGCAAATGCCGCACAACCTTGGCAGTGCAGGGACCTCTGTCCCCTTTGTTGGCTGTGCAATAACAGCCTGGTTGGCAGCAGCTGGGGCTCACCTCAGAGGTGCTACTGTCTCATGAAAATGCTGGTTTTTTTTCATTTAAGGAGCTGCCTTGGGGTGTCCTGATTTCTGTAGCTGTTACAGAGCTGTTTTTCTTGTTCCATCACTGCCCCAGGTCATGTTCCCACTGCCTGACCCCTATCTTCCTTGTGGCTTGTCAAACTCTGTTTTTTGTCATATCTATCGAAGATGTAGGAAGAGTTACACCCTTTCTTCAGGAGTCATGATGTAAGTACCAGCAGACAAGCCCCATAGCCCGTCTGCTCCTGCCTCTTCCAGGCCCTCTCTCTCCATCATTTCACTAAGCAATGTCCCAGTTCACCCCATCTTTGCTCAGAGGGTTTCCAGCTCACTGACCATCCCCAATGCTCTCCTTTTGTCCATTTTCAGTGGGGTTACATTTTTCCCCTGTGTGGTTCTCCCTTCCCAAAATAAGATTGTTTTAACCCTGCTGTGAAGAGCCTGGGAGGTGTCCTTACCTGGTCTCAGTGTAGACCTGCCAGACCTGCATGTGTCTGCCTTGCAGCAGGTGGGGTTGGCTCATGTTCAGCTTGCCATCCTCTCCATCCTCCAGGCACTTCCCAGACCAGCAGGATTTACACAACTCTTTTCCCATATTGTTGCTGTGACGTGTCCTGTACCCACCTACCTGTGCATGCAGGGGCTGCCATCTTCCCCACGGGGGTGAAGCAACCAAGCTGGGCAGAGGAAGCTTCCCCTGGGTGCCTGCTGCTGGCTTGGAAAAGTTATAGAGGGCCCTGGAGGTGCTGGAGCATCCCCTGGAGCAGGTGTGGCAGGCTGGGAAGCAGCTCCCTGTGCTGCTCATCCATGAGGCAGCAGGACCTGCTGGTGGGATGGTGTCACACCACTGCTGGGGTGCAAACTGAGGCAGCACCCCGGGGCAGGGGCTGGGGGGAGCACCCTACGAGGTGGGGGGGCTTGGCAAGGGTCACCAGGCTGTTGTGCAGTGTCCCACTGATCACAGTCCCCATGCAGTGTTCCAGGATCCCTCTTCCTCCCAGTTAACCAGCACACAGACCTTACAGGTGAGAATGCAGCAACAGAAAAGGCAGCAGATGGAGTGTATTGATGTAGTGTATTGATTTTAATCAGCAATTTTGCATCCACGAGCAGTTTGAATTATTGATGTTTCTGTCCCTGTGCAGGTGCTGCTCTGGAGGCTGAGTGCTGCTGTGCTTCTGAAGGTGCTGCCAGCCTGGGCAGCCCCTGTGCCAGCAGCAGATTGCAACCAGAATCTGTCCACAAGCCCGAGTGGCTTCTCTGCAAGAACAACAAAAAAGGTAACACAGCTCTGAGCACAGAATTAGAATGGGGGTGGTGTGTGGAGCTGCCAGGGTTTTGTTGCAAAACACTGAGAGCATCAGTGGCATCTCGTGTGCCTGCCCCAGTGACTGCTCCTGGCTAGGGCAGCAAGGAGAGGTGACTACTCATGCACTCCATGGGGGATATTTGCTACATTGCCTCTAGGATTTGGAACATCTGTACCCCCCAGTCTGTCAGAGATGGGAATGAGTGCTCTGCTTTTCCTGTCAGTGCTGGGGTGAGCGAGCAATGCCATCCATCCCAGTAAATCGGGTGATGGTGGCCTGGTGGAACCCCCTGCTCCTCCAGGCTGGACTGCCAGAAATAGGTCAAAGGAGGGGCAAGTCAAAGGGGCTGGCAAGAAAGCTCAGGATCTGAGGTCCTGTTCAGAATGGAGACAGTCCCCCTTCCAAAAGGGATTTTGATGGGTCACAATTGTCTGGGAAGGAGCACTGGTAGAAAGGGATGGGGTTATTTACTGCCAGCTCTCTAATAGTTGGAGACAATTAGGAAGGGAACAGTGAACTCCACTGTCACTGGCAGTTCCCAGCTGAGTACTGCTTGGAAATCTGAGATCTAATTAAAGCAGGTCTTGGATCTCATAATTCTTCCTGCATGCCTGGGACAATGAAATACTGACTCCTGCATCTGTTCCTTCTGTGTACTGGATGCAAATAAGGAAGAAGTCTGTAAATACATCAAAAACCATACTTTATTTTATGTATAGCAATACAATTTACATATTAAATAACACTATAATAGAATGATTTGATATAGTTTAACATAACAAAAAGAAGATTCTTCAAGTTACAAAAAACCCCCAAACAAAAACCAAAAATGAACAAAAAGTCTCCCTCAAAATACTCCCTCCCACCCTTTCCCCAAACCAAACACCACATTTTCATTTTTCTTCTGAATGGATCAATGAGACAAACGTATTCAGTGACTGGCTAAGTCTAAATCCTGTTGCACACACTGAAAATGTAATAAAAATAAATCCAACTTTCACAATCACTGCCCCAAAGAAATGATGTGTGGAAATATTTTTTGGAGTGTGATGATGGTGTCTCACTACCTTGAAACACAGAAGGTTTGTATTCACATAACCACCACAGAACTAGGAAGGAGGTGAAACTAGAAAAAAATTAGCTTTATATGAAAATATAAAATTCTATGATTATATACCATAGATACAAAGTTCCCAGAAGATGCTTATCTAAGCAACAAAATATTTACAGTTTTAATGACTTTGCTATTTTAAAAATGAAGGAAAGGAAAGTAGGAGTACACATGAATGCTTCGGTCTTTAGAAACAATGGCTGCTTGCTAGTCTCAAGTGTTCTAACAAAACAAAAAAGTCACTACCCCAAATGTTGGAGAGTTGTGACATTGTATAAAATTGACTATCTCCTCTTTTGGAGACGTTTATTCTTAAAACTCAAGACATTTTTCTTGAAATTAACTATCCTCTGTAGAAAATGCTTCCCTTTGCAAATAGTTAACAAAAACACTAAAAACAGTTTAACAGCTAAGACAAAGTAGAGGCCAAATCTCTTTATTACAGTTCCTCTCTTTTCTTACTTTTGCATTCCTTCTCCTTTGGTAAGTGAAGCCAATGTAGTTCACATTGTTAGAATGGCAACAAGGAGAAGAAGAGCAAAGGGGTAACAGTGAATTACATCTGAAAAAAAAACTAGAGAAAAAAGAAAAAGAAGAAAAACAATGCAGTAGATTAACAAATAGGCATTTTTACCTTCATATAAAAATTCACTGGCACCATTTGAACATAAACTTCGGAATAAAAGATCTGATGTCAAAAGACATGAATTGGAGAAAGACTGCTAAATCTTCAAGACAACTACATTTTTTATTTTTTAAATTAAGTTGGTTTCGTTTTGCTGAGAATTAGTAGCATGTATCTTTGGTAGAATCCATATCTATATCTTTTAGCTTTTAAATAAAATACATCAGCTTTAAAAAAGATTAATGAGAAGGCAGTTGTGCTGTATCATAAAGATTCTTCTCCTAATGTTCCAATGTGTTCAAGCAATTAGAGCAGTCAGAAACTGGAAAAACAACTGAAATTTTGCAGATCCTGTAAATGACTCCACTAACCCAGAACAGACCCACAGGTCAGACACAGTCACTTACAAGGAAGAGTTTAAGGGGTTTGGATTTTTCTTTTTCCCTGTTTCTAAATTAGCATTTGGAAACAGACACTGAAATACTAAGGACAAATGCTGTTTAAAATGAATGTTCTTTAGACATTGATCCTGCAGAAGACTTGGTGCTCACCCTGCACACCTGAGCAGTTCCACTGGCTCCCCCAGACCTTCCTCCCAGAGCCAAGCTCACACACAGGAGTGTTTAGAGGATGGGGTATTCTGAGCCTGTCACCTATTTCAGATGTTAAGATGATACAGAAGCTTTCCAAGCATTCCCACTTGGAAAGCTTGGCAGCTCTTATGGTCTCAAGACATAGTTCATGTCTTTCACACGGTCTGAGGGCACAGGACACATGCAAGACATGGAGAAATGGTATTTTCTAAATGTGGACATACACGTGTGCTTCAGTCCTTCTGTTCCTTATTTCTCAGGCTGAGGACCACACTTTGCAGTGATATAGGAATGTTCTCAGGTTCTCTTAATTTGCAGACCTGCACATTGCTTGGGAATCTTTGATGCTTGAAAGGCATCCTGACTGAATGCCAGGAGCTGGGTACAGTGGGGGGGTTGGGGTCCCAAAAGCAAGGTGGTGATTTGCAGAGCAGGACTTTGGCTGGACACTTGTGGGAGCATCAGGAGAGTTTATCAGTGCCCATCTCTGAGCAGACATTGCTCCTTCTGCCACTCACTCAGTCCCAAGGAAAGGGTGCAAACCTGTGTAACAGAGCAGAACTGCAGCTGCTTACAGGAGGACAGATTTGGCTTTTCTGTGTGCTTAATCCTGACCTTCACAAGCAATTTCTAGCTTCACCCCTTCAAGCCTCGTGCATCACTACCATCTATTGGCTACCTGGCTGTCAGCCCAGCACTTAACATACAGCTCATGCTCCCTCACGAAATAATCCATGGAGAACTCATAGAACATAAGTGTACATTATTTCCCCATGGATTAAACCCCAGGCAAATATTTCAGGTGTTGGAAAATGCCAATGCAAATGCATGGATTTCCAAAGCATCTACCAAAGTTCAACCCCCGCAGCTTTCATTCCTTGATGTTTAAAACTCCTGAGAAGGTAAGGGATTAAACCACGGGTATTCAGGCAGTGTGTCACAAACCACAGAGATCCATCATGCCAGTGAAATGAAAAGTAATCACCTGAAAGTAGTGAACAAATCCAACCCTCTTGATGCCTGCAGTAATCTTTGTGTCACTTAGTTGTCAAGGATTGAACTTCTAACTTCTCCCTACACCTCCCCAGGAACTTAAATACTTTCAGATTGAACTGATCCAACTCCTGAGTCCCTTTGTGCTACCAGCTGGCATTGGCAGAGGCCAGGTTCAGGGCTGGGGCACAGGGGGGCTCAGCAGCCTCTCAGGCTGATGCAGGCTGGCCAGAAAACCACTCAGCAAAACCTTCCAGCCCTTGCAGGGAGCAGCACTTGAAAACTTACTTAAACCATTCTGTTACTGGGGTGTAGTGACTGGAGGGCCAGTCCTAACTCCTACTGACTCCCACCTCCATGCAGTGCAAAGGGGATGCAAACTACAATATTTTGAAACATTCTGCATGTATTTTATTTGGACTAGCTGTTGCTGGACCTGGGATTTCCCTACCAAAACCACGGGCTTATTATATTGCTTGGCATTAGCAATTATTTGGATCGCTTGGATGGAGGGATTCAACAAACTGAGAAATAAAAGGTGACTGTGTAAAAGGTTGCTGATGAATCCTTGAATACTTTGAATCTTTCTCTTATTAAGATAAAAGGCCAAATGTTAGCACATACCAGTTTGCACAGCTCCTCTGGTCTCAGCGAGGCCTTATCAGTTTGCACCTTACGACGTTCTGAACCAACTCTCAATATCCTTTTAAGCAGTTTGCATTCAGCTTCCTTGTGAGTGAAAATACACAGAACTTTGCCAAATGTCTGTATTTCAGCAAGACTGGACTGGCAGAAATTAATAGGTTTACATTTAAATGGAAAAAAAAAAAAAAAAAGCTGTAATATTTTGACAAGTCCTGAAAAATTACAATGCATGTTTTCTGCAGCTTAGAAGTGAAGAAATTAACGCCACATATAAGGGGTAGTGCCTTTAACTGTACACCAAGGGTCAGGATGGCTGGAATCACATATTTCTTTTTCCAGGCAGATTCAATAACCCCTCCCTACTCAGCTAAGCTATGAAGGGCACAATTAATTTCAATTTTCAGGAGAATTAAGCATGTGATTACTTCTTTTGTTAAACAGGGATTGACCTTGTTGAATTGCAACAAAATACAAAGGAAGAGGGAGCCAGTGAGGATATAAACTTAAATGCTCCAAACAATAATTATTTACATAATCTGGGGGAAACCATTTTATTGGCATGGGAGGGAAAACACAATAAGCTAGGTTTGTGCTAAAGAATTAGTCTGCCAAAAAAAAAGAGGGAGAATGTAATTTTATAGGTAGTTTTTTTATTAGTTTGCTTCACCAGTAAATATGGATCAGTACTTTATGTTTTAGCACTAAAGTATGAAAATTACACACCTGTAAAAATGGCATCTAACAGTTATGAAATTAAGAAACGCCTGTCATCATGTAACATACCATTAGGTGTGAGGTCATATTCAAGAAATAGTAAGGAAATTAGATGTGTTTAAAATATTGAATAGCTTAGTAATGTAAAATATTGCTACCTTTAATATATCTGAAAACAGATCTGATTTTGGGTTGTTGTAGATTTCTCACTGTATTGGCTCCGATGAAAATAAAACCAAAATACTTTCCCATCACAGAGCTGGTTAAAAACCAAAATCAACATTTTCCTGAATACATGGGGAAACTTTGAAATTCTAAATTCAAAACTTATCACCGCATCCCACACATGAATTGCATCTAATTTATAATTATATTGTGTGTAATTTATATATTCCATGTGAAGCAAGTCTCAGGCCTGTAAGTGTACAACACAGCAATTTGAAACAATACAGAAATAATTGTTTCAGCTTCACAAGGCTGGTAGACCTTCACTGTAGCTAATAATCACCTGGCACATTTTGTCAAGAAAGGATGAACACTGCTCATCCACTCCACTGGAATGCAGAACACCATTACCAAAACTTTGACATGATCATTAAATAATAAATATGGTATGCAGGGGTACAGTATCTGTTATAGAAAGAATCCATCTGGCCTAGCATTCAAGATTCAAGATTTGAGGGTCACTGTAGTTAGCAAAACTTCACTGCATTTAAACAGAAGAGAAAAAGCATATGTTTGTTGTCATGGAATGTCACATCAGGGCTTGTCTTGTATTAGGATATTATAGGCAGTAACACTGATCATATAGTGCAAACTAGATAAAATTGCGTTTCACTGTGTGAAATAAACAGAGGTGCAAATGCTCAGTAGGATACCATTAAGACATAAAATGGCAAAAAATAAATATCAAAACTTTTATCAGTGTAAAAAAGTAATTGGGTTATTGTATAACCTAGAGTCTGGCAAAAAAGGCCTCAAAAAAGTTCACTCAGTCTTCAGAAGTTCTACAAATTAAGTGCCTTTTCAGGTTTCCAATTAGACAAGAGACTCCATGCTTTCTGCGGGATCAGATTCGTCACTGGCCATCACAGCACCATTTTTGTCCAGTGTCATGGGACCATTTCCATTTTCCTTAGTGCTGACCAAGCTTAGCATTGCCTTATAAAGAAACTGGTACTGTTCCTGGAAAAGAAAGAGTAACTTATTTCAATCTTTTAGGTGTACATAAATGAGTAGCACTTAAATTTGGCATTTCCAGGGAAAGTCATGGGTATTCAATACCAAAAGCACACACATAGCAAAGAAACAGACTTAGAGCAATTAATTCTGTTTATCCAGTTACACCTTGTCAACCCAAACTCCAGTTTTGGGTAGATTATATTATTTCTGATATACCATTAAACACTTCAGGACAAGACAAAACCTGAGGCCACAGCTCAGCCCCAGGTGGCAGAACCTTGTACCACTCACACCAAGGCAAGGGGGCTGCACTTGCTGGACACTCAGTGAAGAGCCTCATCTCCCTGCAGCTTCACCTGCCCTGAACATCCCTTCAGACCACAAGGTGCCAGGGCTAAAGAGCATAGCTTAGCTCACAGGGTTGGCAGGCAGGTGGGACAAGCTAAAAGGTCCTTCTCTGCTAGGACTGCCTGTGTGGTGCTCCCCTCTGAAGTATGAGAAATAAGTTTAAGTGCAAATCAGAGACTTGGCTTTGAGGTTAACAAAAAATGACAACTACACAAAAAAAGTTCAAAGCTGTAAGGCTTGATAACATACACAATGCATGTTTTAGTTCATGCTTTTGGTCTCAGATGAAAACCTTGTAAACTGTCTATATTGCATTTAAAGACTCACAATGTCTGTAAATACTCCAGGCCGCATGAGATTTATCATCTTTGCCACCTGGAAAACATCGACAGCATTTTCATTCTCCAGCTGCTGAGACAGAGTGGTAAGGGCACACAGAGTTCCTGCTGACACAGCTCCATACCTGGAAAACCACACCAAAGTGAAGAGTTACTCAGAAACACACCCAGGCACTGAAACAGTCATGAAAATGTAGTTATAGTCCTATCTGATTACTGTTGTTCCTCTTTGTATCTACTAAGTGTTTGTATTATAGTGGCTAATTTTTTGTCATTTTGATTTATAGAAGAAATTTGATGGTACACCAGACATCTCAGGTTATGTGCACTATTCAACACAAAGAACTGTATCAGCAGCAGAACGTGAGCCATTCCAAAATACCCAGCCTGGAGACTGTGACACTGAACTCAGTTCTCCCACACCACATGGGCTGAGAGCATCTGCATTACAGTGGAGCATATTTTAAATTCATTAGTGGGAGCTCAAGCAAAACATGAGTGATTAGAAAGAAATGAGACTTTGCCTCTTCCTCCACATCTGACAATTTCAGCAAACTAACACGGCTGTGTGCTGCTCACAAGTAAATGGGGCACATCTCAAAGTCTTGCCTAGGTCTGATTCATCAGTAAAGGCAACATCCCTGAGCCAGGCACCCAGGAGACATTACAGATTTTGAAGAGTTGAGCTGTGTTGTCATGTGATAAAACCCCAAGCAGCAGTTATTCATCAGGAGCACGACTCAGTCCTTGAAATATCCTTGAGATACTGGTCAGGGAGAAACCTGACTGCTGCAAGCCTGGGGATGTGCTTAAGCTGTAGGTGCAGGTGTGAGGCACTCCATGAAGGATCCTACACAACAGCTTCTGAGGAGCCTCCACTCTGCTCTCCCAGTGCTCAGGAGACTGGAATTCTGTCCTGGCTGTGCTATGAGTCTGCTCTGTGACTTTGAGAAAGTCTGTGTCTAAATGTTCCCACTGGTAAATGGGGGTCATCAGTGCTGACCTGCTCTCTAAGCCATTTGGAGAGCTTTATGTGAAAACTGAAATAATCAGCAAGTGCTGCAATACCATCTTGTATTGCAAGATTACCACTAGGATTTGTAAAGCATTCCTGTGGAAATCAAGATATATGCTGACTTAATTTTATACGATTTTTGCAAACTCAAACTCAGTTTACCTAGAAATGGGAAACAGAATTCAGATCACAATAAATGTGCTCTATTGGATGTAAAGTCTAGAGAAGAAGCAGCAGCACCATACACATGGCTGTGACTGATCATCTACAGGGACAGTGGACAAAGTACCCAGTGCATGTACCTGACAGGACACAACTAAATCCCTCTGAGGCTGTAATGGTGGCATTTTCACTTGGTCTGGTAATTTCCCACAAATCTGAAGACTTTTCTTGCAGAAAATTATGCAGCAGATCTTTATCTAGTTGCCTACACATGGGCAGTTACATTTAAAAATCTTGACAACTGTCTCAAGTTGTAATTTCTGAACTTTTTAAAATGTTATCAAATTCATCCCACCATGTACTTCCTAAATACCACATGAGTTTAGTTATCTGCAAATTCATATATTTGGAATTAATCTGCAGTTGTAATTATGAGTGGATTATGTGATATAGTTGTTGCATGTAGCAAAGGGAAATTTTCATTTTCAGCTACATTTCCTTAGACTCCAATGAGAAGCAGAATCCCCATTATGTATTAGGCATGAAGATAAAATCATTGATTATGACAAATAAACCAAAAAAGCAATGTACAGAAAGAATGACTCAGCATTGCTCAGAATGCGATTTTGATTCTCTTTTTTTTCTTCATCTAGCAATGAAATGCCCAAATCAATAATGTTTCTAATTTTGTAAAACATAATCTTAAATACTGCAAGAGTAGCAAAACTTCACTTCAGACTTCCCAAAGCATGAATATTAAAACCAGCCTGGAATTAATCAGTGCTGGTGAAAGGCAACAGAGCTTAAACTCTGCATAAGGAAGGAAGGAGGTGGTGGGAGAAAAACTATTTGCTGCAGCCCAGGGCAGCATTTGTAGGAGTCAGCTGGGAAACGCCTGTTGCAGCAGCGACACAGGGATGTGCAGGGAAAGCTCCGGCAGCAGCGGGGGATGTGAACATCCTCCTGGGACACCAGCACACAGCCTGCTCTCACCACTGACACAGCACAGCGTGGTAGTGAGGCTTTTGCAAGGATTCCCAAGACTTTCCCACTGATTCTGTTTTGTGGCAGTGACAGAGTCTGACAGGCTGCAGTGCAGGGGGGCTGCAGGTAGAGCAGGTGTTCGTGCTGGCTTGGTGCTCGCTCTTAGGACAACACGAGCACTGTTAGAAGTTGGGCCTCCTTGGGATTTTAAGCACAGAATGACTCCAGGAATTGCTCTGCCCACCAGGAAGCAGTCCCTCCCAGGAAATCACGTCAGACCCAGGCTCCAGCCCCACTATAATGGTATTCTGCAGCTTCAAAATGTGTGCAAGTAATAATATGCAGTGCAGTATTTAGCACCCTTTTGTAAGTGGGTGTTCAAGCTTAGCTGAAGGGACAATGCTCACCACTGTGCTACAAAAGAGGCAAGTGTTGGGGCACCCTGGCCCTGAATTAGTGGGCCCCCTCCCTCACACTTGGCACTGTATGGGCCCCTTGGAATGTTTTTTGGGAAGCAGAAGGAGGAAGAATAAATCTGGTTTTAGAAGACCTAGGCCCTTTGTCACAAGATACTTCTGTTGGTCATCGTGAGACACTGCTGAGCCAAGCTTGTTCTGTCTTATTTGGCACACTAAACCTGAGCTGTTAGACAGGAGCTTGGGCTGTTTTGAAACTTGTTTCCATCAGCCCATATTAGGTTGCTTAGAGCCCTAGCTAAACCAAAGGTCTGCTAGGTTCTGAAACAGGTTGTAAAGTTTGCTTGGGTTACTTCCAGGAGCAGAAAAACCCAAAATGCTTCCAAAGCAAAACAGCCTCACCTCCTGAGTCTACCTAAGATTTTGAACAACACAAAAACTACACTAAGCAAGATGCATTTGGCCTCAGATGCCAACTGAAAGCTCACCCTTGGAAGTTTATATATTCTTAATCTGTTCCCTGGACTACTAAAGCCCACCTTCTCCATGCTGGAATGGACATCAGTCCTAACAAGTCCTAAAAGTGCCTTTTAGCTGAATGTACAATCTGCACATAAACAGGAGAAAAGTAATGACATACTCATCGTGAACTATGGTGGGGCCATCCCTTGTTAAGGCCTCTTCCTTGATTACATTGATAAGTTCAAAGGTACTGCTGATGGGAGCGTCAGGGTTTGGCCATTTGGGACACTGAAAGTGGCGGACTTCCAGAACGTAGTCATCCTGCAATGACAAAGCAGTCTGGCATTAGCTTCCTCCACCTCACTGGCATCCACTCCAGGGACAGAGAGGGAAGAGCCTCACTGCAAACTGGAGGGAAACCTTCTTCTTCCAAACAGCTTACGTAGAAAGAGGACACACAGCTCCAGCAACTCTGTAACAGTGAACACCCTAAAATAATGCAAGTTTGACAAAATGTTTAATCAATAAAAGATTTTGTATTTAAATTCAGGATTCACATCAAACCTCTCTGAGAGTCCTTATGGCTCAAAAGTCAAACAAGAGCAACCAAGCCAAATTTAGAAGGGCTTGCAAAGTAATGCCTTGCAGCAAAGTCCAGCAGCAATCCAGATAGCAAACCAGAAGCAGGTTCATAGTTCAAAAGAATCATGTTTACATTTTTATGATTAGTTAAGACCCCCAAACAATTAAACTATAAAGCTGAATTTTGTAAGCAGAAATAAGACAATAAACCTTGGTAAAATCACTCACTTTCAAGCAAGACAGACAGTTAATACCAGTCTTATCAGCTAGAGGAATCTACCTGGAATTAGAAGATGTGAGAGGGAGAAGGAGCCAATGAGAATACCTTTCCCCAAGAGCAACATGCATCCACATGCATTTACAAGTAAGCCCTTTCCAAAAATCTTCTGAACTCTTCTTCTTCTGTATTTAAATGGCTTAATATAATTTTGTGAAAAGCAAAGACCCACATTTGCAGGTTTACTTTACCTGGGTAGCTTCAAGGATAAAGTCATGGATGATAATTTGCTCTTCATTAGAGAGGCACAGTCTGTCTTTGCTGATAAGGGTCACAGTAAAGGCCTCACAGTTCATGGATTCCTCACGACTTGGCCAGTACACAAACTCATCTTCTGCCTAGAGAAATGAAACAACACATACTGCAGCCTTTCAGATACCTTGTCTGCAACTGAAAAATCCAGTGGATCAAAAAACTGCTTTGATAAATAGAGATGATCAGGAACTGACCTTTAAAAACCATTTCTGTCTAAAACAAATTTACTATTACAGGAGGCAGTAAACCTGCCAGATCCTCCCTTTGTGTGTTCAAACAGGTAACATCTGCTTTTTAATTGGTTTCTTAGGGAAATAGCTAACTTAGCTCACTCACACTTAACCTTTGTATTGTATCCCAGGCTTTATGACCTCCTGCCTACAAAGCTTTGTTTGAAAGTCAGATACTTGTTTAGAAAAAAACTCATTGACCTTTAAAAATTAATGACTTGTTATTTTTAATTTGTGTTTATTGTGGTCTAATCCAAAGCTCAAGGTCTGTGGATCAGGCCCAGGTAGAAGACTGATGGATACTTGTGTAGGGCTTGAATTTTTAGGAGTGAGTGGAGGAGTGAAGAGGAAAAGAAAAACCCAAATATTCTTAGCCTTAAAAAAAACCACTGGCTAAACTTAATGATAGTTCTCCAGCAGAACACCTGTACTGAAGGGACACTGTAAAACCTCAGTGAGACTGGGAAGGCTGGAAGAAGCTCAGTGCCTAAGTAGGGTGACTGACAGGATGTAGGTCAAAGCTGTTCTTTAAAACATAACTGTGAATTCCTAATTTGCTGCAGAGAAAGGAGATTATGGTCTGTCACCACATACATGTAAAGTCTGTTTCTTCTCCTGGCTTCAGAGGTCTGTGTCCCTGCAACACAGAAGTTGCCACACGTACAGAGCAAACCTGTGTCTCTGGACATCCCATCTTTCACTCATGAGCAAACATGAACTATGAACTGATGCCATCCTGCTGTGGACATGCACATCCCTCTAAAAACAGGTGTATTTCTGTGGGTCTGCAGCACTGATGCACAAGACATGCAAGATACTGTGGAGATTTGGGCTGTCAATGTTCATTCTGAAAATGTGACTTAAGGTCCTAAGTCCTTACAATTCTGACCTAAACAAGCAGAAGCACTGGGAAGCAGAGTCATATTGCCACATGCCAGGCAAGGGACCTGTCCTGCCACCTGACAGGTCCTCATGCAGCAGGTACCTTGCATTATTGTCTTGTCCCCTGGCATTGAACATCCAGCACCTTGGTGGTGCCTGAATCCTGTGCCACCCCTTCTTGCCAGCCAACACATCCCACACTGACCACTGACCAAGGCCAGATGCCACTGCCTTCCTGGCCACCTTCCACCCCGGGAATGGTGAATGTGAAAGCATTGTGGCTGAGCCCAGCATTTCTCCTTTACCCTGTAATCACTATGGTTCTGCAGAGCTATTTCATATATGTGTGAAGACAAGATCAGCCTCTTCATTTCCACCTGACATCCATTTCATAAGCACCTTCTGATTCGATCGAATGTCTCTGAGCACTCCTTGCCCTCCCTTTCATCCCCACACACAAGCAGCATATTGACTGCTGCCTCTTTAGTAGCCCCTCATGACTGCTATTTTCCTGCTGTAATGAAGGCAGTTTCTCTTCCACTTTCAGCTACAATTGTCTATTCTCCTCAGTGATGTGTGCATGAAAAAACCAACCGATTAGTTCTTAATCCTTTTCAACACGCCCTCTTGAGATGTGCTAGTAAATCTGGAAGTAGTGATTAGCACTTCACCTGTGTCTCCTTATTCTCTCTCTCTGTCAGACTCATTATTTCTACTTAAATTAACATACTTTTTTGCTTTTTACTTTCATTAAGAATGTCGTGTGTAGCCTTCCACAGTCATAGTCTTGCACGGCCTGAGGCTTAAGCTCATGGGCAAACAAGCAATTATCCTCCTGTCCCTACCTTGCATTTCTGCTCCTCTCAAAGTCCTTACCCATAACCCCAGCCTCTCCAAACCCTCAGTGCTTGCATCCTGCCAGGCATCCCTCAGGAGCCTTGCAGATGTTGTCAGCACTGGCATGCTGTGCTGTCTGTGAGCACTGTGGTCCCTCCAGCCCTGGATATCCAGGGGTGAGTGCAGAAGGTGACAGCAAAAGAACAGCCCCCACATCATGGAACTTGTCTTCTTGTAATCAGCTTATGGCAAAGTTTGAGTAGGTGGCTCAAAAATTGGCTTTGCTTTCAGCCAGAAAACAACCTCAGCAGGCAACTGAGTGACCCTGTGCTGTGCCCAGCTGGGCTGTGACAGTGGCACCACGCAGGGAGGGACATGGGCAACTCACCAGGCTCTGGTTGTCTGGCAGCATGACAATGATCTGTGCATTGTGATCCCAGATCATTCGCCAGAAATCCTTAGTCGTGTGTGGCAGTGGATGTTGGGTTATGATGAACTCGTTACTCCTGTAGTAGCCCTTTTGCAGCAAAACAAACACACAGTTACTTACTGCCTCCCATACTTTTAAAGCATTAATTTAATTTCTGGGGATGCATAATGACCCTATTTCATTTTACTCCACAGTATTTTCCCACAGACTATATTTTCTAACTCCATTTCAATTCTATGGAGTCCCTACTGCTTTAATTTACTTTAAATCCCAGTATCTATTTGACTGTATCTCACAGAAAAACACATTCCATCTAAATGCATCTTGTAATTAATTTTTTTAGGCAAGAATCTTTAATAAAACATGGTTAATAGCTTTACATTATGGGGAAGGTGTTAAAATCTCGTCTGTTAATACACAGCCATTACATACAGAATTAAGACAATTACAGGCATCTGGTATTTAGCACCTTAGAATTGATTTTACTTTGTAATTAGGTGTTGGCTTCCTCACCATGATATAAGAGGCATTAATGTAATCTGTTCCCTTCATTCCAGGCAGTGGTGCCAAGCCCACTCTAGCACGCTCAGCTATAACATTAAGAAAAAAAAACACAGAGAAAAAAAAAATAGGATCAAAGTCTGATCATGGCACAATGCAGAAAGTAAGAATTTCTCAGCCGTTAACAAAGCAAACAGTGTGCAGCTCCCATCTCCCACAGGAGCAGGCCAGCACTTTAACTGTGTTAAAGCACTGCCTGCTAACACAGGATATAAAAGAGAATGTTGCACAATATTCCCACAAGGACAAAGTAATTTCAGGAATCAAATTTTACTATAGCAAAGATTTTCACAGCAGGCTGAATTACCAAATAACAGTATATGCAGTGATAACAGGGGATTTTGGGTAATTCTTGTGTGTAGTGTTCCATTTGTCTCCAGCAGCACACAAACCCAGCTGATCTATTTTGTTTTCCCTACCACTCTGTAGCACTGCCATCTCTCATAGGGTGAGAGAACCTCCAGAGACAAACATCTTCCCTAATGGGAACCTCCAAGAAGTGTTTGCTTTTCTGCAGATCCTCCCTTCTCTGTGTTTGAGGGCTGGGTTCAACATCATCCTCAAGCCCTGTGACAGGCCCCAAAAGCCAAACTGAAATCACTGCAGCTCCATGACACAAAGGGCCAAATCAAACAGCCTATTTCTAGCCTGTTTCCATCTGTTTTTAAGATGTATTCTGATGACTTCCCCTTTTATTAACAAACTTCATGATGGACTGTATCTGTGCCACTATTACTCTGTGCTAGCTTGGCTATATCTGTCCTCTGTGTCCTGTACTCTGGGTTATGTGATGGGGATGACGTTGTGCCCATGCTTGGTCTAGTGCAAGTTCATATTTCTTGACAGCCACACACAGATTCCATTTTAATGACTGTGAGACTGTGTCCTCAGGCACTAAACACCCTCAAATCTGGGGTGGCTCACACAGAGAAACAGAGTGCAGCAGCTGAATTACAAACAACTGGTGCCAATCACTCTGGGAGAACTCACCAGAGCTGGGAGCTGGTATCAAAGTAATCTTTCAGTATTCCATAGATTTATCCCCTACCTAATTATTCAAATTCTTAAGCACTTCAAATTAACATTTCACTTGGACAGTATATCTGGCTGACACTGCAACTATTTCCTTTTGTTCAGTTTCATCAGGGTAATACTGAAAGACAAGACAGCTTGGGCTGAACAAAAGATTACATTTCCCCTTCCTAGTGGCTATGTCTTTTCATGCATAACACTGGGAGAATTTGGTACAAAAAGTTATGCTAGGCAGTAATCAAACCAAAGATGTGATCTTACATGGCACTACTGATGAGTTCCTGTTCTTCTCTTTGTTGCAGTCTTTCTGAGCACTGAAGCATTCCACGTATTTTGCATTACACTGTGTAACCAGCTGAAAGAGAATAAAGTAGTAAGTCAGCCCTCAGAATGCTCTAAATGAAGAGAGGAGGTTTCTTTGCCAACTCCTGCAAAGATGCATTAGTAGAAGAATAAACTGCATTGTTAAACTTGTTTAAAGTACTCAAGTTTCCAATGGAAATCATCCTTTTCATATATGTTTAATAGAGAAAAAGATCTCTGCAGCTCTCAGCTTTGAAACATCCTGCATATGAAGTTCCATCAAAATGTATTTTCAAAGAACACTACGTTTCCTTATCTTTGAGAATACATTTCACAAAATTTCAGATATGTTTAGTCAGAAGCAGGTCTTGAGGAAGAAAAGCTAGCAAAATAGAACAACAAAACTTTAATGTTGGTTTTTTTTTCCCAAAATGAAAGCCAGATCATTCCTGCAGAATGTCTTTCTCTGCCAGGCCCTTGGGGAACCCCCCACATTGGCATCTGACATCTGAGGCCATGGGCTATGCTCTCTGGTCTGCCATATCCATTCTGGGCTGCCTAGTGGCACAAAGAAAGGCAGATTTGTATTTGAATACTCCCCCAGTGCACGGGGAACCTCTGCTAAGGCAAAGACAGTAAAGGTGGCTTTCACATCTCCTGCACTCACACCTTGTTACTCAGTGTCATTTCACTCTAAGATGGCTGAAGGGAAACTGCTGTACTGGGGCATGAGCACAAGTTATTTTCTGCCAGCTCTGTGGCAGCAGCAGAAACAAGAGAAAGATCTAATAATTGTTGCTGGTCACATCTCAGTTTGAAATGCACTCTAAACAAGACAGCACTCAACTCATCTATGCACTGGCATAAGCCCCATTAGAAGTTATGGGGTTTCTAAATAACTGTGCAATGTTGTCAGAGAAAGTAATTTCTGAAAATGGCACTTAGGGTTTTTAGACTTTGTCAAGAGTCATCAGAAAACATATAATTTATACACATAATTTAGAATTGTTTGTAGAAGTGCAACACTTTTTAAAACAACAAATCTCCATCTCCTATGGCATTTTGTGTGGGTGTGTATGCACTTGCACTTGTTTCTTTAATTTAGTAATTAAGCATCTGGAATGTCTTGAGTAAGGAGAAATACTGAGATTCCTACAAGTGAATTCAGATTAATTTTTTGAATAGCTTGGCACCTGGTGTAATTTAACAGCTTCAGTTCCTTGGGTAGTTATTGGGTAGTTATTAACTGAGTGAGTTTAGCTGTGAAAACAGATGTCATGTCTCCTTATGATACAAACTCTCACAAAATATTTTACAAGGTATTCAAATAAAGTGCAATCAGAAAATCTTAGGTTTCAAATAAGAGATCTGGGAAAAAGAAATTACTTTGGCCAGGAAGGAAGCAGCTATGACATAGCAGGAAACACAGCAAGCGTCATGATTAGCAATGAGAAAGGCATAGTGTTTCCTGGTCTTAAAACATTTATCATTCTTTATCTACATTGATGAAATAGTAGGTGTTGCAAAGAACCTCATCTCTTGTCTTTCCCCATATCTTTATGCATGAGAGCCACAGTTTGGAGGATGATTTCCAGCCAAGCTGACCAGAGACTTGGGAACATCCAAGCCCCCTTGGGAATGGGGAGACCAGCAGCACAGTCCAATGTCCCTCTTCTCCCCTCTGACTGAAGAGGATGAGCACTGATTTCCAGCAGTGAAGCTAAGATTGTAGAGGACTGAACTTCCCAAGATGTTGTGCTGTGCTGATCAAGTTTTCTGGTTTGGTTCCTTAGCCATGACAACTGACAGTGAAGACAGACCACATAAAAGAGGGTAGGAAAATTAGGTCCCTCTGGATGGCAGTGATTAAGACTTACCTTGAACTGTTTTTCTAACCGTGTCTTCCCTCCTATGCCAGGAATGAGGATGCTGTTAACATAACTATGCAGCTGGTTTGCAGACACTTCAGTCTCCTTCCCGAGGATGGCTTCCAACAAGGCATCATGAATAAAAATGTACTGCTCCTAGAAAAACATCAGCATGTCAGGTAGGCATTTGGAACAACCTAAACAGCTGGCTTTGTCTCGGGAGTAGTGCACAGTAAAAGAAAGAGTGTGCCAAAACAAAAACAAGCCACCCATGCAAATACTGCCAAATTCAGAATAAATATTTATAAATGTAGCCCATACAACTCTGAACAAGTCAAAACCAAAATCTGAAGTTTCTGGTCTAGTAAAAGATAGATATTCCAGTGCAGAAAAATATCAGTAATATATTCAATTTTTACAGGGATGTAATTGGAAAAGTCTGTTCTCTTTTTGATTGCAATTCAAAAATGAATAAGGCTTTAAATTCAACGCCACTGCAATTTTTACCTCTGTCTGGACGAGGTAGTTGCGCTGTGTCCTGATATGTTTCAGGAAACCCAGGACATTAACTGTGCTTTTGTCTTTTATCTGCTGCAGCATACTGTCTATCACAATGTAGGTACCAGTTCTGCCAACACCAGCACTACAGAGAACATAAGAGAAACCCATGAATACAGCCAGATGAAAGCACATGCAGAAGTAAAAGCAGAACAGAACTAAGCAAATATCCAAATATTCCTGTTCATGGGCTTTCACTTTCTTCAACCATTAAAGTTTCCCAGCAAAATATTTTGGTTTTCTGGAAATATTACCAGCTATATATTTCCTCCCTTCTGTGGGTATTTCTGTGCTTCAAGATGAGGCTGAACACAATAAAAGCCATCATATCTGTGCCAGCAGCATGAGGATGAGGCTGCCATGGTCCTGGACTTCACACTCTGGCTGTTCACACTTGGCTCCTTTTTCCACTGCTGCTCTTACTGGTGTTGGCTGGATGAAGCCATACAGAGATCCACCCTTTGCCAAGCTGCTGCCAAGGTCACTCCAGGCTGTGAGA
Organism: Chaetops frenatus; assembly: GCA_013400775.1. NCBI lineage: Eukaryota > Metazoa > Chordata > Aves > Passeriformes > Picathartidae > Chaetops > Chaetops frenatus. The sequence goes on from VZTR01010910.1 coordinate 501,353, forward strand.
TGGCTGTGTCTGGCTTCAGCCTTGAGGTAAACTTAAGCTGCATGGTGGAGCTGGAAATGAAAAGTGGTGCCAGCACTATGGGAAGGTACAAAAGGAGGCCAATCCTGTGGAGGCAGAACTCCTCTCAGTGAATGAGGGCAGTCCTGGGCCCAAGAGAGATGGGAGCTCTTCAGAGATTCTCAGTTTCTGCTAAGGAAGGAGCTATAACTCCCATCATCCTCTCCTCTTTGATATAGTGCTGTGCAGCCCCCTCACACACACTGATGAAGACCATATCCCTGAACTAGTATATTGACTGATCTACTGCTGTGACTGCAAGTGCTGGTGAGTGTGGGTGTGGTTCAGTGGCAATTGCATTCCCAGGTGTCCAGGTATCCACACTGTTGGTTCCCAGCAGAGGTGATCCTGCTCCATCCATGCACTGACCTGGCAGGCTACAAACAAGTTTTCACCAAGGAGCTTCCCAACAACATCAGTGCAATGTTCAGCAGCTCAGTATCACGGCAATAGCAAAACCTTGTATCAACTGGGAAGCTTTTGCACTGGAGCTGTTTTAAGACGTAGGCAAAAGTAGAGCTCCTGCCTACCTGCACTCCATGGGTGTTAGTAACTCCTGCTGTGTTAGTAACCTACAGTGTTTGTCTTAGCTGGCATGGAGGAGCACACACTGTGCTCTAGCTGTGCTTGCCATGGGGGGGTGGTCACAGCCACCATACCTGCAGTGCACCACCACTGGTCCCATGTCTGGGGTTCTGGCTGCCGAGGATCTCCTGACGAAGGTGAGCACGGGCAGAGCGTACTCGGGCACGCCCATGTCAGGCCACTGGGTGTAGTGGTACTGAATGACCGTCCTCTCGTTCTGCCGCCCTTTGGGGTTCCCCTTCTGGCCCTAGGTACAAAGGGTGCACAGAGACAAGAGAGAGCGGGGAAAAGGAAACGTAAAAATATCATCAGTCTTGAGAAAGTGCTGGACTCTGACAGAAGAAACCTGCAGCTCTGCCTCCTGCTAGGTGGAGACAGAGTTCGAGGAAAAATACGTGTGGGAACAGGTAATAACAGCAGTTACAAGGACACCAAAGCAGCAGTGCACTTGAGAAAAAGAAATACAGGCTAAACCCTAGCAACTGGTTCATTGTAATCCTGTCTTTACTTACTTATTTCCCACCCACCTGCCCCTCCAGGCTGCCTATGGAAATGCTGAGTTTTGCTCTGGTGTGCCTTGTGTCCTGTACAAGGCAGAAGACAGCTGGCTGGGAGCAGAGAAGGCTTGGCTGACCTTTTTCATCTTGGTGTTCCTGACGGTGAAGCGGCGCACGGTGTAGCAGGCGTGCACGTTTGTGCTCTTCAGCGTGACGATGATGTTGCCGTACTCCTCGCTGTTCTCTGTTGGCCAGTACTGGTCACATTTCCTCTGAACACAGACACAGTTGGGTGAGTTGGGTAAGTGCCTGAGCTGCTACTTTGTATTTCTGTTTAGAGCTTTGTGAACAAAATCATGGCTCAGTATGTATCCCTCTGTTCTGTTAGTTATGTATTATGCAGCAGTATGTATCACCCCAAGCCAATTAAAACAAATTCTGCCCAGGTGACTTGGGGAAGTGTTAAGGAGCAACTGCTAACAAACGAGAAAATCTCTTACTCTTCCTTTTTCCACAAGGTTCGTGATCATGACAATGATTCCTGTATTTTGTTCCCAAATCATCCTCCAGAAATCTTCAAAGGTAGACTTTAAAGGTCCCTGGGTAGCAATGTAGGCTTTTGCTTTGTTGTAACCCTTCAAAGAAGACCATAATGCCAAGTGAGATGAAAGCAGTATCATGGCAGAAAAATTATTATTTTAGAGGTAACAAGAAAGGTCTTTTTCTCATTCAGAATAGTGAGAAATTTGTAGCAAAATTATCAGGTGAAGTTGGAAAATACAATCACATCACAAGTGACAGTGCTTCCTCCTTGCAGAAGGACTCAAAGGTAGAGCAGATAAAAACCATTAAAACAACTTACATCAACATAATTAGCATTAATGTAGTCACTGTGCTTAGAATCTTTCCCCGGTAACGGCCTTAGCTTCACCCTACTGTGATCATCTGCAGGATAAAAAACAGCAGAGAAACATTAGGGAAACACAGTGCAGAACTGCAGGCAAACATCCCATTTCCTGGGTATCAGGGATGCCCATACTAAGACACAGAAGAGATTGGCCTTGGACTGGAGTCAAGAGGGAGATGGGAGTATCTGTTCTTGGTCATCTGCTCATGTGCAGGTTTGTCAGCCTTCACACCCCTTAAAGTACGAGGTTCATGCTGGGACAGCTTCTCTTTAAAGGGCACTGGCGCCTCAGGAGCACAATTTCTAGGATCATCTACATCACTCAGGGTAGTGAGATTCAAAGAGCCAGGGCACCCCATGGGGCTATGAAATGCAGCCTCTGCTTGGCTCAGCTCATTATCCTCCCCTCAGTGCTGGGCTCAGACAGCTCTGCTGGCTCTGGGAGCTGAGTGAATGTCCTCACTCCACCATCGTCACCACACCATGAGGACAGACTCGAGGTTGTGATCTTTAGCTCTCTTTTTGTTTCACCCAAATGCTTGACTGCCTTAAAGCAGAAAAAAAAAATCAGTCCTGCTCCTAGGCAGAAGCACTGGGCTGGGTGGTGCTTCCAACTCAGACAAAGATGAGACACGTGAGCCAACTTTAGGCATAAAGACTGGTTTCATTTGCCTTCCTTGAGGACCAGTGGAGAGAGAGGTTTCTCCAATGAGAATCTGGAGGACTGAAGTGCCTGCTTCAATTCTCCTTCAATGTCACATCTCTGTACCTAAAGGGACCAGACATCTGTGTCTAAAATCAGAGCTGGAACAAGCTCAAAGAATGCCTTTGCCCAAGACCACACAGCAAATCTTTCACAGGTCTGGGAATTGGTCCTCAGCCAGCACCTTGATTACTTCTGAAAATCTGTTAGAGACATATATTTCCTTCCTATGTCATCAAAAGCATTCAAGATTTATTGCAATGTTTATGAACATTGTGAACTTTTTACCAGTGGGCTCTCCATGTACGTTTCTAAACCACAGTGACTGTTGCATCTGCCACCCATTCCACATAAGAGAACAACAGGGAAAAAGTTACTGCACTTCCATCCCAGATAATTTGCATTCTAGAGCAGAGTCCAGATTTGCAGTTCTCAGAGGGATACAGGCAAAGCTTGCTCTGTGCTACAAAGATCACTATTTGTCCAATTCCTACACACAGTTAAAGTAGTTTGAAATATAGCAGATACGCTCTGTAAGATTTAGCACCTTTGGGACTGTATGGTAATCCCAGGTATCATCAGTAAAACTCTTTGCTCCACCATGCACTTCCCTTAGGCCAGTTTTCAGGCATTAGCAGGCAGGAGAGCTCTGATCATCAATTTATCCCAGTTATTCCTCTGCAAAATTTCATACCAAACTTATACTCCTAAAACTATGCTTGGACTGTCAAACTGTGAAACATTTCAAAACAAAAGCTGGAGTGAAATCTTGGCCCTGGAGAAGTCAAAATTCACTGCCTTTAATAGGGAAAGGTTCTCCCAGCCACACTTTCACATGTTTATTACATACTGTGTAATAATGGAACCTGGGGCCACCTGCCTGTTCCAGTCACACTCACACTGCGAGAGGAAAGTGCCTTTTTGGGTTGATTCATTGTGCTTAGGCCAGTGCTTACTTACAGGCCAGGATGTTGATGTATCTGTTCTTGTGCTTGTTGTCGGGATGGTTGGAATGCTCTGCAGTGATGTTCATGTCAGCCGTACAGCGCTGCACTTCCTAGGCAGAAAGATGATTCAAATAGAAAATCCATCAGTCCAAAAAAACCTGAGCTTTCTCTCCTTTTGCAACAGCTCATGGAAACCACGTTCAAAGTATCAGTATTGTAATGGCTGGGTTAAACACCAAGTCTTTCAGTATTGCCCTGTATGTTGTGGTCTCTTACAGCGAGCTGTGTCACCTGTCCCTGGAGCATGGTCACGCTCTTTTCCACAGACTTGGGGACAGATGAGCTCCCTGGGGGCCATCTGTCCCCTCTGACATCACCAGTCCATCACCTCCTGCACTGCATCTCCTGCCATGCCCCACTCTGACCCTCCTTGGGGAGCTAAGATAGAGTCCCTCAGATGCAAGAGTAGCCAGTGCAGTGTAACAAACTATGACCAGAAAACATTTCAACAGAAGACTTTTGACTGCGGGACAACTTATCTGCTTATAACCTCTCAAAATGGGGTTTCTGACATTTAAGTTTGGCACTGACCTTTTGTTAGCTCTCTGCAGAGAGATGCCTTTTGTAAAATATAAATAAAATAGATCTCTGAAGATAACAGTGAGGGCTTTAAATACCACTGCTTGGACACTGATTAACAGCCCTTGATCCAGTGAAGAGAAGGGTGCATCCATGGATATATATATATTCACAAAACAGAGAGAGACCAAGCTTGCCAGGGTGTTCATGAAGCCAGAGATGCAGATGTCTGTCTAGCTGGGGCTTTAGGTTAGACACCTAATTCCCATGGAATTTTTAAGTTCTTAACCCACCCCTTACTCTGTTCAACAACAGTATACAGAGCTATTGAAATGGGGCAATGGAGGGTGTGTTTTTTTGACTCTAAAGAGCAGCAGCCATTCCCCTAGAGAGTTACACCCTTCAGAGACTGCCCTACAAACTGAATCACTCAGGAGATTTTCATCTCCAAGATATGCCTTTTTAGTATCTGATTAACCATAATCTTCTTGAAAAAGAGAACCCTCTTTTTATCACCAGCATAAATATTCTTCATTTAAAGACATATTTTTGGAAAAAAAAATTAAAATTTGGACTTTACAAAGTTGTGGAAGAAATTATATTTATTCAAATCCTTTGTGACTCCCAGAAATTGCACCAAACAGAACTCATTTCCCCCCAGGATATGTGAGGAAGTGCCAAATTACTTTGTACTTCAGACGTTAAAAATAACAGTATAGAACCTAAGAGGCAAAGTCATTAGGAGCTCACAGCTGCTACAAAGATCATGAGCTAAGTGACAGAGAAAAATTATCACAAGAAATGCTATACAAACAGCAGATGTAGGAGTTCAGCAGTATGCAGACATTTCACCAAGGACTTGCATAGCAATTTTGATATCTTCCCCAACATTTACATTTTAAAAGTGCAAAGTATACTAAAATCTTGTACGTTTTATAGCTTTTATATCCATGTGACATTCTCAAATAACAATTGCTTCTCTCTCTCTCTTCCCAACCCTCCATAGGGAGAAACATACTGTGCTCAAGGAGATGAGCTGAACAAAGACAAATCAAGCAAAACTCTCAGCTGGCCCTAATAGAATTTTTATAGTTCCACTTCTATCAAATAAAAAAACTCATATTAAAGTGTGCTCTTCCCCTAATTCTGCCTGTCAGCTCCAGTAAGCAAGGGACTTCAGATTACACAAAAGGCAGGATCGGTTCAGCCTAAGTCATGGTTGGAAAAGCAGCGATATTTATATGTTAGGTTGATTTAATGTAATTTTGTTTTACCTATTTTTGCATTTAGAAATCATACAACATCAGTGCTGTACCATTACAGGTCACTACTAAAAAATACCCTGCCCATTTCTGAAAAGCCTCACATCAAACCCTACATCCCTGCATCACTATAAAATTCTTTCTAGAAGTTATTTGCATTGAAAAATTTATGCCAAATGCTGTAGAATTTAATACAGATTAATCCAATAAAATTCTGTGGAGAATACTCTGAGAAGTTATAGAATTTAATAGGGAATTACCTCCCTGCTAAGGAATTTTCTCTGACAGTTTAACTACTACATAGTAAATGTATCATTTTCTATTAAATTCTATAGGATTTTTCCATAAGGGAATTGCTGGTGAGGTTAATCATTTTAATTAACCTTTTTATGTTGATGGTGACTGTTTCCTCGACTGTACATGTTCCCAGCTGGCCAATATAAAGTTAATAGAAGAGGAAGATTAAGCTAAGATGGTGAAAAACACAGCAATGGAAAAGGAGGTCTGACGCTGTGAGAGCTGATGATCTGAAAATGGTTTTTCTTAACACATAACATTCTAAATGGTTTTTAATACTCTGGAAAGCTGTTGTAATGGTGGATTCCTATGTCTGCACAATGCTAAAGCACAGAAAAAGGAGACTGTTACAGAAAAGCTTCCCCCTTGCCAATATGCCTCAGCTCTTTTTGTCTGTTTAAAGCCTTCAGGCCTCCCCTCCAGTCCAGGACACAGCCAAGGCTTTGGAACATTGAAGCTGTCAATGAGAAGGGGACTGAGTACATCCTCCAGCTCCACCCTGGCCTGGGTTTGCCTGTACCAAAACCCAGATGGGGTTGATATCCACACTCTCCTACCCTCTGAGACTCATCTCTCCAAATTCTAACATCACATTACGAAACCACAGGCCCCCCCCACCTGCCAGTAAGGCATAAGTTAACATTCCTCTGTTATTAAAGCCGAGGTGGTTGCCTTTCATCAATGCACAAAAGGCTGCAAGGAGACAAGACTAGTTGCAGGCTGTTATCTGTGCCTCTGTTCAGAGTATTTACCCCTTGGCAGAAGAGGACACTCTGGTGCTAATAAATAACACCCTGGAGAAAGTCCCCAAAAGTCTTCATCTTAATGATGCCGTTTTACCACAATTATGTATATCACATATTTACTTTCCCAGCATTTTCTGTTGCTTATGCAATGACCACCCTGGGATTTCTAAACCTTACTGGCTACCAAGTCCTTCAGTTGCACTTAAAACATCATCATGATTGCATTATTATTACAACCTACGTTTGCAGGCAGGTCACCAGGTCAGGGCTGACCTCGGGCTGCTCACTGCAGCTCAGCCTAAACTAAGTCCTCTCCCAGCAGGCACAAAACTGTTACTGGCACCTTGGAGTAGGACTGATAGTGTTTGTATCACCACATTTATAATTCATAGACTTTTCATCTCTAGAATATTTCCTTTGGCTTCCCCTAATCCTGCTTAGCCTCCTCCACTGATTTTAACGATGGCTGGCTTGCACAGTGCTGCTCCTCATGTTTAACTTCCCAGAACACATTACTGTCCCAGGATGAATGGATACAGGCTTTATTCTGTCCTTTCAACTTAATCATTGACAACCCAAGAAACCAAAGTACATGGTTTCAATTGACTGTTAGTTACTGTACGAAGTGTTCTAGTCTATGCCATTATGGCTAATTTACCTTTTAATTATATTGTCCATGCTAATGCTAATTGGAATTTGATACACCCAGGTTTAACGACCCATTTTAATTGCCTTTCTGAAACAAGTTACAGATTAGTTTCTTCTAAACTTCAAAGAATTTCCATTTAAGTGTTAAATCAAACCGCTCCATTGTCTTGCTGGCAGTATTAGGTTCTGAGCAGGAATTTTTGCTACAGTGGCTGAGCAGGAACTCGGTCTCTTGATTTGGCCTTACAAAGCACTGCTGCTGTTGTTCCCCATTACTTCAGGCTGATGTCCTGGCAGGGGCTGAACTGTGAAAGCCTATGAATAGCAATGAGGAGTCACAACAAAGAAAGGATCCTAATCTGAGCGACTAAACCTGAGAAGATCCATTGCTATGTTTTGATATTACTGTTGATATTTTTCAGCATGGAAGCCGGCAGTTCACCCACCCCCAATATCAGTTTTGATCTATTATTTTAATCCCAAATTACAAGAATTCTGTGGTAGTGCTCTTGCTGTTTGTTTTATCACAGCAAACATGAAGACAGCATACCAACAGAGACTGCAGATAGTATTTGAAGATATCCCCCAGGAACAGGGTAGATTTCTGTAATGATTTAGCACTGGTATAAACTCTCCAATGGTGCTCGAGAGAGAGGTGAGTTGGGGACAGCTTAGAAAGAGGTGAAAATCAACAAACTAAAAGGAGTCAACACAGGAATAACATCAATAGATAGCTAAAAACTCCTGTAAGTGCATGAGAGAGGAAAGGATGGTGGGGTGGAGGTGTAAGAGTCTGACCAAAACCTTGCATTGCCCAGACAATGGCTCATCCAAGCGGGGATTCCAGGCAGAAGCCTTGGGAATGGCTGTGGTACTGTGGTTAGTAACAGAAACCCCAGATATCTGAACTTCTTTTACTGCTTCTCTTCAACTTCTTCTCTTAATTCATAATGCCAGTTTCTCAGGGTAGGTGAAGCAGTGAGATAAGAATTGAGAACTCCAGGAAGGCCCTATTCTGAAGCAATCCTTTCTCCTCCAGCTTCACAGTGCTGCTTCCCTCTGGTTTCAGTACAGCAATGCACAGGCTGAAAATACCTCTAATTAAGGCAATTTTGGGCCAGGGTTATAAAACATTCCAAATTCAGTATTGCCTGCTAGCAGCATGCTTTTGAAATGGCATCTTTCTACTGCCAAATTCCTCGCTGTAGATGCAGCTGTAAGCATGTGTCTGGTGTGAGCTGTGTCTAATCTGTAAGGGATGTCAGTATAACCCACACTGGGTTTTTAGTATCTCAAGAAGTGTGCAAAGTGCAGCATTATCTGTTTTCAATGCAACCCTTTGCTAGAGAATAACGTTCTGAGGTCCCCAGTTAAAAAGAACCAGTGACCCCTGCCCTGAGCAGCAGCAACCATGAGAATAACGTTAGCAAATCCCTGCCACATCACTGGAAATATAGATTTATGTTATTTTCTTACATTTCAGGACATTTAGAAGAAGGTGCCACTGGAGTATAAAGATATTTTCAATTTATGTGATGAGGGAGCTAGACAGCCTGCCTCCAAGTTCAGCGAGGCTGTTCAGACTCCAAATTGGCAATGAATCATTACACTCCCACGGCCACAGGCAGGAGAGGTCTGCAGAGATTGCATTTCCCCTCTCTAACTGCTTCTGCAGCAGCACTGACCAGCCCACTCCAGAATTACCTAGGAGGGAAATAAAGCTCTCTGATCTCAAAAATCCAAACGCTGCATTAAACTGTAAAAATTCACAGTTAGCTTAGGGGATGGAAGGTGATTTCTCGGCTTAGTGTTCCTTTCTTAGAGCAAAAGGACATGATTACTCAAAAAAACTTACTGTGTTATTCCAGTAACCAGCCAGGGGGAGGGAGTGAAAAGCTCTACTGTGGGAGGTGGCACTTCACACTCTTTTTGATACAGGAATTTGGAGGGCACATGTCCTATATAGTCAGGCTATCAGGGGAATAGAGGATGACAAATGTGACATCAGTTTTTAAAATGAGATCCAGAAGGGGTTTCAGGCACTGCAGCCCACTACATCTGACTTCTCTGTGTGGCAAACTGCAGGACTCTGCAATAGAGGAGCAGAGCTAGTGAATGCCTTGAACACACTGGGGAGAAGTCCCTGAAGAAGTCTACAGGCTGCCTAGAGAAGAGTAGCATATAAATTCCCAAAATGTGTGAAAAGGCCTCCCAGAAAATATTACTAAAAAACCTGTTCTGGTTTTGAAGCAAAAAGAAAACTCACCTTGTGTACTACCAGGTTAGAGGTGGGACTCCCCTGTCCAGGAATTACCAGTGCTCTGCTTTCACTGGTGGGAACTTACGGGGACCTAACCTATTCATAAATGGACTGCAGAGGAGACAAAGTGTGTTTACAATACAAAATTATTCAGGATAATTAGAACAAAAGCTATTTGTGAAGGGAGGCTGAACAACCTCGCAGCACTGAGTGGCCGAGTGACAAAATGGCAAATGAAATTCAATGTTGATAAATGCAAAGTGATGTACTTGGGGAAAAACAACCCTAACTATACATACATACTGACAGGTTCCCAATTTGCTATTGCCATTCAGTGATGAGACCTTGGGGTCACACTCAATAGTTTTCTGGAGGTGTCAGCTGAGTGCTCAGTAGTCGTTAAAAAACAAGTACTGTGTTAGGAGGGAGGAATGTAATAGAAAACTGAAAAAGTCACTGAAATCTGCAGTAAAACCACATGCCATATACTGTGCACAGCTGTGATCTTCCCATCTTGACAAGGTTATGGTAAAGGAAGAATAAAAGGTACAGAAGGGACAAGTCATCATAAGTCTAGAATGGCTTCCTCCAAAAAACAAAGTGAATAATTTGGACTTCTTCAGATTTGAAAATGGATTGTTAAGGGGGAATATAAAGGCAGACAGAATCATGTGAGTAAACAGGGACACACTTTGTAATGCAAAAACTAGGAGGCACCAAGAGAAGCTATTTGACATGAACTAAAAGCAAAAGGAAGTCTGTTCTTGTGGAACAAATTGTGGAATTCATTGCTGTGGGATGCTTTGGACACCACAAGCCTAAAAGAGTTCAAGAGACAATTAGAAATTTATGGAAGAAAGGTCTATCAAAGACTGCTAAATGTAATCGTGTCAAGAAAATCTCTGGCTAGACAAGGAATAGATATAATCTCTGGCTCAGGAAGCCTTTCAATCTCTGTTCAGTCTTGCCCTCAAACCCTGCCCCAGTGCCCCTGTAAAAGTGTGGTACCTCATCCTGTACACCATAGCAAGACAGTGCTGGAGCTACCTGAGAGCAAGCCAAAAACCTTCCCTGGATGTTTTTCAGTCTAGTACTGAACAAACTCCAAGGCAGAATACAAAGAGTTATGTCAGAGACCAGCACTAGTGATGTAGGATTTTTATTTTAAAAAGCTATTTGCTGTTCAGTATTAAATTGGGTCCTGTATTTCCAATTTATATCAAAAATTGAAAATTCACAGGACTCAAAGGAGATCTTTAAAATTCTGTATATACAAGAAAGCCCAGCTATCATCTGACAATAAAGCTGGCCACTTGCACTATGATTACCCAAAGGCAAAAAAGGATTCATTTTAGATGTACTTTCCAAGGCAAGATTTGTGAGTTCAAAGCCCTTTTTCCCTCTGCACATAAAATGCTTCCTAAGCACATTCACAAAATATTTAGCTGTAATTACAGCTGAATTTAAGAGGAGGAGGGAGTATTCACACAATTTACTTTCAAAGGAATCTTCTTCCTGTAAAAACCAACTCAACACAGCCCTAAACATGCTGCCAAAAACACAGGAAGTGACACCAAAATCTAGCAACAAACAAATGGAGGGTGTTCACCTTCCACATTGGGCAGTGTATGTGTGTGCCTAGCTTAGTGTTTCCTTTTGCAACTTCTACCTTAAACCTCCTGCCACAGAAATTTCTGAATAGATTTTTGATCCTTTCTGATCCTTTTTTTTTTTTTGTTAACAAAATCTCATGCACTCGCTGCCTTTGGGAAGATTTATTTATTCTGCAGTATTGATCACATTATTTCAGCATCTTCTTGCCATCCTCTTTTCTTCTCATTTTAGATGTAAAAAGCCGTATTTTTTTGTATGACTGCAGAATCCATTACCTCTTTTCAAAATTCCAGAGGCACGAAGGCACGATATGGCAGTGGTACTTTCCACCTAACTATCACAGCCCTGGATTTTCTGTTTTAGCTGGAATCTTATTATTTCTCCATCAAACATTAGCTAAGTCTTCCCCATAGCTGGCAGATGCAACTCCAGCACATGGACCATGGCTGGATCTGACTGGACATGAGAAGCTGCATTGCAGCCTGTCCAACAGCTACTGTATAAATGTAACCTCAGGTTCCACTATCCCTCAGCCACTCTCCAAACTGGGGTTCCGACCTCTGAGTCAGTTTGGGCACTTCAGAAGCATTTTACTTACAGGCTCTGTGAAAAATCCTGGGTTTCAAATCAGGCCCAGGAGGCCTCAGCAGGGCAGAACACCAGCAATGAAGGGAAGCTGGGGGGTTTATCCCAGACAGAGATTGCCTTGTTCCTATTCCTGCTCCTTACTCTAGCAGGAGATTCCACTTAGATTTAGGAAGCTGAGACCTCAGCTATGGAGAAATACAACTGGAGTAGCTATCCTGCCTTCAAAGCAGATGCTCCAAGTTTTAAGCCAGCACGGAGAATAGAATTTGGTGCACGTAGTGCAGTCAGAGAAGTTTGAGTTCCCTCTGGAGGGGACCCCACGCTCCCCACAATGGGACTAATTGGTCAAAGCTCTCTCCAACTGGCTGCCACAGCACAGCACTCACAGCAGGGAACTCCAGAAGGAAGGGAAAAAATAAGGCTATTAGAGTAGTGTTTTTCTTTGCTAAAACACAGGCGGAAGGTGTCCAACATTTGTTAATAGCAGTGATTTTGTGACAGCTGAAGCAAAGCCTGCTTAAAGCCAGACCAAGTTTACAGATGTGTTGTTGATTATTTTGAATAATTAAATGGTGTAAAACCCAGCTGTGATGAATAGCACTGGGGTCGCAATTCATAAATAATTGAGAAGAGTGAGTCGCATTTGATCATCCTGATCAAATTCTACTCTCAGGAGAATAAATGTTTGTCCTGAATACCATCAACATTGTTAAATGCCTCAATATTCCTGCTCAGCCATCCAGCCAGCAGTCAATTGAACTAAATCACTTTAACACCTTACACATTTGCCTTCCTCATGAATACAAAATGTTTCTAACTTACACAATGCTTTTTGGGCATTAGACAAAGCAGACACTCTTTATAGACAGTAACCAAATAGCAACAATAAACGTTTTAAACGATCCCATTAAAAACAATTACTGCACCCAATCTTGTCTTTACAGTGCAGTAAGCAAAGAAGCTGTAGATAAAAGGCCACCTATTTTGGTTCAGTGCCTTGTTTGTAAGCAGAGCTGCTGCTCTGATTCACAGGCAGCAGGCAAACACACTTCCTTTTGCTTGTGGGGAAGCCAATAGTGCAACTCCATGTGATTTCCTGGGGCTTCTCCTGATTCTCAGTACTTCCAAAAGTTCAGCAGTAACTGTGATTAGACTGAGTGAAGGAAAAGCCTGACTCTGCTGTCTTATGCTGCATGATGTTTGCCATGCTTGCATAATATGGGTTTGGTAACCCAGAGGTAGAAAACTACTTTCACTCCATTGGAGTCATTATCTCCAAATGACAGCACATTTATAGATCAGAATCTGTTCTACACAGGTAATAAGGTGCAAATTTAAAAATAGTCACATTAGGTAAATACCACCAACTAAACCCCAAATCCTTTATCCTTGGTTTTACTGGAACAAAACAATCAATTACTTCAACAGCAATCTCTCCTGTCTGAACAGTGCATGAACAAGGACTCAAGGAACTGACTCACGGTTTGGGTTTTCATCAAAGACCAAATTCTACTACTTTTACTCACTGCAAGCACTATTTTACTACTTTTGGACTACTCAGGGGATATGTGGCTTTTCAGATGATTAAGAGAAGCAAATTCTGGACTAAGAAGAGTAAAATTGTAAGAAAACCTTGGAGTTAAAAAGGACTGTTTGTATCATCATGTTGTTCCTGGGGGCTCGCAGGCAGCTTTTCCTATTTAATAAAAACCTAGAAGAGTTCCCCCTTAAAGGCACCACATCTGTGGTGGTTAGAAAGCATCTGTAAATGTCCAGTGCCACATTGCTCATAGCTGGTAGCAAATTGGTATCATCCTGTTTCTTCTGATACATTTGAGCACTGCATTTACCTGACATGACAGCCTCACACAGATGTCACATGGTCCCCAATTATTAATACACAATTAACTTTAGGAAAACAACATTTTATTGGTGGGTCATTAAATCATACCTCAAAGTCTTCTGAGAATCCATGCTGGTTATTAGAATACAGCTCACTGATGTGTTTAACAAACTGCTTGACTGGAATTGCTTCCATATCATCTGAAGGAAAAAGAAAGAAAAGACATATTCAGAGTTGCTCTTTGTTTCACAGATAAAACTTCAGAAGGGGAAGTCTTCACTCGGTATCATTTAGATCTGAGTTCCCAGGGGCACAGATAGTTCAATATGCAGTAATAAGAAATCTTGATAAATCTGGCCAGTTTTGAGGTAAACATTTAATTGTATTTCCAATTCTGAGCACTACAGCTATAAATACTGAGAGCCTGTTCCCTGGGATGCTGATTTACAAAGTCCAATTTAAACTCAAGGATCACTAGCTCTTGCTCAGTTTGAAGACAGCTGTGGATGGGATGAAGAAGCCTCCTTTCACATTATGTAAAAAGAACAGAAGAGACCCCAAAATGTGAAAATACAGTTGACAATTACTCCCAGTAAGTTTTACCAGACTGAGCAGACACACAGGTCTTTCTTATTAAAATTATTACCTCTTTTTCCCTTTCACACAATGATGTAGAATCCAAATGGACTTATGAAAGTGCTTCTGAGCAAAAGAGCAGGCAAACACAACAACCACACTAATTTGAGTCCTCTCTCATGCCAGACATTATTCATAACACTGAATATGTATTCCACTGGACCATTTTCTCTTGCACAGCACAATCCAAGTGCCACCCAATATGCCAGTAAATCACCCTTATACGTCTTCTTACAAGACAGAAGTTGAAAACTCAAACTGAAGACAAACAAGACTATTTTGAGCATCTGGGACTCCAGGCAGATTCTAATAAAGCTGGGCTGTAGGATGCCTGCCTTATTCCTCTATTTTGCTCTCAAAAAAGGCCTGGATATTGTTATGACCACCACTGCAGTTGGTAGAAAAACTGTCCTTGCCAAGATTTGCCAGTTAATATTTTCAGTCTGGCATTTAGAAAATGCAAATTGCTATACAACTGTGATTACTTTCAGTATGTGAAATAATCTATTGCCTGATGGCCACTATTGTCTGATTGCATGATTTTATGGCAATACCCTATATTTATATAATCCATTTAATATTCTTCTGAAGATAGCATCTAGGTTATGTTTACTCCCAGTAATTCAGTAGTGTATTTTTGCTCCCATTTAGCAGACATATGGTTTGGTGCTACAGCTGCATTATAATCTGGATTCTTTTCCTTTTAAACATCTACATTATGATAGAAAAAATCCAAATATTTCTACAGATACTTAGCAAAATTTAACGATAAATAAATAGATGTGACATTTACTGTATTCAGAGTGAAAGATCTTTGGCAGCTAAAACCTCTAAGCTGTCACATACGCTTTTCTTAGCAAAGGGTATGAAGATCTGTATGTGTAAATGAGGTTCTACTTTGGCAAGAATTTTATAGATCTCTGACAATCTGATTTCTTTACAGCTGATGGCAGTTAATATTGACCATGTCATTACTTCTCCCCTTTTATTTTATAAGGTAGCTCTCCAAGGTGGCTTTTTGCATCTATTGACATTTTCAGATCTCAGTCAGCTCTCTTCTATTTTATTTACAAGGGCCAATTGTTAAAGATATGTTTGCAATCTGGTCACCTCACAGTATAGTAATGCTACTTTAATTAACCACATGCTCATTTACTGAATAATACAGAATTCAAAACATTTGACAAGTGTATGCTCTTCTCAGCAAAAAGCTGCAGCCGGCAGAAATGCTGGCATTTAAAAATATTTAAGTGATAACATTTATTCTGTATAATATTGGAAATATCACCATTTCATAACAACATTTGTATCAATATTTTCACAGCCAAGACATTTGAATGGAATGATCTATAGGAACAGCAAGAACCTGTAAAACAGTATTTTCTCTTCTGAAAAGTAACCCATACATCCTAGATTTCCTTGAAAATAGCTTGTGCTATGATAGCAATTGCATATAATCTCACAAGAAAAGTTCCATAGTTATAATTTGGGTTTTTTCCTTGCATAGGTTTAGCTCAACTGAGGCCAACCAAGATAAAGGATTGGCTGCAGCAGACCAGTGTGTCCAAGCTAATTTTGTAGAAGGCAGAATTTAACTTTAATTGTGATCTGTGAGCCAAAAAATATATTAGAGATAACATGCTCTGCAGTCCATTGAATTCCCACCAATTTCAAGGATGGGTCTGCACCAGAAATCCATGGCAAAGTGTGGTTAGTTTTCTTGTTATCATCATCACTGCATGGTGGCAGTATGTCTCCACCTTTATAGCCACTGCTACATCACTTCTCTCTTGTTAACTGTCCTTTAGTGTTTCTCCTCCCTTTTTCCTCTTCTGCATTTTCATTCTAACTCCCTCCAGAAGCCTTAACCCAATGCAGTTTCTTACCATATTTGACAACATGGGTAACAATTACACATTAAATAATCAAGTAGGAGGTATTGCTGACATATAAGCTCACTGGGTGAAAGGGAAATGAAGTTGCCCATCAACTCAGGAAAACCACACTGGAGCAAATATAATTATCACACATCAGAAAGATTAAAATCAGAACCATGAGCATCAGAAACCTAAAAAATAGTTTAAGGTTTCCAGCTTTCAAAGTGGTAGGATAACATGGTCCAGCATGGTCTGTGACTGGGACAGGCACAGCCCTGAGGGGATGGGCAACCTACAGTGTGGTAGGATGTGGCTGGTCCTCCCTGCACACCCACTGTGCCCAGCTGATGGCCAAAGGAAAGCAGCTGCACAGGAGATAGAGCCTATCACATTAACCAGTGAAACAGGAAAAGGCTGAAGTAATCTGGACTGGTATTTTTCTATTCATAACCTTCAACTCCAAACTCCCACCCAGGAACACAAATTACCTTAGTGGATACAGGCACACTTAGCCATGGGCAGCTCACCAGGCCTCTGGCAGAAGGTGTGCTAACACACACTCAGCACTCTGGGATGGCCTGAGCTGACAATATCTGGAGATGGTTCTGACCTTCTCCAGGAAAACCAATAGATGTAGCTAGATGCACAGAATCTGATTTTCCTTTAGCTATCGTCAGCCCAAAGGCTTTGGTTAAGCCTTCTTTCCATCTTAAAGCAAATAGACTTAAATGACTGTAATTCTTTTAGTCGATTGAAGAGATTAATAGAATCCTATAATGGCTAATTAGCAGCTCTCCATCGTTCTGTGCATGTTCACTTTTGCACCATATACTTTTTTCCATCAAGAAGCTGGAGTGATATTTGGTATTGTCAGTGTGATCCTTACATTTTGCAAGACCTACACTTTATTCAAAGAGAAGAGGGAGGTGTTTTAATAACATACCTTCACCCCTAACACTGCAAATATAATTACATTTCTGTCTAGCTTGGGTTTAGCCATCTGTTTTATCAGTGTCAATAAAGTGATTCTGGATTTACTTCACTGTGAAATATGAGCTGAACCTGGCACCATAATAACGTACTAACCCTTTGTGTTACAGGGAGAAAGAAGTATACTCAGATGGACAATATTTTAGTAGTATTTTTTATAATCAGATACTAGCAAAGCTGACACGTGGTGGAGCATGTTTAATTTCTGTGCTAAATATTTAATATATTGGTGGAGTTCCAATCTTGACTTGCTGGCCCAGGCCAAGCACCTGCGAGAAGTATCAAATAAACCAAAAGGGGAGCACAAGGCAGCTCATTTCCTGCCACAAAGAGACAACGCCAAGAAGAAAATCATGTTTGTTTAAAAAAATGACTGTAGAAGGAAACCTTCACTAACACCTCCTTTTTAAAGAAATGGCAATTGCAAATGCAGAATACTTAACATGTTCCTTCATAAGACAGACACTTTCAAAAGAAGCCCAAAGCATATAGAAGCAATAAAGTTCGAACAGGGTTACATTTTAAGTTCGGATAATTAGTAATCCTACCAGGAAGGATTTCCCATAGCTCCCACTTAATAAGCTGCCTTTGTAATGTTAAAGCAATAGGGGCCAATTTCAAAAGAAAAATAGGATATCCTATCAGAAATGACATTTCCACATAATAGGGTCTCAGATTCATTTTGATTCATTTATAGTCTGAGAGCTCACTGGATAGTTTAGTGGCATTGTATTGGAATAGATGGGTTTGGGTCAGGAATTAATGAAGAAGGTCAAAACCAAAGTGCTTCCTCATATTACTTTTATTTAGGTGGAGTTTTGGTGTTTCTGAAGACCAGGTGTTTGACACATGAAATAGTCTTGGTAAGGAAATTCTCCATATCTTTCATTTTGTCTAAAGGCTTTCTGTTTTTCAGCTATTACCTTACCCAGCCTCCTAAATCCAATATACTCCCTGCATCTTATGCCTTTTGCTAAATGTGAAAGCTTATTGGGTTGGTTTTTGAGTCCCTACACTTCAGTCTCTTATTTACTAAGCCACCTGCATTTATGTGCCATGGCTGTCGCGTGCCTTGGCCCATCTGCTCCCACAGCAGGCACTCACTGCTCTGTGCCATCCCTGTGTCCCAGGAACACCTCCACCAGTTCTCAGCGTGCTCTTCACAGCTGGCTGCAGCCAAAGAATGAAGGGCTTCTCCCACTGCCCTCTTCCTGCTTGAGGAGGTTCAACAGTGACCTGAATCCACCTGCTGATCTGGCTGATGACTGTAAGAAAGGATTAATTGATTTGTGGGGAAGGGGAAGGATTAGTTGTTGGTAGGGTAGATGGGTTGATCCTACTTGCTAGGATAAGAAAAGTGAAGTAACAGGGAAACTTCTCTTTCTGAAGGCAGCACAAACCTAACTTGGCTTATCTTCATCATTAAACCAGTGACATGGTTTGGGACATTGATCCTTGAGAATCCACTCTCAACAGTGTATCCTTGCAGTTCTCATTTTCTGCAAAAAAGTCTTCCCAAAATATATACCAGTAGGATTGTAACAGGACTGGATTTGACCTCTTACCTCACTGAAAACTAACATATCTGAAAAATGCTTTCCCATATCCATAGGAAACAAGCACCTTTCTGTTCCCTGCAACACTCAACCCTGAGACATTATTTCAGCTTTCACTCTCTTAGTCTCCATTCCTAGAACGCACATTGAATGCAATCACAGGATTTTTTAAAAAGATATTTATTTATTGTTAACCACATTCAGTGAAGTTTCATGGGTTTTTTACTTTTTACAAAGAGGGATGGAAAAATTCTGCAAGTGACTGGAATACCTAGCATTAATATTTAGGATGCATTTCACTTGAAATGGAATCTAGCAGTCATTGCATAAGCTACAATACATACCAGAGTGAAGGCTGCAGAGCTATGGCAGCAGGAGTAACCATGTGGAGTGTGATATTCTGTCTCTACAAGAGTGGCTGATCATATTGAATAGTGCAAGGATGAATAGCACACCCTTGGGCAAAATTCTGCCCCAGCAGAGATTATTAAATGTTCCCATCAATTCAAGTGCCCACCTCTAGAGGGAAGCTTAGACAAAACTATACAAACCTACAGACTGAGTGTCCACTCCAAAGTGCACCTACGTAAAAGGGCCTGAAAATTCACATGCTGCTCAAATTTTGGCATAGATTGAATCTGAAATGCCTGAGCAGACAGATAAAGCCAGCTCCTGTCCTAAGTCATGCAAATACTGCACTCTCTGAGTAATCCCACATGTAAAACAGGGTGGTGCCCAGCTTTCTCCAAACCATTTTAGATTTAATGCAATTGAATTATATACATTTATATTGACAGAGCCTTAAATTCTGCAGTATGCTGGCTCTCCTTGCATAACTGTTTAAAATAAGAATGCAGCTGAAGCCATTGTATTTCAATTGGAATAATTAATCTTTCTGACTGATCGCATTTACTTGTGTATAAAAAAATGTTGGAAATACAAGAACAGTTTTATTTGTATAACAGTAGTATAAATTAACTTAAGATAAAACATAGTCATTAAAAAACCTTAGTATTGAGAAGGTGTCTGCTTTCTGTGGAAATCGTATCTCCATAAATACTATAAAGACTATGCAATAGGTTTCATTCTAGGACATCAAAATACCTGCTGAAGATCACTTAAGGGTGGCATTTTTCTGAAGTCACTGACTCAACAATTAAGACAAATTAGACATTAAAATGAATTAAGATGAATAAGAAATCATTAAGAGTTGATTATTGGGGGCATTATTCCTCATTAATGCTCACTTTTTAAAATCATGTGTTTATGAAGTACTATTTTTAATAAAAAACACCTTTTAAAGTGAAAAGACATGGAAAACACTTTGAACACATTTGACACTGGAAAGATGGGCACGCTGAAAGAAGAACAGGAGTCTTTTCAGCAAGATAATTGCTATCTATTTGTTATAATCAAGTCAAATGAACACAAGGGCAGGTTTCTGATAAAGGGGAGACATACGAAAAAGCAGAATATGAAAAACAACCTTTGTAGTTCTGTAGTTACATTGATCTCTCTTGCTTCAAGACTTAATCTACTACAATGCTACTAGCCATGTGTCAGTCAGGAATATAAAGATGTTAATGATAAAATTTTGTATGTGTCAAAATAAGAGCTCAGTTTCAATCTGCTTGTACAAAGATTAGGTTATCATTAATTATAAATGGAATAGCAATACACTTATTCCCTTTAGCAAAAAGCCAATTTCAGTCCAAGAGAATGAAATAATGTGAATTTTCCCTTAGCTCTGACATTAAACGTGATCTTATTTTGCATTGCCAGCTAAGGAGCACAGTTTTAATCTCACACATTTCCATCCTCAGGTCCCAGTCCTGGCATCAATTGCACACAAGCCTTACATTTGAGCACATGAAGATCCAACTCCAAGGCTCTTCCTCCCAGTGTGACAGCTCTCAGAAAAGGATCTATGTGCATTTCACACGGCCACCCTAAAAACACATTCTTTTGTGTTGTAGCCAAGTCCTGAAGCCTCCACTAGAAGCATCACAACTAGATATCATATCATAAATTCTTCAGTGTACTACTGCAGGAGCAGGGCTGGTACCAAAGCACAAGGAAGGTGGATGTTCTCTAAAATACCTTGATATTTTCTTGGCTTCAGAGGACGGCTATGTTTGCCATATTGCATTCATGAATTTAATTGAAGCTGAAGACAGGTACAATTCACAATATGGTGCTGGAACATAAATCCACAGGGAGCAGAGAGCTGAAATAAAGTTTTAAACAGCTGAAGAGCAGCACCTCTGTGCTCAGTGAAGAGCTTCATGCCCTTGAGAAAGAAGCCCTTGGCTGCAGTTAGCACAGTTCCTGTACCTCACAAGGCTCACTGTGCTCAGTGCACTGTCACTGTCACAGCCACAGACCTGTCCTGGGCTCTGCTCTTCAGCTCTGGGGAGGGATGCAACTTGAGACAGCCACACCCTAGCAGAAAACAGTAAGATACCAAGCCTGTGGTGAGAACCTGCAGTTTCCTTGTCAAATGAGATACTCATTACTGTCTCTTAATAGAAACAGTTTGTCAAAGGGTGGATGCTAGCAGAACACAGCAGCTGAGCCTGTAAAAAACCACATCAAGTCTGACCACTGACATTTGTCAGGAAAGGTTCAAGGCACTATTCAAGTTATTGAGGAGCTGAGAATTAATAAGATGGATTCATGATGGGACTCCTTGTAACCATGAGGAGTCAGAGGCAAATGAAAGAGGGTCATGGGTGCCCTGGCCTTCATACCCTGGTGGGCGTGAGGTGGTCAAAGCACCTTTTCATTGCTATTCTTCTATTTCTTTTACACCCATCCTGAGACATTCTTGAAGAACCATGAATGTTTCTGCATCAGATTCTGCCACTAGTTTTTTAAAATACATTATTAATAAACTCCATGACTAGTTAAAAATTAATTTACTGTAATTTAAACCTAAAAGTGAACATACTGTGATCTGACAACTGGAAAATGTTTAAGTCTTGTAGTCTAGACACAGCTGAAATGATTGGCATCAACTGTGAGAAATCTTACTTATATTGAAAATATAGGATGTGAAATAATTCTGGAAAATATGGTAAATTAATTGGCTGCATTGGCCAGCTGTTTTGTTCTTTATGATCTGTGCTTCTCCAGACTGTGGTCAAAACTACACAGAGTTTTGAGCTTTCCCATCAGGTCAAGCCTCAAGTACCTCTGTACTGATCTCACCTCAAGTCCTACTGACATCAGTGCCACAGTAACCACTGTGCACATGGGCTGGGCAAGGAACCAGTAAAGTCACAGCAAGATCCAAAACAATGCTCCACTCGAGAGCAGGAAAGCTCTGACACAAAGGAGAGGAGGAGGATAGAAGTGGAATTTGTATTCATTTCACAGTTTGATATCATCTAAGTTGCACAGAGCTGCACTTCTGCACTGCTGCTGGGGAGCAAGAAAGAAGAACTGCTAAGGGATGCATTTTGGCTTCATCGTTGCAAAACACACAGGTCTGCAGCTGTGATGCTGCTGCTGTTGTTACTTTCCCAACTCTACTGAAAAGGATCAAGTCCAGAAAGATCCAGAAAGTCAAGTCAGATACTGACCCAGCAATAGAGAAGACCAAACAAAGAGAAGCAGGAACAGCTTTGCTGAGCGAGATCTTGCCAAGGGCAAAGGTTTAGAGAAGAGATCCAGGCAAAGATGATGTGTATGTGGCCTAAATTACCTGAACATGGAGGCAAAGAGAGAAGATACAGAGAAATAGTTTTGTTGGCTGGAATGGCAGGGCAATTTTCAGAAATCTGCCATTGATTACAGATGCATTTACTGTCAGGTGCAAGGCTTATGTGAGTTGAGATTTATACCTCAGATGTAGCATCCAATGGGTATGATAACTCCTTCGTCCTGTGTTTCTCTAGATCAAACAGTGCAGATAATTATGAATAATGATAATGATTTGGATCTCAGAGAGAATTTTCACACACCTATGGGTGATGTGGCTTCCTGCACAACAATTGAAGATGTAGCCAAGGGAAGTGAAATAGAAAATGGGTAAAATTATTCCTCTGCAAGATTTTTTAGATTTCACACCTGGAAAGTTGCACCGTGTGCCTGTAGCAGGTAGCTGGCAGTCTGATTTAGAGCTCACAGACCTGAGAAAACAGAGGGTTTGCATAAACAAGAACAGGACATTGTGCAGAAATAAACACAAACACTACCTCTGATTGTGCCAACACGTCATGGAACAGAGCAGTGGCACACAGGAACACCAGTGCTCTTCTGAAACCTCGAGCTGTGTCAGGACCTCACTGTGCCTGGCTCCACGTGGCAGAGCCACCCCACACCTGGGCCAGGACCAGCCAGCCCAGGCCCACTCAGTCCCTTCTGCCCAGAAGATCACTGTGTGCTGAGATGGGTCTTGGCAAACCTGCTGAACATCTTCAGCCATGCTGCTCTAAACTGCTGTCAGTGTGGCTGCTTGCTCTTAACCAGGAGTTGAAGTTGGTCCACTGAACTGCAGGAGGTAGAGGCACAGTCCCACAGGGATCAATTCCTCTTGTAAAGATGGGGTTTCACAATCTAACAAGGTTACTTTAAAAAACTCGTTTCTGTGAAAATGCCACTTACATTTTGCTTCTAGTATCAACATGGCAAGGTAAGACTTTCTTTCTGCCCTGTGGCAGCTTCCAGAGGAGAAGTTCAGAGTGTTATCATTTCATCAGCTGCCATCAGTTCAAAGGAGAATTTTGTCATTTCATGCTCTTAAGGCATTTCAGTGGGCTGCCTATGTGGGAGCAGCAGCTGACGTCAGGGAAGACTGTCATCTAGCAACAGGTATATGGGGGAAAACAGCCCACTCCTACATCTCCAAACAAGGAAAATGCCTCTGATCTTTCAAGGCAGTATCTCCCAAATTTGGAAAAAGCCAACATAGCCGGAATTTTTCTCTACTAACTTGAGCCTCATTATGGCTGAAAGTATCCATGTATTAACTATTATCCCTGTACAGGTAATAGGTAATACACACAGAGTGAGGCATTTACAGAGAGTGATTTGGCTTTTGGTGGCCTAAATAGCTTCAATGTCAGTGTCAAGATCTTCAAATTCACCAGTTCATTATCTTTTAAGATTTTCTGGGCACGATTCAGCTTCAGATTAAGGCTCCTCCATTTGGATGTCTGTATGCAATTGTCTCTATGTCCATTATATCCACAAAACCGTTGTCATTAGACTGGGAATTCAAGGGTTGGATTCACTTTTGCAACCAACTAGACTAAACCTTTTTCTAAGGCCCAGTGTTTGATGTGCCTTAAGGCTCATCAGCAATCCTTGCAGATTTTTTGCTACAAATCTGCTCAAGGTGTCCTGCAGCATTTGCTCAGGGGATGCCTTAATCTACAGTGCCCCTTATCAGGAGTGAGCAGCTCTTTCTCAGCATTACTGAGTCTGAGCACACCACAGGGAGCACTGCAGTGACAGTAGCATCATGTTCCTCACAAAGCTGCTGTGGTCTCACAGCCTGGCTTACTCTAGTCGTGGGGAATATCCCCAAAAGACAATGTTCTATTCCCAGTCACTTTCTGCTATGTGCCAGAATGACTGCTGGAGCAGCACTGGTGCACATGCTGCCCTGACAGTACCTGCTGCCTGCAGGGTTTTGATTGAACTTCTTCAGCCTACACTACAATTCATGTAAATGCACTCCAGTCGTAATGGGCTGACCATCAAAACATCTCTGTGCAACAGGGAAGAACTCTCTCAACAGCACACACTGCAGCATGAGAAGATGGAGCTTCCTGCTAGTTTCTTTTATCTAAGAAAAAAATTGTCTCAATTACAGTAAAAATACTACACATTGGCCAAAGAGTTTTCTGTCTGAAGGGAGAATTTGTCTCCTCCCAGTGACTTGTAGACATAATCCCCTGAGTTTTGACAGAGCTGTTCCAGAGCCCAGTTTAGCCCAGCCTCCCCCTCCCCACAAGCTCCAAGGAGGTACCAACAAGAGCAGGCATGGTGGGACCACTGAACTGACTGCCACAAGCAGTCCCAACAGGCATTTGTTCCTCTTGGTTTCAGAGCAGGAAGAATGGAGTTCTTCAGCTATTTAAGGACTTCAGAGAAAACTAATCACTGGTAATCTAAAATTAAAACTTGTCACCTCCTTTACCCTAAAGGAGAAGGATGACTTCTTGCTAAGGACGTGAGGTGGCCAGGACATGCATTTTAGTCTCCAATAGAAGGGAGAGGGGACAATAGCAGATTTTCTTTATTTTCAGTGGTACAGCATCAGACTGCAAGGCAAACTGCCTAATGCTTTCTGCAGGAATGTAATAGCTGACCTTTTCTACTAGTTCCCATGGGTACTTTGGAAGACTCTTTCTAGAAATATGTCACACATGTCTACTGAACAAAATCAAGGAAAATATAACTGGACTCTTTCACTTTGCTAGGAAGCAAGTTTCTTCAGAGTCTCAGAAAAGGCTCCAAATGTTTTTTGGTAAAATGAACCTAATTAGCTACAGATTGAATCCCAGACCAATGATGCAAATACAGAATATGACAAGGAAACTTAAAACACCTTCAAGCAACAAACATAAGCCTTTGACAGACTGAGGTCAATATAACATTTCTCGTATCTTAATTCTGCCTGTGAGACTGACCATCATCAAACAAGGCACTGGCTGCAAAGGCCACAGTAACACCCAGCTGCTCTCTGTCATCACAGCTTCAAGGCAGCTGCATCCTGCACTTAATAATTCCCGGGGGAAATGCCTCACGAAGAGAGAATAGCAGTATACTCTGCTTCCAGCATCACTCTCAGTATAGCTGAGAGGAGAATCTGACCTTTGGTAACTTTATTAATACCAAATTAACAGATGGCTTTGGACTTTACTTTGTGATTGTTTGCTTATCCCTGTGTCTCACTGTCCTTTCTGAGAGCCCCAGACTCCACCTCTACCCACGGTGAAAGTGGGGGCAAGGTCTCCAGTCTCGGGAGAGCAGTGGAGCTGAATATCCCTCCTCTGCAACCTGCCCTGATGGAGCAGCTGGTTTCACCCTGGATGAAATGTCTCAGTGTTTTCAAGACTTGTTACTCATGTTTTTGACATTTTGCAAAGGTTATTCTGAAATTTCTATTAAAACAAAGTGGGAGAGGTGCCTGCAGAAAAACACAGCATTGGCACTCGGAGCCCCATTACAAAGCATATTAAATTAAATGAAGCAGCACCGATACAACAAATTTCTACCAAAACCCCATGATTTATCACAAGTACAACCATCTCTTCTTTATGTAATTAAACCAGACTCCCAGTAGTACAAACACAGGAGATTACGCCCGTCTTACCTGGAATAGGTATAATGGGAATACTTTCATTGGGGACCACACGGGGGGAACTGCTGTCCTCCACATAGAAATGAGCAGTCTGAAAACACTTTCTGTTAAAGAAAAAAGAAAAAAAATAGATTCAGGGTGTGAAAAACTGCTCTCTGAAAAAACTTTTGCACATGGTCTTTCTTCATTTCTCTTCCATACTTTCAAGATGTTATAATTTTAAAATATCAATACAGGAAAACATGTTTGTTTTCTACAATTACAGTCCTAATTCCAGATTCTGGTGTGCCCTGATTCACTGACATTTGACATCCACCCATCATAAATGCCTCTATATATTATTGCTAAGTACTATTGAATATGAAAGTATAATCATAAAAGTTAGTGGCTGCAAAAGAGATTTCAAATACACCATTCAGAAAGAAACTCTGAACACAAGAAACACATTCAGCATACAATTCATGCCCAAACCCACCTAAGACACTGAATTTCCAGGGAAAATGCACTTACTATAAAAGTTTCTGCTGTGTAACAACCACCAGTAATACATAACTGATGCATATCATGATGTTCTGCTATGAAAGTTATCCTTCAAACATTAGGTCTTTTAGTTTGTTTGCTCTTTAACACTAATGCCATATAACCTTCATCCCATCCTCCTCCTGCAAACTTGTATTACATACACTGGTACACAAAAATCCAAGAGACACTTCCCTTGGGCCCCAGGACTCCTCTCTATAAAGGCCTACAATGAAGAGCAGAACTTAAATCCACCTGACTTTTTTACCTGTATTTAATGCAAAGCAGAGAGCACAAGCTGGTCATCACAGAAAAGGTACTGAGCAGAATAACATCAAGAGATCCGGGGAGACTCTGCATGGTGATGTTAACTGAGGCAGGGTTTTCCAACGCCAGCGTCACTGCTCATTGCTGACTTAATGAGCTGCTTGGGGCTGGAACTGAATATTTAATGAGTCTTGCTTGGTGTGAGCAGCTATTGTGGCAGGAGAAGGGTCTGATCTCGTCTGTCGAGGCGCTAAACAATAGCTCCCCAGTGCAGAAAGATCCCCCTCACTGTCATCCTTCGACTGCTCCTCAACACCTGGGCAAAGTTGGTGAGCTGTGCCTTTGCCAAGTTGCAGGTTCCCCTGCTCAAACATATTTGCACATGTGGCTTCCAAGCTGCCTTGCAGCTCCTGCAGTTTGCTGCTCTGCAGCTCAGGCATTGTGCTCTCCATGCAGAGCCCGTCGTCAGAGCAAAGTCATTTGTGCTGCCTTTGTTTCCAGCATCCATACATGCCAGGGAGAAAAAAAGTCACTGAAAACCAAACCACTCTCTTATGTGAAACATGGATCTAAAACAATCACAGGTGCTTGCTTTCCATGCATCTGTACTTTCTAATGCACAGGCACAGTGCTTTGTAATGCAAGCACAAGCTATGGCAGCACAAGTTCAACTTAAGACAATACAGAAGCAGGAGAGAGTGGATTTCACAGCATGGAGTCACTGTTTGGGAGCAGCTTTCTATTTTCAGGCATGATGGCTTGCATCCCGCTTAAGTTATATATTTAGTGAGCATACTTTTGTTAAGAAACACCATAAGGTAAATTCACACATGAGGATGCAAGATGTGCAATAGTCTCACAGCATTTAAAAACATGGGTTGAACTCCCCCCGCCTCACTACTTGCTCCCTGTTCTCATTTTTTTTTTTGGCAGCCTTTATTTTGGACAATGCACACCCTGGGGGCACGCAGCAGAATAAATCAGTCACACATAAAGAAGAAACTATGAATATGAAACAGGCAAAATGTTCCTGATTTTGATGTATTTGGGGCTCTTTCCCTTGAGTCAATACTACAGAAATCCTTGAATGGCTTCTCTTGGTAATGAAGGCCTTAAAAAGATGTTTGATAAAAAACAGACCTTTATGCAGGGATTTACAGGATTTTTTTAAGCTGATGATATTGAAGGAAAGCAATTATTTTTTGTTAATTTGTTATTTTATACTCTCAGAGGCTCTGAGAGGATGGCATTATGGTTTTTTATATACAGTCATAAGATGACTTTTTCTTAATAGCCTCAAAACATGTAAATGTGTCAGATAATCACACTGTGCAATATTTTAAGACCCATGATGGCAATAGCTGAATACCCAGCCCAGCGCAACTCTGCTGAGCACAATGTAGGATTAACAACGTATTAAATGAGTATTTCACATAGTAAAGTTTGCTACAATCAT
This sequence comes from Chaetops frenatus, assembly GCA_013400775.1. Taxonomy (NCBI): domain Eukaryota; kingdom Metazoa; phylum Chordata; class Aves; order Passeriformes; family Picathartidae; genus Chaetops; species Chaetops frenatus. The sequence goes on from VZTR01010910.1 coordinate 529,502, forward strand.
TAATGTAATTAAAAATTCTGCATTTTAGTCCTGGAAGACTTTCTGCAGCTGTTTAGCAAAGGCAGACACCATAGACTTTGACTAAAGGTTTTCTCAAGTCACCAACACCACACTCTTGTCTAATGTACCTATGTAATGCAGCACTTTCCTTACTTTACAATACTGGATACGGGCATGTTAGGTGAAGACATGTCTCTCAAACTCTTTTTTTTTCCTTGACTTGCTCATAATAGCTGTAAATATTCTAAGTTTAGCCTCTACAGCTGAGCTTACTGCACACAGACCATTGCATCCCTGTCCCGTTGACTCCTTCTGTGCCTCAGATCTTTAAAAGATCTTTTATGGGTTTAACAAATTCACTGGATGAATTTTCCATCAAGTTCTGCTTACTGGGTCTATTTCCCACTCTGGCATCTCTTCTCTGTGCAGCTCCAGGAGGGAACACATCTTGGGGTGCCAGGCATATGACTCCAGTTTGGATAATGTCCATTTTTCCTGAGTAAGGAAACACCTGGCCCCAAGTAGAGCCTTCTGGAAGCTCATGTCTGGTTTGTAGTAATAAATACTGATAGCTGCCATCAAGGCTACAGAGAGGCATTTCAGACAATTCAGTATCTGCCTCCTCCTCCAGTTTAGGATGCTTCTTTCTATCCCTTGGCATTTCCCCTCCCCATTACCTTTTCTTCCAGATACAAACCTTAAGTGGCAGCAGTTGCTAAGGCTACAAGAGGCTGCAGTAAATCTGAGTGTGTATATGGGGAGGGCTGGATAAAGAAAAAGGATAAGAGCAGGAAATTGCTTTTTTCAAGCCACCAGAGAGGGAAGAGAGTGGAGTGGATGCAGGGCTAGACAAGGTGCAAATCCACACCTATTTTCACATGAGCACTTCAGTCTGTAACTTTTAACCCCAGTGTGTATACATGGGCAGGTGTTTGCATATCTGTGCCCATTTGCTCAGGAAACCAACACTGTCAGCAGAAAAAAATAAAAGGCCTTTTTTCCTAATAGAAGCAGTCCATAGTGAAAGCTTAACTGGGATTTGCCATGGCATAAATGATTATCAAAATCTTAACAACTGAAACACTAATTTTAGAAAAATTATTGTATTTCTGCAGCACTGGTTGAGGAAAAACAAATCCAAACCTTGATTTCACTTCCAAAAGATTTTGGGGAGCCATATCTTTTCTGTGAAATACCAAAGAGTCTGTTGTCTCTGAAATATGCCCGTGAGCAGTGAAGCACACCGTTTTCTCTAGCCCCATATGCTTTTGTGGCTCTCTTTCCCTGGGGTACAATAACTGTGTGAGATTGTGGTGATCAGACACACAGTTGTCACATATGGACCCAAATGCAGAAGTAAAACACTGCAAGATTAGCATCTCCCCAGAGAAGCAGCAGAGGCAGGGTTTGGAATGCAAAGACAATGTGAGGGAGAGCATCCCCCTGCCCAGAATCTTTTTGCAGAGATACTGGCTGTGAATTACAAAAGCAAACCAACAAGGTGCAAAGACCAGAGCAGCAGCACCTTATTACTAAGATGAAAGCATAAAAATATGCCAAAGAAATGGTCCTGATTAGCTGGGTTAAATGCTTGTTCCATCTCTGCTGAGCAAAATACCAGACTAGCTTCTGTACAAGAGATGCCTTGTGAGATTCTGTCACTCCAAACAGGCTTCCTTGGTCATTAGTTACTAAAGCTCAAGCAGCTTCTCCCTTCTAAAAGCAAGAGGGAGAACTAGCTCACATGATAGCCTGAAAGTATGGATGTATTTTATTTTCATGCAGAAGGCAGTGCCTTAGTGTTCATAATGCCTCCAATGGAAAGCCAGCTCAGCCACAGACAATGGGAGTGCTGGGAATTGCTCCGAGGGCACTGCCTGGCCTTTACTCCTCTGAACTGGGTCTAGCACAGGCAGCATCCCCTGATCTGTGATGACAGGAGGGCTCTGTGTGCTCTGCAGCAGCTGGGGCAGGGAGAGGAGGAGCCAGGATTATAGTGAGGGACAGGTGATTGCCTCTGCTGTGGCTGGCTGGAACCACCAGGGCAGTGACAGAACACAGGAAAAACCAAAGGGGAATGTTTCACATTCTGGGGACACCCAGGAACCATGCCCTGCCTCACACTGGAGCAACCAGCACATTCATTGCTCTTTGTTCACTTGTCCCTCTTCCAGGTGTTGATGTTGGCTGAAGCAGTGTGTTCCCTCTCCCTCCAAGGCCAGCCAGATTTATATGACTTTATTTCTGTACTAGCATCTAGGAGCTCTAGGCTCTCTTCCTGGGTCATTACCTGCTAAAGCATGACCAATTTGGGGGCAGAAGGCTTGAAAGGGTCCCACAGGCTTATTCACTACTGTCAGAACAGGGCAAATCTTGTCCTTCAGGCACCCTTCCTCCAGAAACAGCCTCTCACAGACAGAACCTCTGCAGAATATACATTTGTTAACAAAGAGGCCAACAGTCCCTGCAGCCATCCTACTTCTACATACAGTTTGTACCTGGTGGGAAGAAGAAGAAAGATGGAATAAGAGTCAGACCAGGATCTGTAAGGGAACCCTAAACCAGGCTGCACAGGACATGGCTTAGTCTTTACCAAATGCAACCTGGATACAGACATTCATTCCCCATGCTCCTCCATCACTGGGGTGTCAGCAACCAACTCCCAAATAAGGATGCAAAGACAGGAAACGATCCCCTTTCACTACCTCTGTACATTCATTCTCACTTTCAATAGAAGAAAAGCTGCTTCAGATTCCTGTTGAACTGTTTTGCATGTTTTTCAGGAGACACAATTAAGACTGGTTTCTGCTGGCACCAAAACCAGAGTATGTATGCAGTCAAGTGTACTAGTAACACATGGCTCTGCACTTTAAACTAGCTTCACTATTCCTTGGCAAGCATTTGTCACTGTCAGAATTGGCAATGACTCCTCAGAAAAGAGCACAGACTTCAGAACAACAGAAGCGCTGCAAATCATGACCATGTCACCAGCAGAGCAGTGGATGGGAGCCTGGACAACAGCTGTCTGCAGTCTGCACTGCTCTAGCTGGGGTCATCAGTCACTGATTTTTATGAGCAATAAAACTGACTCAAGCGTTAAGAAGAAAAAGAGGAGAGAAAACCACACAAAAAAAGCTGATCTTATGAATATGAATCAGTGACCAGCATGGAGCAGTGATATTACATTCACTGTATCAGAGACGCATCTGCATTTACTCTTTTTTGGCCAGAAAATGGCTTATATTGCCCTAATTTTTTACAGTCACAGGTCTTAACACTTAATGACCAGAATTCAAAAGCCAAGTTATACAAGAACCTGTGCCATGCTGGAGCAGTAAGGCACTGAACACTGACTGAACTGGAGCTGCTGGAAGATGTACAAAGCAGGAATGCATAAAAACCAGAAGAATAAAGGAAAGCTGATAAAGGAGGAAAATTTTCCTACAATAATGCTGATTTTCCAGCAGATCCCACCTGAAGACCATTTGCCTTCTCCCCACAAAGCAATTTCTGCCTGAAATATTCTTGAGCAGTGTTAAATATCACACACATATGGTACCTGGAGAGGTCTGGATGGTACATGGGTAGGTTTCAGAGGTGCATGGCATACCAAGCCCTTGGCATGTTCTCCTAGACAGGACAGGGAAAAGTAGAACTGTCTCTTTCAAGGGACTTCCTCTGGGCAAGGAGAAGTGCTTTTTCACTTTAGGGAGTTGACCCACATAGATCCACAAAAGGCTCCAAATGCTAATCACCTGTCCAACCACAATATTCTGTAGTATCATAGGGAAATAAAGACAGCAAAAAGGCTGGGAAATGGTGGATGGAAAGAAAATAAAAGGAAGGTGGACAAAACTTTGAGACAGTATTTGTGCTGAAGAATGCACCACTAGTAAAACGGTCCAGTTGAAAATCTAATCTGCAAAGTTGAAAATCTAGTCTGCAAACAAGACTAGGGATTTCTGACACAAAATGACAGCTAATTTAATATTTATGGCCTAAATTTGCCAGCTGACAACACAGCTCTCCACAAAATTAAAAATCCTCTTCTCCCAATCCTCTGAGATCCTTTCCTGCACCAGGGCCCAGACACCCATTTATATCACACACAGTATTGAACTCAGGCATTATATGAGACATAATGATTTTTAGAAGGGTATTCAAATAATTAAACAGTTAAGAAATGACAACACCCCTGGATGGGCTGTCTTCATGTTCTCCCCCTTCATCAGCTGTGAGACCAGAGAGCACCCAGGTGGCCAATGCAGAAATGCACTTAGAAAGCTCTTTAATTGCAAATCATAAGTGGGTAAGTCTTAGTTTAACTCAGCACAAACATTTTCCACGCTTCCTTTCCCCATCATCCTGGTGTCCCTGGAGAACAGCGAAGGCAATGGTGAAACCTTATTTGTTTCACACTTGTCCCTGTGACACTTGGTAGCTAATTACTCTCTTGGTGACCTCTGACAGGGCCAGAGGCACCAGACCTTCCACTCCTGCTTTAATCAATACTCACAACAACTGCCTTGAACACACTCAGCAATTTTACAGATGACTGAATGGGTTTACTCATCAGTATTTTCTACTGCAAGAGAACAAGCTCTTGGTTACATGTATTACCACTCAGAACTTTAATGTCTTCAGGCAAAAATAGGACAGACATACCCCTAGGTGGTATCTTAAAATGGTTTAAAAGGCACAGCTTTAAAAACCAAAGGAAAGCCTGACCGTATTCATTTACTTCTCCCTGAGCCAACTATTTATGTAGTGCAACATTCGTAACAAAGGCTAGAAAATTACAGAGGAAAACAAAGACATGCTTTTTCCAATCAAATAATACCTCAGGCACTTCCTATAAAATGTGTACTTCCAATGCCCAAAACATCATGTAATATTAAAAAGGAGCCTTAAAACTTTCTCACAAAAGAGAGCTGGATTTAAGCAAGTGAAGAGCTGTTCCATAATTACAAGAGCCACAGCAATCAATGAAGATTGCCTCTTACTAGAGAGGAGCTTTTAGTAGCACCTCTAAGATCTCAAAATTTGGCATACTTGATATTATCATTTCAGGACATGAATTCCCTTTGGGATGATGAAACTTAGGAAAAGAATGAATAAAAACAGGGTCCCACACTGGGAGGTTAAAATACAGGTAATTTTAAATGCAAAGTATAATTCCTCTGGATTGGACACAATATTATAAGAAAACCAAAACAGGGATGATCCAACCTAGGAGAGGACAACAGAAACAGAGAGACAGCATTCTCTCTTTGGAATATTCACATAAACGTCCCTAATTACTCCCACCTAATTACTCTCAAAACAGAAGAGCTCTGCTATTGCCTTTACAAAAAGTATTATTTTCTTCCTCCAAATGGGACATCAGGTCATTCAATTGACAGATATTTTAGGTACTCCAAGGTTCAGCCTTGGATCTAACACAAAAGTCTCGCAAAAATTTAAGAACAGCTCGTTTCTCAGTTTTGATGTCCCTGCCCATCTTCAGGCAGAAATGCCAGTTTGTTAAATGTAATGAAATACTCAGTGGGAAGCTTCATCTTTCTCAACACATGTGTCCATGTGCACCTGGACTAAAGCTGCATGGGAGAACTAGGAAGAATTCCCAGCACTGCTGGACATAATTCATTTTTAGCTTATTTGGGGCCAAGATAAATATTAAAAGAGTGATTATTTCCTTTCTCTCTTAATCACTAAGTATTTGGAGGGTGGGCTTTTTTCACTGGCCACTTCAACAAGAAATAGCTACTTCAAAAATTTCATGGTCTCTCTGTTAACTCTGTTTAAAACACAATTAGAAATGGCATTACACCTTTGGAAGCACAGCACAAAGGAAAAGAAAAGAGCAGCTGGCACCACGAGCAGAGGAGCAAATCATTTAGTACCTGGTAGATAATAGGAACACTGAAAATACACTACTTAGTGCTGGTGCTCTAACAGGGCTACGTCCATCACCTCATCATGCTAATATAGACAGACTGGGTGGCAGCCAGCTGGTCCTTCCTCCCCACCCATCTCCCTGAAAGCAAAGATTTATAAACCTCCCAATAATAAACCTGGACAGAAATCTTGAGGATCATTAATCTCGCTATCAATCAACCCATTTGGAGATTTGCTTCTTGCAGTTGCTGATGCTAATCAAGGCCTGACTGGAGAGCTCTGGGGAAGCCTGGAGTGTGTGTCTGAGGAATTGCTTTAATGAGTTTCTTGCATTCAAAGGTTAGCAAATGTGACAAGGAAACACAAATATCGGGGCAATACACTGCCAACCACTGAACCAGACCACTGAGAATTAGCATGCTGTGTGCTGGGCTGCAGTATGAGGAACACATCCCTGTCTCACTCTGGAGAGACACCCGAGTGACACTCAGGGACCTCTCTCTGATGCCAGGGAGACACACGCAGGTACTGGGAGCTTGGGCTGCTCCACACTCCTTTGTCTGCTGGGCTTCCTACCTTGGGCACAGCTCTGCACTAACAGAGCTGTGCTGTATGGTAGCATTTGCTGAAGTGGTTTCTGGTTAAATCAGGCAGCCAGCGTGGTGTGAACATCCCCACTGGGCTCCCTTTGCCAGCCACCACAGACCCACGTCAATTAATTTATCACAATGAAAAGTCCCTGCATCAGCAGGACCCTTCCAGCAGCATCTGCTTTAAACTACTGTATTTTCTGTGAGAATGTTTCTACAAAATAAATAGTATCAACAACAACAACATAAACGAATCCCAAGATAACTAAACTACAAGAAAAATTTTATTAATACCAATAAATCAGACAACAGCATTAAGCATTGTCTTAGGTTACAATGTAAGACGTAATCAAAAGTATGTATTCTATCACCATCTTCATAAACTGTTAAAACAGGTGGGGCAGTGTTCTTTATCTCTTCCATGTCTCATCCCTGATTAATTCCCTCTGGGGGACATCTCCTGTTCATGGACCATTGAGTCTCACTGCATGACTGATAAAATTACATCATCCCACTGTGAGATGCTCCACCCAGAGGGAGGAACCAAGCATTCCTACCTGGATATAATCTGAGATTTGGAACACCATAAGCAGCCTTTTTCCACTGGACCTTCAGAGGAAGACCAGACCTTTCTACAGGATCACTCACTGCTTCAACAGAACCACATCTATCACTCCAACAGGACTGCAGCCACCATTTAATCAGACTGCTACCAACATCCTGACTGACAGGGTGTCAGGCTGTATCCTGACTTTGTCAGGTTAAGCCAATGTCTTCTGCCTTTATTTTAATTTTCCTATTAAGCTGTAGTTCTGACTTGGAATCTCTCCTTGGTTTGCTTTCAAACTAGTACAAGCATACACAGGCACAATAAAGAAGTACAAGAAACAAAAACAATGTATGTTTTAAATGTACCATCTTCACAGACAAAATAAGCCATAAGAAAAATTCTAGAAATATTATAAACAAGCAACAGAGGTAGAATCCACTGCACCATGTGGCAGAGGGGACTGGAAGCATGATCCTGAAAGTCCATGGAATGAAGAGAGGAAGAGTTTTCTTTTCTACATATTTATTAAGAAAAAGACATCTTGGAAATTGCAGACCTATAACCCATGGAAAGCCTCTTGAATTTAAGTGCCAAGGAAATACACATTTACTACACAAAAAGGATTCAAAGTATGAGGCATATCAGAAAATTTACCACAATGTCTATTAGCAGGCTTCTAATTACACAGAAAAACCAAGAATTGAAAAATCATAAGGTAACAGACGTAGAAGATATCTTCCATTCAAAAAATCAGTTGAAATGATTCTGAAAACTAGAAACTGGTTTCATTCTCATGACAAATTATTTTGCACTAAGCACAGTTAAGTAAATAAAACATTGCTCTCCCGTTGTCTTAATCACTGTGTAGAAACAGCTACCAATCATAGGAGCAGAACATTTTGATTCAAGACAGAATTTCATTGCAGATAAGCAAAACAGGAAAAATTCAGTCAACCTGTGTTAATTATTAGAGCCCCTAACACCAGATACAGTTTAATTTATTTTTTATTTATGGACTATTCTCTTTATTTGCACTACTTCTAAAGCTTAAACATATATTTTATTAAGCTCTTGCTAACCTTTCAGCGTTGATAAATTGGGAAATTGGGGAAAAGGAGAAAAAATGCCCACAACAACTGCAGTTCACATCTTAGGAAAAACGCGTTTCTTAATCTAAGAAGAAATGTGCCTGGATGCATGAGGCACTTGCTCAGAAGCAGACATGTAATTGAACACAAGCTCTTGGCTCTGCATTTCCATTTTCTGAAGCTCATGGAGGGCTGTGGCTGCTCTGGCAGACACAGTGTCCTGGAGGAACGCAGTAGGTGTCTGCTCCCAGGTGAACTGTTCAGCCCTGGCACCTCTAGCAATCCACATCCATTTTCCTCCTGCTGTATTCATGCATTTCATTTCCATGTTCTGATGTGATCTTTGGTGGTGCTTTAGCTGCCATCAGACTGTGAGCTTGGGAGAAGAAAAGACAGGAGCCATCATCATGGCCAGCAAGACACATCCAGGTGTGCAGCAAAGGGAGATTCCAGTGGTGACTGAGGAGCTGCTGTTAGACCCACCCCAAATATTTTCATCTCTGCTCATATCTGGGAAATGTAGTAACAAGTTCCTGCTTTATTCTAGTGCTTTAACTCAAGGACTTTTGTGAGCTAAAAATGTTGAAAATGCAGACTAAACAGCAGAGTATTTTGCCACTATTTCTGGTAGTTTTGTCCCAGACATTTGGTTTCAGATCTGTGATTTCCTGTCGAGAACACACAAGTGTGAAATACTTGTTGATCCGTTTATTCATTTGCCTCCTGGCTGATCATAGCCATTTTGACAGAATGGATAAATTGACTTGCTCCTTGTTGGTTTTTTTTTTATTTTTTCCCACACACTTCTCTATCAGCCTGGAAGCACTGCCCCGGCTATCACTCCTACACCCTCACTTTACATTCTGCACCCTCATTTTAGAGGCTTGCTAAGCCAATTTCACACAATACCCAGGTTGTCTGAAATGCCACAAACAAACTCTTGCTATAGCAGCTTCTGGAATTCCATCTGCCAGATGAAAACAATACATAATATTTGGAGAAATTATTTTTGAACAATTCCAACTCAATGAACACTTTACACTCTTTATAACACAAGATATATCTGACAACTGCACTTGGTTTCTTGAGGCAGGACTTAGCCATCTACCTACAACACCTCTCAGCAAACCTTCTATTTTTCCAAATCATGAACAAACACCGCAATTTGGAAAGGGGACAACCCTTGATCATCCTCATTGAGGAAATGGCAAAGGTAAGAGCTTCAAGTGATCAGGCAAAAGCTTCTAATATCAGCAGAAGATTTTCAGTGCAAAGTAATTTCAGCAGGCTAATAAATGAGTCACTTTTCTTCAACAGACGTGTGGCAGAACAGTGCATTAATTGATGTGTCCTTTATTGCACATCATCCTATCTCTCTCTGGAGAGGGAGGACTGGAGCAATGGGATGCAGCATTGCCAGGAAAAAGCCAGATAATGCAAACTTGGCACCACATAGTAGCTAAATGTTGATTCATGGGAACTATGAGACATTCAAGGGGACAGGTCCCAGGCTCCAAATTACGCTCCACTCTTGTACTGCCCCTGTGTGATTACAGCAAATTTTGCATTGAATTTGCTGCTTGCTCTTCTAATTGGATTCCTGCAAAGGGCACTTTGCTGTGCCATGAGCTTGTCACTTTATATCCTGCTTTAACTCCAAACCACTCAATTAATATTAAATTCCATTTATTATAAAAGCATTTGTTTCTACCCACACAATGCTATCAGCAGCCATCTCATTAATATTTATTTCCCAAAATGGCCCACTGATATTAAGATCTCATATACAGTTAGTAAGTTTAAAAGGGGAAAATACGTGAAGCCAAGAAGGTCAAGATAGAACATGAGTTGTAACAGAAAGCATTCAACTCATATGTATTTAACTCATTCTTTGCAGAAAGCTCAGTAAATACAATGAGCAATGACAATGTTAATCCAGTCACCAGAACAAAATAAGGAGTGAGGTTGCCAATACATCTCTCTCTGGGATAGGAAGTTGCTGTATCTGGCACAACAAGGGAAAAATGCTGGAAAGAGGATGGAAGGGGAATGATTATCCACTGCCTCATCTCCCCAAAGAGGTGAGCTGCCTACTTTCCAGGTTCATAAAAGAGAAACAAAACCCTAACTAGGAAATTGAGAACTGTGGATAACCCTAAACCCTGGGCTAAGGTTAAAGTCAGTTTTCCTCAGAATCCTCTTCTGTGCTCATCACACAGGAAATTAGCACAGCCTGTCCCAGCTTTACAGTGCAGAAGCCCCACTGGACGCAACACTCCCTGTCCTGGGAGTGAAGGAGGAGAGGGCTGCAGATGGGTTTAAGTGTTTCAAAAATGCTGATGTAAAGCTCAGGGATTCCCTTGCACAGTTTCAGCACAAGGAAGCATTGGTAAGGAAAGAGAGGATCCAAGTGCAAGCTCAGACCCAACAGACAGCACCTCAACTCACTGAAATCACAGTCTCACTAACACACAGATTTTTCATTGCCCCATTGGCTCAGCTGCAGCTCGGGTTATCTCAAAGGCTGGTGAAATGGGGGCATTTCTCCTGTGCTTCAGCAGTGCCCAGCTGTTTCTCATGCAGGAAGATCCTGAGAGTGACACTACACAGCCAGACACAGGGAGATGAGGCAACTGCTCAGAATGTTTATCAAATGCAGTGATCTCTTCTGCTCTCTTATTCTCTGCACTTCGAACAAAACTAAACTGCAGGGACAACAGGTCCCTTTCTAGTAGTCTTCACCTGTACCTTTAAGCTATACAACTTGTTCTCCCTAGCTCTGTGGCTAACAAAACCATACACTGAGCTCTCACCTTCTGCTATCACAAAGACCTCAGCTTATTCCCTGCAGCATGTCAGCACTGCATTTGAACAGGTCCAGGCTCTGCAAAAAACCAGATGGAAAGTATACTTATGGGCTGTTAAAGATGTCAAGCATTTCCTCACTGAGATGCCAACATGAATCTTTCTTCTTCCCATCAATCTTTTTATTAATCAGAGCACAAACGGCAACTCCCAGTGCGGCACCACTAAGGGCTCACCCCATCAACATAAAACCTTCCAAAATTATCAGCTCGGGTTTGCCACTGGGATAACAATGCTTTTATACCTAAAATTAAGGAGATGAATTGACATAGCCTTGGCAAATCAATATGCAACAGCAGACACCTAACTCGAATACTATTTCACTGCCTCTCTTCTTCCCACATTTACTAAAGGGTATGGCTCAGTAAACCAGAGAAGGGAGAAAGGACTCCTGTTGTACTGCTGTCCCCTTCGTGCTTTTGCTTTCAGGGATCTCTTCTTCCAGATTTTGAAGTACAAGCATATTTTGGAAGCGCAGCAAAGCCAAAGCCACAGGCTTTGGCTCTGACAGCCAAGTACACTTCAGAGAGTACAGAGCCCACCTAGGTCAGGTCTCCCCATCCTGGTCTCTACCATCACATTATATGGAACAGAAAACTCCTCATCATCCCTTTTCTTTAAGCTGTTTGTGTAAGGATCTGAGTCAAATTATTCCCTCAAAGACCTGAACTGGCATTTTTACTATCAAGACTGTGGAGCAGTTGTGAAGTGCCCAACCATTTCTGAAGAGCCATTGGGGACCTGGTGCCAGCTCCTTATTCACAGATGACAATCATTACCATAAGCAGAAGAAAAAGGCTTCTGCCCTCCTGACTGTAGCCAAGTACTCCACAGGAGTTGGCTTTGCAGTGATAAATGTCACGTTTACAATGGGTTTTGCAACATGAAAGTCCATAATTTGCTTTCCAGGGACCTGTGCTTGATTATCAGGAGAGTCAGAAGCATCCACTGAAGTCTAATGAATAGAATTAACACATCATTTAAACAGGGAGTAATATGTATGCAAATGAGAAAAAGTTAAAAATATGAGTTCAAGCCATAATTTCAGAAAAAGTAGACAGCATCCTTATGAAATATGGATGTTTCAATTCACCTCATATCTTTACATCTATGTTAACTGCTTTGCATGTGAACAATAGGGTGCATCAAGCCCATTCTGATTTTTATATTTGAACTTGGACTTATAAAATGGATTATATTGAAACATGAATAATATATATGCTAATTAAAGACTGCATTTAGTGATATAAATAAAGACAAAGACCAACACAGGCTAATTTCCATTTGCAAGTTTCCTAATTACTATATTTTCCTTTAGAAAGCAGAAACTTTATTTCTATAGTCTCATGAAAAAGAAGACAATCTTTTCTTTGCTCAAATTGTTTTAAAAATCTTTTCATCTCTTTTATTCTTTAGGATTGATCTCCATAGATACAATTGCTTTGCCTAGATAAATTCAGTATTAAATAGCACCCAAGTCAAACTATGGTGATTTTTGCATGCAAATGATGTGCTTTCATTATTAAATATTATTAATTTTTCTTCTAATAAGGAATTATTGCTAACAAATATAAAGTTCATGAACCCCTCAATACCATAAACACGTTCAGAATAACTGTGGCAGATGTAAACCAAGTAAATGCCCTTGGTGCTTGATAAGCTGTTCATCATTCTTCCCCTTCCCCTCCAGGTCCCCAAAATAAGAACAAGGACACAAGACAATTGCACACTTGTAGGGAGACAAAGTATTAGCAGAAAACATGACTTCAACTTCTGTCATGCAAGACCTACAGAAAAGCTTGCTGAAGAATAAACAGGTTGCAGGAAAAGCCCTTTTAAATTAGGCTTCTTTCTACCTAAAAGTGAGCAAAGTGGTGAAAACCAGTTCATTCACACAAGTATGAAGCCTGCAATGATATCAAGGCCAGGAGAATATTTTTTTTTTGCTGTTGTCTAAATGTTGGTTCTGTGGATAAAGTCCAGATTCAGCCTTAAATGACTAAACCAGCATTTGCATTTTGCTCTTCTGAGCCTGCAAAGCAAACCCATTTACTTCCTGACTGAAACAGCACCCTGAATGCTTCAAAAATTAGGAGCTGTATGAATGGGAGAGACTTACGATTTTGGTACATTTACATCCCAAGCTTTAATAAAAAGCAAACCAAAACCTAGCAAAAGAAATTGAAGTAATAAGGCAGGTATGAATGAGGACTGCCTCTTTCCAGCTTTCACTTCATGTCTGCAATACCAGTCACTGTTACTGACAAACACTGAAATGTAGGAAACTTTTAAAGACTCTGGAGAGAAAATGATCATCATTTTGAGATGATGTGGTTCCTACAAAATGTGAGGAATTTTACCAGCACTCACTGGAAACTCTGATGGTGGTTAAAAAATGGCTGTGGAGAGTGAATCACCATACAGAAATCCATCCATTTAACTGATAATTTGATCAGAAACATAAAACAAATCTGAATCGTCGGGAAATAGAGTATTTGTCATTAATGAGAGGTGTTTTGAATTTTTTTAATTTCTAACATTATTTTTACAATTTAAATTTGGCTTATTTCTACTACTTTATAAATGTCAATTTGTAGGACATTTCAAAAAGGTTTTGTTCTTTCTTGGAAAAGACAGGGTTTCCAAAACATGAAACAACCCACCAATCAAGACTCAGGCACGCAGCCTACGCCTGTTTCAGCTTAAAACTTGGAACTCAAATGGATTTTAACCTGTAAGTCAATAGAGTAAAACACATGCTGTTTATAGCAATAGAGGAACTGTTTTCTTTTAAACCAACCAACTCAGCATTCTACAATAAACTGAATGAATTCATGAACTTGCAATATTCGTAATAGCAGCACAATGTGTTGTGCATTCCAAGGCCTTGTTTTTCCCCAAATTGCACAGGTTTTAAGAACAGTAAAATGAAGTTCACCTCTGCTTGTTATTGTTTTACTAGTTTGCTGATTCCCAGTATTTATCCAAGCAGCTCAGATTGCTGAATTGATTTAATATTCTTACCCTATAATTTTACACTCAGACTATATCCTGCTGTGAAATAGCTGGTGCTAATGTTAGTCCAAATGCTGCTGTGGGACTTAGGACAGGATAGAGCCCTTCAATAGCTATATTTTATGGTTACAAGGAGAGAGAAAAAATATAATTTATCTGGTTGCTGTGGTTAATTCACAGTTTCACAGCTGAGGCATACTGTTCCCTCAGGGTACATCTAGCTGTATTATAGGTTATTTCATTCACAGTTTGCCTGAGACATTGCTCTAGCTCTGAACCTACCAGTTTATGAGAGTGAATCTACTCCAGAGATACCTGTACACACTTTAACACATACTCCTTCATACTAAGAATATTAGAGAAAAAAAACCAGACTTGCAACAGTTCAACTGACAATGAGTAAGTGCCTTGTTTCTTTGAACTGGGAAGGGGAATAGAAAAAGTGCATCCATTTTCTTAAGAGAATCTTCTTTTCATAAAGTGATTTAATTTCATAAAAAGAATTGTTGAAATTTTTTTCTTTTTTAAAATATCTCAGAGCTTTAAAAGTCAGAATTCAAAAATTTTAAAGCTGTATAAGAGTTTCCTCTACAGTAACTTACAACAGACCTAGCAGATGAGTAGGAGATGCCAGTGGTACCTGGCATCCTCTGCCACTGTAGTTATGAGAAAACCCACACTCCTCATGGCATAGTATTTCTGAGCACTCACAAATCCGTTCTTAACGGAGCTTAACTAGAATATTTTGATATTTTAAAATATTTGTTCAAACTTATGCATTGCAAACTATTAAGCCAGTAACTGCACAGATAGAATCTTGCTCTTTTTTTCCAGACCTTACCATTACAGCAGCACTGGGGAAAGCATTTCCAGAGGAAAAAAATATGCCTGCAATTAATCCATTTAATTAGTTCCACAGAGACAAAACAGAAGATTGATTGCAGCTGTGCAGATCCCTCCTTGCCTGACCTCAGCTGCCCTTGCCCGTTCTCCTTTGCTCTCTCTGCAGAAGAAGGTATTTTTGGAGATGTTGGGGAAATTCTGCTACACCTCTAAACAAAGCACTGAAGAGGGGTGTCAATAGCAGTTTTCCAACTTGCTGCCAAGAATTTTGCATAAACTTCACCCCCTTAGGATGGCCTGTGGGCAAAGTACAGCATGAATGTCTCAGCTCTTACGGGACACATCATACAGCAAATTAAAAATAAAAATTACACTTTTTCTGTTTGGGAGTTATCAAGGTCACCAACATGGTATTTTGAATTCTAGTCTTCCACACCTGAAGCACATATTGTCCTGTTGTGTGACTCACAATTGCATGCTTGACATTATCTTTTAAAATGAAGGTGATGCACATCTAGGCTTCCATTGAGTTCAGTGCCCACATTCATAAAATGCCTGCAGAAAGATATCCACGCAACTGACCCACATGCTACAGTTTAGGAGTGACAGGCAGGCTTCTAGCTTGTGATTTACAGGGAAATTTATCACCCTGTACCATCCCTCCTCTTTTCTCACACTTCCAGGTGTGCTTTAAAGCTGGCACTGCAGAACCATGGAGAAAAGGCCTGGAAGATCCTGTACAGGATCACACTCCTGTGGTGCTCCTCACTGGAGCTGCTTAACCTTGTCTGAAACCTAGAAATGATGGAAGTTCTATAGAACACCACTTTATTGTCTTTCCTACCATAAGGCTGTTTCTAATATCCACCTAAAATTTCCCTCTTGCTATAATTTAAGCCCAAGGCCCCTCACATCTGCAGCACGATGGGGACAGAAGATCACATATTCCTTGCAGACTCCTTCCATGTACTCAAGCACTCGCTTCCCCTGTCTGCTAACAGCCCTGCCTGCCCCACCTGATGCAACAATCTTCCTTACAGAAAAGGTGAATCACTTAAAAAACCCCAGAGTCCTGTCTTATTTACACCTAGAGATACATCAGCCCTGCTATAAAACTGTATTTGCTTTTTATTTACAGGACAGCTGACAGGAGAGCACTGATTCATGAAATTCAGATGAAGGCTGACCATGTGGGGCACAGGAAGAAGCTGTCTTCAAAGATGTGGCAAGAAGAAACTTTACAATTATGTACTCCTGAGAGCCCATTTAATATAATACAGGTTCCTCAGTCATATGGACTCAAATTTACAGTGGCAAAGTCTGCTGTACCTGGTAGAAGTTATTCAGGACTCACTCTGTTAACACCAATGGGATGGCTCAGGTTTAAACCTGAAGCAAAATCTAGATAGTCCTATTTCCTTGAAATGGGACACTCCTGGCTTGGAATGTGCTTATTGATTTTCGTCCCAATGCTCTATAGTTAGAATTAAAAGTACTATTTTCTGAGCTTTGTCAATATCCTCATAGTTCCAGAAATCACCAGTGATCTGCATTTAAGCTTGGCAAATACCTGTTTCCTTTCTCAAGACAAAATATGTTGGTTTGTAAAGTGGCAGCTCACTATTGGCCTCACCAGAAAGGAAATGGGATCTTGTAGAATTCTGTTTCGTGACAAAAAAATTAAACCTAGTGTTAATTAAAAAAGAGTAGAAGTAACAGGCATATAATGAGAGAACGTGCCCCTTTCCACAGTCAAGCTCTTAACAGATCATCCAGCATGCTTAAAAAGCAACTTTCCATCTGCAAATCTGTCTCTCTCTCTCTCTTTTGTCTAATGAGCCTGAGTTAGTCTGTTCAAAAGCCCAAATGGGCATCTCGGGGCCAATTCAGCAGCAGGGGGTCTGTTACTATAACAACTGGCAACTCCCATGATTTCTGAAAGGCCCTAAAATAGCCATTTGGGAAATGGTTATGGAACAAGAAGTTGGGGAGGGATGGTTACAGGTGCAGGTCCTGGGCTTTTCTGCCTCAGCCTTTCCCACACAGAGCCAGCCCCGTGTCCCACCAGCCTTGGGAACAGCTGGGCTCAGCTCCCTGGCAGGAGGAGACAATAAAGCCCCTGGAGCCAACACCGTGAAGGGCAGCAGCAGCAGCAGCACACTCCAGTTTGGTCTTGGGATCTACCTGTGCGTTCTGCCCCTTGCTCCAGGCTGTGTCCTGCTGGATGAAAGAGCACAGATACTGCCAGAGAAGTTTTCATCTTGATTTTCCTCATAATAAAAGAATGGTGGGCACTAAAAGCATGGTACCAACAGCCAGAACAAGCAACCAGCAGCTGCCCTGAGCATCCGGCTTAAAAGTGAGGGCCTGATGTCAGCGGAAAGGATGAGGTTGGGTCCCCGAGTGGATAAGAGGGAGCTGATCGCAGGTCTGCTCTCTTTTAATGAAAACAAGCAGCATTTTGAGATACTGAACACAGAGGGGCCCATGATTCAGTACCTCTATCTCTGGCACTGGCAAAATCACACACAACCTGGATCTTCTGCAATAAGGGCTGACATGCTTTTCCTGCATTGCCTGGATTGAGAACGGGAGATCAGAGGACTCCACATAAGGCTAGGCTGCATCCCATTTACCAGGCAGTGATCTGCCCCATCCCCATCCCTCATCATATGAGACTAGATGTGGCCATTCCCAGAGGAAAACAAAGGCATGCTGT
The DNA here is from genome assembly GCA_013400775.1 of Chaetops frenatus. NCBI lineage: Eukaryota > Metazoa > Chordata > Aves > Passeriformes > Picathartidae > Chaetops > Chaetops frenatus. The sequence continues at coordinate 547,070 of VZTR01010910.1, forward strand.
GTTCAGTATGGGCAAAGCACAGCTGGGCACTAAAAATGGAGATGAAAGCTGGGAGAAGCTTCAGATATGCCACTCACCTCCACGTTTTCCCTCGTCTCTCTGGGGTGTTGCCAGTCTCCAGGCTTAAGGAGGTCTCTTGCCCTTGTCAATTCTCCTCACTGCCTGTGGTGACACAAGCTCTGGGGCTCTGCCATCCCCAAGATCAGCACAAACACCTGGACGTGTCCTCAGGCATCGCTGAGGACAGTGTTGGAGTGAGCATCCCCATCCATCCTTCTCATTTGTGCCCTGTGCTGCTCCCTCAGTTATGTTGGTACAGCTCTCTGCTGTTACTACATGAACCAGACTAGGAGCTAATCTGGTTTAAATCAGGACATGAAAACCCCTGTCTTTTTAAAAATTTTTTTCTTTAAACATGGATTATTTCGCAATCCAGCTCCTCACATGGTTGTACAAACATTTGCAATGGGGTCACAAAGGGCAGAACAAGGGCAGGAACAGCCTGAACTGCTGCTGCTGAAATAAATACTCATGCAACTGCATCTGAGGCATTCTTAAAATTAACACCCAGGGTCTCAGAAAGTGTTACCACTCAACATCCTCCATGAGTGAGAAAATGAGCAGAATCACAAACATTTTAGAGTAAGCTGAAAGAAGCTTTTATCATTGTAAGCAAACAATTTTACAATGGTTTGTAAATTTGCAATGTTCCTTTTCTAATCAGTACAGTAGATGAACAACACATCATAAAATAAAACCTAGCGATAGGTTCAAATAACAATTTCAGCACCTTTTACAACCTGGCACAGGCAGAAGTTATTTTTTTTTCTCCCACTTAAGTTTTAACACTCTCTTAGCTAAGCAGTTGTGCAAGCTCCCCAGAATTTAACACCGAAAGGTAGTTTTCTGAGGCATGGTTATTAGACATGGTAAATATGAGGATTCTTTATGTTGCAGCTTTTGTTGCCATATTACAAGTTGATTTACAAATACAGCTGACCAACCTTCTTCAGTGCTATTTCACCAGTGTCAGAACTCAGATGCTGAAATATTGAACATCTGAGCTTGCTCCCAGGGAGATCTTTGCCACTGAATTCAACAACAATACTCTCAACCTGTAAGTGACTTGGCCTGAGGTCCCACAGAAATCAATGACTGAGTCAGAAAAAAGAACACATCTCCTGGTGCTCAGTGTAATTTCTCCTGCACAGAAAGGCACTGCCAGAGAAGTACAAGGCTCTGTCACAGGACTTGTCCCAATGATTCTGTTCAATTTAACAGAATGCTTAACAAAAATCTAAGAAAACTCTCATTTTCTACTAAATTCTATAGGGTTTTGCCTCAGGAAAATTAAAGACATCTTTTTCCCAAGCTGTCTCATATACACACACAACTATAAAACAAGCAATGCAAGCTTGCTTGCTCCTTGAAAGGCAGCAGCTGCGTTGTTCCAAAAATCCCCCCTGAAAGTAAACATATTAGCACTGTATAAACAGCTTGATTTAATAAGAAATGCAGTACAATATTCCCACTTTGTCTTTGGGATCATGATGTTGATGGTGGCAATAATTCAAGGTGAATTATGATATCTGTTCAAAAGAAAGAAAAAGAAAACTCTCCAGCTATAGTCGTGAATGAATTTCTTCCTTTAGCTGAAAATGAGAAATGGCTATAATTTAGTTCCCATTTAAAAGTTGCTGTTGGCTAAACTCTAAAATCTTAATTGCTTCTTAATATTCTCTGCTTATTTTTCCCTTTGAAACCACAGTCTATAGGACTGTAGTGTTTAGATTAAAACTCAGAATGAAAAACAAACAGTGGAAGGTTACCACACTCTCCTAAAATATGTTATTTTCCCCCCAAATGACAGAACTTACTGTGTATCAAAGTATTTCAGTTGATTTCCTGACTCTAGTCACCCTCCTGCACCTGTGTGAAGATGAAAATGACACTGACCCTGGGTTTACCCCTAAGTGTCAATACTCAGGAATACAAGTTGTGTTTGCTACAGAATATAGTGGAAGTTCTAGAAAAGACATGTTTCAAGCCATATTACAGCTCAGCGTACTACGAGAACTCATCTTGTTACAAAAAAACTGAAGTCACACTCAATCCCTAAATAGTTTGGAGGTCACTACCAAACACACCCTGCAGTTCTTAGAGCTTGAAGCAAAGGCTGTAAGAGTAACAGTGGCAAAGACTGCAGACAATCCAAGTCAGATTTTAAACTGACCTTGAAGATCTGCAGATGGATCTCATGATACTGAGTCTGGGTATAAAATCACAGATGCAAAACAAATGCCCAGAAATGCAAAAATAATGTGTTTGGGAAACAGTACCTCACCACACCCACGTTTTAATGGGCTCTAGACGAGCTAGCAGTGCTTCAGTGAAGGCCCTAAAATCCCAGTGTACAGTTTTCAGAAATATTCAGTTGTTGTCCCTATAGCACACAATTTCAGGAACCAGTATGAAAGGAAAGAAAGCAGAAACCAAAGCACCATTGTGCCAAAGCAAATGGTGATTCCATATGATGAGTAAAACAAGGATCTGGTCTCCTCACCTTTTCTGTCTGCTAAGACTCAAATTCTCAACTTGATGCTAAAAGAAATCAATTTAAGCACTAGAGGTCCTGGGAGCAACAGTCCCCTTCATCATGCCCATAGCAGCTGAAGGATCAGCCAGGCCAGCTTTTCCTCAAGAGGAATCAAAGATGCACAGAAGCAAACTGAAACTACAGTACCATTGTCCCTCCTGCCCAGGGAGCCCAACCAGCAACAGGCCCCAGCCAATGTCGTGGCTTGTGGTCACCCTGTGATTGTGCTCTCCTCATTTTTCTGGGATAAAAGGCAGCACATTTTTTGCAGCTTCATTATGCTGACCTAGTTTATCTTCCACTCTGCAAACTTAAAATCACACAGGTCTCTTTGTGCAACAGTTCCATTTAAAGTACTGAATCCAGGAAACTTCAGTAGAAAGGTAATTCAGAGCTCTGCAAGTTCCCATCCCTTTTCATTATTGAGATGGCCACCACACGAAAAAGATGGAAGTGACCCTTTCTCTTCAACATTAGTCATATTCTTTCACCATTTGTCCAGGATCCACATGAAAAAGGAACTGAGAACAGCAAATTACCTCTGCAAATAAGCGAGTCTCGTTCAGAAATGGCACAGAAAATTTCCAAATATATTCAGTTACAAGGAGTCTCTAAAACACAGCATGGAAGCTCAACAGATGGAAAAAGGTAATCTTCATCAAACAATGACAGTCTCCCTTTCAAATAAAGGGAACAGAAAATGAAGCTTCCTTACAACAAGTCTTCTTCACAAAACTTATTTCTTTGCTGTATCGCAGAATGAGCCACAAAGAGACCAAACAAAATTAATGCTTTGCCAAACCTTCCCAAGCAACTTCTCCACCTCCTTATTTTGGTCCCTGGATAATAGGGCACTGATGTGATGGAAACAAGCAGAAGGCCTCTCTCTGCTTCATTGTTCTGCTTATGTCACCTCTGGTCTCAAATCATCTATTCCCACAAATGCTCAAAAATGAAAAAAAAAAAAAAAAAAAAAAAAAAAAAAAAAAAAAAAAAAAAAAAAAAAAAAAAAAAATTGTTTTACCCTCAAAATGCATTGCCAAGGGCAAGTATATCTCTTCTGCTTCCTCTAGTTCTCTGGGTTTTGATTTGTAATTCTTTTCTCACACCAAAACAAAGTACTGCTGTGCAAGAAAAGACCCCTTGGTCCAGCACACCTGTCCCCTTGAGGGTTATCCTTTCATCACAAGTGTTTGTCTGCTGTGCACTTCAATACCATGTTTCCCTTTCTGAAATATCTGTCTCAAACTCGTTTTCATGCCATTTGCTTTGATGGTGTTATTCAGCAAATTATTCCATATGTTGCCCATTACATCTTAAGCTAAGTATTTTTTCCTAAAAATCCCAATTACTGCTCCTTTCAAACTTCTGAATTAGAGTCTGCAGTGCTTCAGAATCTCTTTTTTCCTTACTTTAAAACATTGACAGAGATAAACATTTTATTTTTTCCTGAGGAAAGGCAATCACACTGCAAATGAAATGCTGTGCTGCCACTTCAGTGACATGGTCTGCACAACGTGAAATGTTACTGGGGATGATTTGTGTTCTAGTTGCTTGTTGATTTATCCTAAAACCCACGTATATTTTTAATACACTCTCTGTATTTGTTAAAAATCATCCAAACTAGACACAGATTATTTGATGCTAGTACATATGTCCTCTCAAGTTTGTTCCTTTATTTCTTCTTCATATTGATCAAAAAACTTTGACTGCTACATGAAATAATTTCCATGCCTATATTAATTTTTAATCTCTACCAACTTTAATACCTTTTAGGGATGGTATTGTTACTCTTTCAGCAATTAAACACAGGTTTTGCAATTATTTCTCTTGCTCAATGGAAATGTTTTGCACACAATGACAGGTACCAACATTCTTTTAGATAATAGCTGTTAGCATTGTATTTCAAAATCCTTCCTCCTTAGAAGTGCATTTTGTATCAACACTAGATAAATACTACTAATCCTTCATCCCAGTGTTTTGAGATATACCATATCATATGGTGTGACTGTGACCAAGTTTCGTACTTCAAATAAAGACAATATATATTGAAAATGGGACAATACAATGGGATCTTTAGAACCTTTCCAATTTCAAGTTCTGTGCATATATCACTGCAATTTTTATTTACCATCTTACTACAATGACATTAATTACTTACAAATGTTAATAAGAATTCTTTTCACAAGACTATTGTCATCTACTTATTAAGTCTTTCAAATGTTCTTAGCCTCAACAATTGGGCCAGCTAATTGTCAGCAAAATGGGCTTGGTACTTTTTTAATGGATTCTGCAAATATAATGATCAATGGGCTGGTATTTCTCATCAAAGCTACTTTCCTCTAGTCCATCAATCAGATTTTGAAATAATTCCTAAATACTTTTTATGTGGCTTATCTCTGGTTAACGTTAACTTCCAGTCAAATGAGGTGCCTCTGGGTTTTGGTTTTGACACAAGCAGGTGCTGCAGGTTTTAGTTTACTCTAAGTCAAATGGAGAGGGATTTGTTGATGCCAATCCTGGTCTCCACCACTGAACCAAAGTCCACTGGTGTGAATGACAGTGTCTCTTTGTAACAGGCAATCTTTACTTTCAAGACCTTGCAGGCTGCACTTCTGAACTGTTCACCAATGCTAAAGAACCCTGACTCAGAGCATTGCTATGGAATGTGGAACAAGCTTACCCCACTTTCCTGAAGTACTGTCAAAGGAAGGAAAGAACTGCATAAGATTACACAGGAGGTTTGTGGCAAAGACACTCATGAAACCAAGGCCAGTCTCACTGGGATTTTCTCCCACAACCACCTTTCCTGAAGGCCAAGACAGAGATTTTTTTAAATAGCTACTTCAGAGGGACTAATTGTGAAAATATTTGTCACCATTACAGCTGGCTCTACCATTGGTAGAGCTCTACCAAGCTCATTTTCATGACACAAAAATTAGTGTTTAAGATAGCTGAATAGTTAACCAACAAAGCACCCAGAGAACTATCTAATGCATTTATCACCATAACTTCTAATAAAATAAAGAAACACAGGACCACATTAAAAACACCACCCGAAATGTGTTTCAAATCCTAATCAGTTTCCACTGATAAGGAAACAGGCTCACCTCCAGTAGACAAGCACAGCGATGAGAAGAATGAGGCACACGAAGGTCAGTGCTGAGACCACAATGAGTGGGATGATCCATTCCATTTTACCAGGAGAAGGTCTCGTGGCCATGCTGGAGCTGTTCTTGCCAGCTGTGTGTTAAACACATGACAAAACAAATCACTGTGTGGAAAAAAGAATTACTGTATGGAAAAATGTGTAAACAAAACAAATAGCTTATCCCTTTTACATGCTATAAGTAAACAGAGCAGAGATCCTCTAACTGCGGGGTGGGACTCCATTTGTCTTCAGTCTGAGACATGAGAGCACAGAAGTATGGTGTTTATTGCCACATATGGCATGGATTTTACTACTGCCTGTAATTATGGTCTCATAGACCCTTTTAGGACTCTTTTGTGCAAGCACCTATTATCAGATGTGGAGCACCCCACTGAGCCAATACTGTGCTCTGTCATCAGTGTTTGCAGATTAATGGACTCTGTTTCTCAACAGTGCAGGACAGCCCTGTTTGCAAAGCTCCATGTAATACTTTGTTTTAGAAATAAATATCTTGGTAACTACCTTAAAATAAAAAATCCTCAACATGTTGGGTGTCATGTCACATCATTTGCAGAATTGTCACAATCTGGTGGGTTACTGCATATGAAAGCACTTTTTAGCATATGGATTGTCAAGATGGGTGGATGAATGAATGGATAGGATGTGTTGTAACTGACAGAAGAAATCATTATGCCACAGCTTTTGAACAAAATTAAAGTTCGTCAATACCCTGAGATCTGGCTGAGTTAACTCCGCTTCACTTTTTGCATGACATCTCACTAAAATTATTGTATCATATATAAGATGAATATCTAGAAGTTCTGCAAGTACGGGAGCCAATGAGCACAGACACCGCACCAATGTATTTCAAAAGACACCTAACTTGTGCAAATTCATATAGACTTGATGAATAAATTGGTTTAGACAGAATGATAAAAGAAAAATGCAGAAGCGGATTCCATATCTTATTCATGTTTCCTAACAAACAGGCAGTGGTTGATCAATACCTGTCAACAGGACATAATGGGAAAGGATTAGTATAAACAGTTTCAGATTTCAACTAGGATTGAAACATACACACTTGACTTCTACTTTAAAACCTCTGTGAGTCTTTCCTTACCAACATGCTTCCTTGCCCTCATTCAGTATTGTATTATCATATCTTCCGAAACTGCTGCAAATCCTACCAGAAGAACATAATTGCCTTTTCACCATAGGCAGGCAAAACATAGATAATTGGAAGTCACCAGATGTCACATAATATGAAGTCATACTCTATTTTAATAGCATTTAGATTATACTCCTCCGTAGGCAGGAGTAAAATTCAACTAACGTGGAAGTAAAGGTTAATTGTAAATGCTTTCGCCTGACTGCTGAAAACAGAGCAAGGCTGCAGGCTGCTGCAAGCCCAGCAAGAAATCTTCCTAGATTTGAGAACTAGGCTGATAGAGGTAGTGCCCTTTAGCAAGCAGCCTAAATGACGTGCTAATCAGAAGGATGTTTGGAGGAAGTGAATGTGCACTTTGATTGAACATCTTTGAATTCCTTGACTAACAAAGAATAAGGAAAAGAGCAGCCCCCAAATTAGAGCAAAGGCTTATTCTCCGTATTTGCCAAACTTACAAAATGCTAAGTCTTGAGGGATCAGTTATTACCAGTGCATTTCAAATCATTTAAGAGCATGAAAAAAGTAAGCCTGTGAGGTGTCACTAATCAGAATGGTAAAAGGGACAAAGCAGAAAACCATGTGATGCAATAAAACTTTGTAGGAGAGCCAAATAGTCCCACCACCTTATATCCATTAGGGTGTTGCTTCAGTTCTCTCCAATGACAGTGTTCTGCTTAGTTTCACCTCCACATCTTTCAACACAAAACCATGTTTCTGTTTGCATGGGAAGAAAATTTAATTCCATTGTAAGCACAGCATGGGCTGGAGTCCCAATGCACACTATTAAATTCTGCAGTGCTCACGATGCTCCTCTTAGTCAGTCTAGTGTGGAGAACACACTTATCTGCCCCTGCCAAATCCCTGTATCACAGACATGAGGAGATGCTGAGTACTCAGTATGCTGAGTGCCAGAATAGCAAATGCCATTCCCTAGTGCTGATGGCTGGCCCTGAAATTCCAGTTGGGAGTGCCCAAGCAGTGATGTGCTTCAGAAGAAAAGACAATTCCTGTGCTGGCTTTGAAGAAAAAGTCTGAGCTGTTTTCCACTGTTTAGGTAACGTGTTGTGAGAGCTTAAACAAACCAGTGCCAATAAAAATTGTACTGGAATGGCAGCTGGGGCCAGAGGTAGAACAGTGCAGCTGGAGAGATGGTGTCTGTCTTGAGTGTCATGGCAGAAAAGCCTAAGAAAAGCCAGCATGCTGGATAACTTGGAAAAACATGAAATAAAAACTCACATGCACACAAAAAGACTGATTTGGGCCTCCTCAGTTTCCTGTTCTCCCATATAACAATATAGAATGAAATAAAAAAATAGTCACCATTTCATTCTTTTCCAAAGCAAGAATGTCAAGCCCTAGTAGTGTCAACAGCACATCCTTGTAACAGTGCCCACCATAAGCTGTACTTGGCAGGGGATGGGGGAAGCTTAAAAAATGGACTAGGAAACTCCATTTTTGCTAAGAAATGTAAACAGTTTCCAGTGGCATATGCCTTCGTTGAATTAATTCAGTTTGCCTTTTACTGGCTTGGAATTCATCCCAGTAGGAAGGAATAAAAATTATTACAGCATATCTGTTTCAGGAGGTCCCACATGATACAAGCCCTGGCACCATTAAATCTACTCCTGCGTCTGGGAAAAGTCTGTAACTTCTGTGAACCAGCCATTGAGCAGCTCCACCCAGGCACTGGATGGATGAGCCCTGGCACAGGGAGTGCTGGATGGCATCGGGCAGCCAGGGAGGCTCTAGCAGTGCAATTCTTGTGCCAAGGTCAAGGTAAGAAAGAGGCATTCTACAGTTTGTGAGATGTGCTTTTTTTCTGCATATTCTCGGTAACTGGTTCCTGAGAAAAGAAACATGTTTATTTCCCTTAAGTAACACTGCTTGCTATAATAAGCAACCATAGCTGTACTATATAACCTACCAACTTTTATCATTCCTTGCCATTGCACAAACTGCCAGGACAAAGTTCTGTTTGTTGTACCATTTCAGATACCATTAACCAAAGAAAAGCCCTGCTGCTGAAGTGCCTCAGACCACAGGGTCTCCTAAGAGAAGGCCAACTTGCTCAACTTTCCCTTGAGTAAATGAAGTTATGAACTTATACAAAGGTATTTATTAATTCTGAAAAACAACATTGGCCATATTATTAAATGATTAAAATGCAAACCCCATGTTTCTTAAAGAAGTATTACCTTTGATAGAAGCTTGTGTCATTGTGCAGCTGTTATCCCCTATTTCTTCAAGGCACTCTTGCAGCTTACAGGCTGTGCACTACTAAGCATGGCTTTTCACTGCTTTGTAACAGATGCCAATCACATTTAATCCTATATCTGAAATTCATAGTTTGCAGGCATTAAATAGTTCAATTCTTTTATTTTGCAGCAATTCTGCTGTTTGCTAGTGTAAGTTGCCATGTACATTTCTGAAGATATTTAGAAGTTGTCTGGACACAATCCTGATTGAAGGGAACCCCTTCTAGAGCAAGGAGACTGGACTAGCCAACTCCAGTGGTCCTTCCCAACTTCACACACTCTGATTCTGTGTGAAAATGGATGAAGTGCCACATAAAAATTCACCTTAATAATCCTTGCTGCAGATGGAGAAGAATTACACAGATGTTTAATTATGCTAATGAGGTTATCCCTAAAAGGCTTTTGCAACCTCAGACCTGGCAAAGACTGCTCTAAAACCCAATATTCAGTCTTTGTTAAATGCATACATCAGGCTTGAAATTTAATTCTGCACATCATGATCTTTGTCTCTACAAAGCCCTCTCGTGGGAGGAACTCGGCAGAGGTGAGTGAGCACTGAGGGATGGGAGGACCTGGCTGAAATGTGGATGAGGACCCAAACCCATCTCTCTGTCCTCAGTCCCAGCTCACCACTCAGGCTTTTGCCCCAACCACACAGCTATTAGTTTGCTTATAACAGCCCAGTTGTTAATTCCAGTAAAAAACAAAGGATCTGTTTAACTGTCTGGCACAACTAACAAAAATTCTGCGGGATAGTATCTGCTTTAGCCTGATTAAACTGAATCATCCTGGATTTCATCTTTTTCCCTTGTTTCTTATCTTATTTTTCCCCTCTCTCTTTTGGGAGAGTATAATTTTAATTGCTGTTTTTCTGATTTTCAGGTTTCAGAGTCACGGACAATGCTGAGCAGCTGTGTGCGTAACAGTTGCAGATCAAAAGTACAATTGGTTTAATGTGGGCACCAAAACAGAGACAAGGATGATCAGGAAAATGAAAGAGGAGAACACAAGCAAGCATTCGGTGACAGAAGACAATCATTAGCATTGGCCAATACCACAGGCAAAAAGAGGCCAGTGCCATTTGGAAAGTAATGACATGGCCTCAGGAGAGGTGTGTGTGTATGTACGTGTGAAATAAGCACTAAAAGAAAATGAGCCTTGCTGTACTAATTGGCCTCGCACTTTCCCTGTAATTTCTCTTGAGTTCCCTGTTCTCCTCTAATCATGCATACTCATGAGTACTTCCCCATTCAGTTATCTCCTTACAACTGCTAATTTGATGGTATATAATTAATTTTACAAATGTACATTGTTATGAAACAATTTTCTAGTCTTTAAAATGATTAAGCTTTCTACTCATAAAAACATTTTTGAAACCTTGACAGCCTTTTAAAACTTGCTTTTAAAAGATGCAGAAAAGATGCAGGGAGAAAAGATGCATCCAAAAATGTTTCTGCCCTCACGCTGGGACAGAGTAAACTGCAGGGATGCTTTCTGCTCACTTTGGAAATGGCCTTAACAGTCTTAGCTGTTCTGATGCTCAGGAATCCTTTCAGACACTTCTGGCAATGCCCTCTTGGTTTCACTTGTCTTGATTTCAGGCTTACCTTGTTATGGAAAACCTTTAAGGCCCTTTCTCACAGGACGAGGTCTTGCTATGGCTGGAGTTTAACTGAACTCAACTCCTGGCATGAGCTAGGTCAGGTCTGTCTGTATGAATTGCAAATTTCCATGTTACTGGGGAAAACAATTAAACTGAAACAACTAGCCTTGGGCCTTGTGTTAGTCTAATTCACCAGCCTGTGGCTTTGGTAACCTAGATCCAGCCTGGAGGAAAGCTCCTTCTCCTGCATTCCCAAGAGGGTAGCACTCCCAAGAGGCCTCCTTCCTAACACAAAGGTGATTAGGGCAAGTGGCATGTTGAAAGCTGCCTAACAGGCATCTCAGACCATATTCAGTGGGAGCACTGGCCTTTGAGGATTACCAGCTGAGGAGTAAGAAAAACAGCAGTGTATTTAAAAAAAATAACCAGCACAACCTGTTGCAGGTTTCTCAGCTTCTACTTTGTTAATCTGATCTTTAACAGAACAGTTATGATTCACAGCATTACAGACTGGTCATCATTTCTGTAACAAATGCTATTAAAGATTGGATTTAAAATTGGTTCTGAGCTATAACTGAATGCACAGTATCTGCATTTTTGTGTTTATCAGTGTAGGGAAAAATAAATATGTAAGGCTTTTTCACACTACTCTAGAGCAGCCTTGATGGAAAAAGAAAATTATAAAACACTCTACAGATTAGCAAAACACATAATAGTAGTAAAAACACCCCAAAACCAACAAACAAAAAAGTGCACTATCTCATAAATGCTGTGGTAATACACGTAATCACTCAAATAAACTTGTCTAATAAATCAATCAATCAAAATCTAAAATAAATAAATCTAAAATAAATCCACTTGCATGTACTCCATTTGCTCCTTGCAGTTTTCCTCACCAGTGCCTGGAGCTTCCCAAGCAGGAACATGTGTGGACATTCTGCACGGTGCATTGGGAGCACCATGAGGGACCAGCTTGCAGAGGCCTGTGCAGCAAACCCTGACCACACCAGGCTTGGTGCACGTGCAGATCACCTGGGCAGGCTTCCAAGAGGTTGTATTTGCTGTGCACACACTGTGGAGCTGGTACATACATCCAGAGTTGGAGTGTACAGGAGCACTGGCAATTCCCATCAGGTCAAATAGAAAATATGTGAACTCTGCCTGGTTAAGATTTTTTTTCCATGGAAAAACCAGAAGGTAATCCTAGTGCAGAAGGTGCTTTGTTTTGGAAGATCAGAGCATGTAGGTTTTGTGTCAACAAATAAACCAGCAATGATCCTGTATTTGGGAGAATGTCTCAAGGCCCAGTCAGGGAGAATCCTGCAGATAAACTAAATTAGCTAGAAGCACATATACATATACCAGACTTCCTTGTAAATGCCAGTTTAGCACAGCAGCCGCTCTTCCAAATTAATTTCACTGCTATAGTTCATTGCATTCCCCTCCCTTTTTCTTTTCAACAAAGTTCTTGATGTAGTATGTTCGGAGTTAACATTTTTCCAGATTTTCTCTTCCAATAAGGAAGGACTATGAATCTGTCCCAATAAAAGATATTCCTTTCCACTCTGCTCCCCCCAGTAACAATTTGTGGGGTTGGGTCCTGTGACAACCTGCCAATCAGATGTAGCCAGACACCACAAAAATGCTGCATCTACTGGAAATCAGTCAGGAATTTAGACTGTGTTACTTTCCAACACTTACGCTGGTAAAAACGGTTTCCCCACAGATCACTCACCTGGATTAATGGTGATGAATTTATTATCTGAGGGATATTCCTCTGGAAACCTGTCCATCTTTGGAGGAGGTTTTCTTGTTGTCTCTGGTCTTCTTGGGATCTTGCCCAGGAACAGTTCGTCGGTGAACGCTGGTGGCACTTGGGTGGAAGGGAGCAGCTGGGGCTGAGTGTCGGCTTCGGCAAAGCTCTCCTTCTCGGCACCTCCAGCCGTGGGGGCAACGTTTTGGTTTGGCACTTCTCCCGATAGGGTTTTATTTCCTTCTTCCTCAGCAGTCCTGTTGGGGGAAGCCATGGCCACGCTGGGCTCTGTGCTATTGCGTGCCTCTGAGGCTGCCGTCGCCCTGCTTTTCTCCTTCTTTTCAGCATCCTTTTCTTCCTCTTCCTCGTGCTCCCGCTCCCCGTCCTCACTTTCACTCTTTTCATCCTTCTCCCCGTCCTCGGCTCCCTCGCCATCCTTGGTCAGTGCCGAGTCCCGCTCTGGCCCTGGGGAGGCCGCAGCGGCCTCAGTGGTGGCCACCACAGCCCGCCCGGCCTGTTTGCTGGGGGCAGCGGCCGCGGGCGGCCGGGTGGGCCACACGCTGCTGGGGAAGGAGGAGATGCCCCCACCGCTGAAGCCCAGCCCTGCCAGCAAGGTGCTGGTCACCACGGAGGCCACGGTGGCCTGGCTGCCACTGGAGGAAGGGCCCATGCCTGTGGCCATGGACACGAAGGAGAAGGGGAGCCCCGAGGAGGTCCAGGTGGAGGAGCCAGAGCTGATGGGAGCCATGTCTGCTGATGAGGCAGGAGATGCTGTAGGCTTGAGGAGATCAGCGGCAGTAGAGGGGAAAAAAACACAGCAGAGAGCATCAGCAGGGGCCCAACATGTCACTTGGGGTCATTCTCTTGCTTTTCCTTCCCTTTTCACACACATGCTTTTCTCCAAAATTCAGAGACTAAACACCAGCTGGATGAAAGGCTGAGCCAGGACAGAACATGGCACAGAGCTACCAGCAAACCACAAAGAGAGGAAACCTCCCTGCCTTCACCACATCATCATCAAAACCCTCTTTATCCTAATCGTTATCTTACATCAGGACCTTCTCCACCCACATCACCACTGACTTAAGTGTAAGTAACATTTCCTCTTGGGGTGAGAAGAATATAAAGGAGTTTAATGAGTTCAGCTGCATTACTCACAGTGCTGTAATCCTCAGAATACAGGAGTTTAAAAATACAGTGTTACATAAGGGCTGTCCCAAAATAATGGCTGTGCTGCCAACGTGAGCATCCGTGGCTTGTGGGTCTGCTCTGACAAGGAACTCTGGCTCTTCCCACACACATTGTGAGGGCCTCAAGGATACTATTTTTATTTCCTTAATTTACCCATCAGGATTATTCTCCTAAGGACTGGTGTTGCTGTGATGCATTGCTCTTGTTAGAAAAGAACTGCAGCATGGCCAGCTGGGCACTCCTGAAGGACTTGAGAGAGCATCAGGAGCCCTTCAGCAAGCCAGCACCATGTCTGCCAGGACCTCCAAGCTGTGACACCCATGTATAGACTTGGTTTTCCACATCCACAGGACTCTCCCTGGCCACCAGCAGTGAAGAAAAGGCAGGACTGGCACTGTCTGCTTCACTGAGAGGAAGCAGGTAATGAACCATGGACTGTGCATCCTCTGCACCCTGCCAGTGTTATTCCAATGTCAACCCAGTGCATGCACGCAGGTCTCTGCACACATGTCTGCTCTGCTGTAAATAAAACCCTTAGTACACACATAAAGAACTAAACCTTGATCTATTAATAAAGAACTTGTCTTGAATTACATGTGGAAAAAAAAGATTGAAGTGAATTGTCTAAAGACAAGGAATAATTCTGTGGAAGAGCTGAGTCAGCAGTTCCTCTGGACAACCTGAGCATTCTCCCTCTCTGAATTACTGAAAAATGTCTCACATTACTGAATTCATCAGCAGGAGGACAATTAGCTGGAAAGGTATGCACCATTTGAGGACAAAAAAGGGTTAAATAGGTGCTGCTGAACATTGAAAAAATGTAAAATGTTTATTTTGGAAACTGAATTTTTTAACTTAACAGTATTTCTGCATATCTCTGCAATTCTCATGTTCAGTCAAGCCATGAAGTTGAAATGCTGCAGCAAACCAAGAAAGGCTGCTTTCTCACATTATTTTTGACCAGCTGCAACCACAGAGAACCTGAGATTTCAGATGAAAACCTGTGCTTTAGAGATTTCAAGCCAAAACTTTAAATAAGCATCTAAACTTTCAGATACTTATCAATCTGAATCCCTAAGGCACTGTGAGATTTGCTTTTTGCTGGCATGAACAGTCTCAAAGCTGGACTGAGTATTAAAATTTGACAGCAGATTTTATATATCTAGAATACCTCTATACATCACTAAACAAACATTAATCATTCAAATGCAAGCTTTTTATACATTATTTGCTTGCTATGGAGTATATCAAGCTGGATCAGAATAAAACCAGAAGCAATGTACTTAGAGTAAATTCAATAGTATGAATCCAGCCCATAAATTTGACTGAACAACTCACTACACTGGATGCCAAGAAATTTAGGTTATGGATAGTTTATATTAAATAAACTAAGTTGCTTTCAAAACTGAAACAGTGTATTTCACTTTTACAGTAAATGTATCAACATTTCTGATTCTGGAGTACAAAAGTCGGCTTCAGTGACTTGTTACAGTCTCACCTGAATTAAAATAAAACAGAGATTGTTCAGGCTTTATTCACACAGTAACAGGTATCCTTAAAGCACTGGAAGAGCAAAGATGCTATGTGTGAGGCCTTTTTCCTGTTGCATATACTTCTGGTCATACAGTTAAAAGAAGAAATTAAATTTATTTCTACAGCCATCATTAAAATTTTACAAATCCCCTCTAAATGGGTTGAATATAGATTGAGGAAAACTTTTTAACACTCGATTCTCCAGTAGCCAAAGCCTCTCAGAGCATGAAGCTAGAAAACCATTTCATATTGGAACTGTACTTTAAGCTGTAAACCCTTCTGTGACAGGTCTGGACACCCCTTCCCAAGGAAAGCTGGGTCCTGCTGCAGATTTCCAACATCGTGCTGCCACCTGGTGGGAAAGTCCCCAAATCCCCGCTCCCTAAATCCATGACTTACCACTCCTGTCTTCACAATTCTGGTCCCCTCGAAAATTCGAGTGGTGTTAGCTGGGGAGGGAAGAAGAGCAGAGCGTCAGGGCAGGGGAGGAGGCAGAGGAACAAGTGCTGAACTACTGCTCAATGTGTGCCTACAGAACACAGGTACAGGTCTCAGTCTGGAGCCAAGGCAACTCAGCTCTGTGGGCATTACTCACCTCACTCTGCACTTGTGTCTAAATACAGATTTCCTTGTCTTTAATTACTCAGGCCTGGCAATGCCAGCTTACTGTCAGAAAACAAGTTCTCTCCTTCAGCCCCAAGCTGGATGAAACATCCTGAATTATACAGGAATCAAGAGCAGCTTGATGATAATAGATTTTTCCTCTCCTTATGATAATATTATCATTATTTATTGCTACATATCTCAACTACAACTATAATCAACCTCTGAATAATGTATTGAAAGCTCAAGTGGATTAATTTTCTAGGTTAGATGTTGGGTACAGCTGGAGATTAGAACAGCATTTTTGGGAACATGTAGAAGGAATCACATCATCTACTCTCACTGCAGATGTATGTATCACTTCCACTGCATTGAATACTGGGCTAGAGTACCCAAAGGATAGCCTACAGAGCTGTCAGTAATGATTTACTCCTAACTGTGATTAAACAGTTATTGTAGTCAAACCTCAAAGAATTTTTCCATTCCATCATCTAGTAAAAGAGGTCATAATAAGCAATACACCAGTTTCTGACTTCTGCCTGGCACTTAAAAGTGAAGTCTAAAACACTGTGCTGAGGTACCAAGAACAGAGCTACACGAACTGTGGCTTGGACAGGACACTTGTCTGGTCCTTGTTCTCTCTGCAATGTTGCCAGCACTGTGGTATGCACAGTGCCACCACAACAGAACTAAACCATGTCCATAGCTTGATATCCCTCAGACACTAAGTGCTAACAAAGCAGGATCAAAACTTCTATACTTTCTGAAAATGACACTGAACAATGCCCCTATTATTTTGTTCCATATACAGCATCAGATCCAAGTGACAACTCTTTGCTTCATCCTAAGGATTTAAACTTTTAACTCTCTGCTTGTTTTATTCTTCCATTACTTGTTTTGAGGTTTATGCATCTATAAGCTGGAGTGGGAGGGAATGCTCTCATCAGAGGCAAAATTTGCCCTACTTAATAAAAGATGTCATAATAAATTCCCAGGAGGAAGCAAAACTTTAGCACTTAAAAACCCTCTGAAATCATCAAGTTCTTCTACCAAATCTCAGCTTTACCAGATTTCTCCAATAAACTTAAAAGGAAATCCATGACAAAGGACAGCTTATCATCTAGTTCTTTTGATTTTCTTTAAATATGTATGTTTTGGAAATCACTGATGTTGCGTGCATGGTAAAACCTGAATGTCTCCACATGTGGTTGTCAGGTAGGAGTGATCTCCTTTCTTCTTCACATAAAACAGACATCGATCAGACTCACATTCTGTTATAGCTGTGCCTCTGATGCATAAGCAGTCTCTGACGAATTTGTTTCAGAAAACTAGTACCAAGAAAAGCTCTAAATTCTCCTAAAACCTGACAAACCCTGACAGTAAGAGGTGTAGGCAAACTCTGCTCACTGGAAATGAGATTCAGATCAAGTCACTGGCCACCATATGAAATTAGCATTGTCTACATGCATTCAAATATCTTCTGAAATAACTTCACACCATATAGCACTCTGCAAAGAAAATATTAAAGTAACAAAGAATAATTCAATGTAAAAATATGTATGTGGCTTTTTTACCTTGAAAGAGCATAGTCTGGCTAAAGTCACTACGCATTTCATTTCGGCAAACTGCTTGAACTCTGAACAGATAAAGGATGTCAGGTGAGACATGGCTAATGATGGCCTTCTGTTTAAAAAAAATAGATATTATTCAGTTTTTTACCCCCACAGTACTGTCCAAGATCAGTTTGAAATATATAAAGCATTGTGCTAACACAGAACATTTATGTCATGTAAGACAAGCTATATTTCTACACAGAAATATTCAGTGGTTCCCTGGAGAGGACAAAGCTGAAGGGATGCACCTAGACACTGTTGACTCTGCCCATGAGAAAGAAATGAACACGTCCCACATCTGTTCTCATGACAGTCTTCAAGCCTCAATGTCTCTGCTCTACTTAGAAAAACTTCAAACTCAAGTAATTCGTCTTTACAGCAATTATAATAATATTCTTTTAGGTGGAGATTCATATCTGAAACACAAGACCAGAAAAGTCACTGCATATTCCAACTGACTATTTTGCAACCAACTGGCTAAGGCAATTTGATGCTGGTGCACTATGCAACATGATGGCTGAGCATCCTGGGCTGGGATATCCCTGCTTTCTCCTAGACCTGAAATTGCCTTAGTCCACAATTGCATCAGTTCACTGGAGGAGCTACATGAGTCACTTGAAACACTTGTGATCTCTATAGCAAAATACTGTCTAGCTCTGATTCAAGATGGGACAGCCCAACTCTATCTGCCAGAGCACTGAAAACAATCTGCACTTTCCTCTGAAAACAGGTTTCCTTCTTTTCTTCTAAAATAGACAAAGATGTCATTGCTTTCTTAACCCAAAGCTCTGCTGAACAGCACAAGGTCTCACTGCAATTTATTTCCAAACTATCACTCCATCACATCCTTTGCACTTGTAACTATTTCTTTTACATAAAACAGGATGCTTTCATGGTGCCCACCTCATTTTTGCTGATTAAGGTTCTCCTCCTTATACCTGATTAAAAAATCTCCCTTAAGAGTGTGAAATTATGACAAGAGAGAGGTTACAATACATCATAACCTTGAGTGCCTTTCAATGGATTCCTTTCTGATTTCATGAGGCAGATCATTCCCTAATGTGACCCAGATAACAATGTCTAGTGGGGAAATTGAAAATATAAATGGAAATGAAGTAAAAGAAGCTTCATCTAAGGGAATAAGAGAAGTATTATTGTATAACTGATTGAATGGGCCCAGAGGACTGTGTATTTGAAAAAAAAATATGGTAACAGTCATTAGGAATAACACTGTGCTGCTGCATTTTTCATGTGCATATACAATTACTGATTTCATTATTCTAGAGGCTTTCTTTGATTAACAATAAATGAAGGCCTTTCAAACCTGAATATGTCACTTTGATTTTCTATGCAGAGAATGTTAAGGACCAGTACAATACTTGCTTCCACTTAGACAAGAATGACAAGCAGATGAAATCCTAAATGGAGGAGATAGAGCAGTGTTTCCATCTGTGCTGGAACTGTCTTGCTCTTCTCTCTTTTCCTCACACTGCCAGATGTAGGCAGTACTTGTACAGGGACACTCCAAAATAATCTTCAAGCCCTGACTATGCAACTCCTGCCTCTGGCAGCACTTACTGCCAGAAACTGCTCCAAAGTCTGCAAGGGGCTATGCACAGTGAAAAGCCTGAGCCCAGGAATAGATTTTGGGGGATCAGACTTTTAATGTGAAAATCTGTAAGTTGAACACAAGCCAAAAGGTATTCAGAGCCTCACCATTTCCCGGGCCAGCTGCTTCTCAGTAACACTACATGAAAAAGTGTCTGCAGATTCAGTCCTTTATGCACTCACATAAACTATAAATTCACACTCCAGCATTTGGGTAGCCTGTTAGGCAATGTTCAACTAATGCTGATCATTTAAATACCAATTCATTGTGGGCCAAACATTAGCCTGCCTTTAGGTAACAACTGCTTTCCCCCTCTACCTCCTTCTATCAAGAAAATAACAATATAAGGATAGCTTGATACATATGTCCGGGGTTGATGCTGTGCTTTTACCAGGTCCTTGTCACTATCCTTGGTGAAAGTCTTCTCCTTTTCATCTTCATTTTTAGTCCAGCTATATGAGATCATGTAGTTCATGATTGGAGGGTGGTAAATGGTTTCTGGTTGGTTCCAGGTTACCAGTAGTGCTGTCTTGTTCACAGGCTGCACTTTCATGTTGACTGGAGGGGTGCTACAAGCTGAAAAACAGAAGGAGAAAAGATGAATCTCTTCTAAATAACTGAGAGAAAACAAAGAGGAAGAACAGTGCCTCACCCTAAGAGCTAGGTTTTTTTTCCTTTAATGCCCTGGCCTACAGTAACAGCTTAGACTGCAATCCACTGAGACCAATGGGATTTAATATCACCTGCAGCTGCTTTCTGCTCTCCTGAGTAAAGTGAATGAGAGAATCCATTCTCTACAGGCAGGTTGCTTAGTTCTCAACTTAATTCTCAGTCCTGACATTTGCACCTACACTTTAACTTGGTGGCTTAAGAGCTCTGCACTGGAACATTGAGAAATACAGTGGACCTGATCCACAGCTTCCCTCATCCACATCCTACTGCTGTTCAAGGGTAAATACCCCAATGTGCTCTGCTGGCCCTGGAAAGAGTTGAAACCTCTTTAAGTGTGACGCTACTGTGTCAGTAAATGTTTTCCTGTTAACCTAGTACATTTTTACAGTTATTTTATACTCCTCTTTCCATATGTCTTCCTTCAAAGGTGCTCAACAGTTTGTCAGTAATGTATCACCAGCACAGGGAAGAGTGGCTACCTTGATGGCCTTGGCCATCTCCTCTGAGCAGGCAGAGGAACCCCCAGGCAGCCCTGCCTTGCTAACCCTGCCTGCAGTGTGGAGGCAGAAGTTACTTCTCAGCTATGCTTAAGTCAGTGGGAATATCAGCATAGGGACAGCTTAACCTCTGAGAAAAACACAGCTTCTGCTTCCAGCAGTACCAAACTCAAAATTCTGCAGGGCAGACCAAGGCCAGGCACAAATCCAGCCCGGCCCCTTGAGGAGTGGGGTGGGCACAATCCCCTGGTAGCACTGAAGAAACACTTTTCAAGGAGTTGCCACGGAAAGGTCCGGGTGGAGATGCACAACACTAGATGGCACTCACATGCTGTGGGAAAACTGCATCATCCCCTTCCCAGATATAAAGAGTTTAGATTTTTTTCCAAGCTTTAAAAATCACGTTTAAAATACCCAATTCAGGGCAGATTCTCACATTCTCTTTCACAGAATAAAGCCTGAACCAAGGAAAATCACTTGCAATAATACCTAAACACATGTGCCGTGGCAAAGGAGCTGGTCTCTTCTGCCAGGGAAAGGCAAAGTGTCACCCAGCCCATCAGGCTGACACAGTTTGCAGAATTATTTTCCCCAGTAGGACTTTTCCTTTAAAGCCGTCACATTGAGCTTGTTTGCACTCTGCAGGTATGTGGCTGTGTGTGTATTTGGCCAGTATTTCACTTCTAAAGAGTCCTGGCAGCACTGAAGGGGAAAAATGTTTATTCCTATGCCTGGACTTGTAGGTTGGCTGTGCAGCACTGCTGTTACATTACTGAAATAGCTACAGTTCTTAAAAATGATTAAACACTTTAAACACCAATGTTACCAGTACAATAGAAAAATACCAGTCAAATGCATTTGTGCAGTTATAACTCACATTTTGTAGCTAGCTGGACAAGACAACATGAATTGCAGAAATATGCTTGGGCAGGAAAGATCTTTGATGTTTGCTCTTGCCATGAGGGGTGACAATCCTGCAGTTTTGCAGTGAACCTTCTGCTCAACCCAGCAGGATGATCCAGCAAAACAAACAAACTCTACAGTACGTGAAAGCATTAGATGAATGTATGTGAATTTCTATTTACACTGAGCTGAAGGGATCAAAACAGCATTCTGCTGTCAGTGCTACAAAGTCAGAAGCCACACCATGGTCTGCTGCATGCAGACCCCTTCCCTCTGGCTCCCTCCTGGTCCCCAAGCACAGCATGAAGGTGGCCAGGACCTGGATGAGAGGGGACAGCTGAAAGCCATTGCTGTTATCACTACTTACAGAGCTTCCTGATCCTTGGTATGCCTCTCCATGCTCACCTCTTTCCGCTGAGATGGCCAGATCAATTCTCCCTGACATCGCTGTTTATTGATAACTGCACCAATAAATCATACCTGCCCTCTTTGACGCCCTTTGTCATCACAGAATTACACTTCAAAACACCAGGCCAGCCTTTATCGCTCCACCTAATCAAATCCCATCAGAGACAGGAGCCCAGGGTGAAGCACTACCCAGACCTAAAACTCTTACCCAGTCCTTGTCCTCCAGGAGGACATGCAGAGATTTATATATTTAAAGTAATCATGCATCAAATTGTTTTAGAAATAATTCAAGCAGGTAACCTTCCTGAGAGACAGAGAGATCTACCTTAATTGCATCAGCTCTCTGAACGTCTGGCCAGCTGCTTTTCACACAAGGGCCCCAAGCCACCCCAGGGAGAGGGGGCTGCCACGTCCCCCATTCTGTGCCACTCTCTGCAGCCAGCCTGGATGCCATTTGGAATAGCTGATGCCAGCCACGGAGGTGGGTATTTCCCAAGGGGAAACAGGAGACTCACAGGCTCAGAGTCAGGGGACCCTTCCTGACCCTGCACCCAGATCCAAGAAGGTCATGAGCACTTCCAATCACCTGAGTGCCTCTGATGATTTCACTGAGGACAAGCCTCATTCACAGCCAGCTAAAATGAGGCTGAATTTACAATACTGCAATTTCTCAGTAAATATTACAAAATTTTCATTACTTAGTATGATTTGGTTTAATTTACTTCAAGGCACAGAGCAGTATCTGAAAAAATGGAAGTAATTTAGTATTAACCAACCTTTTCTGTTTCAACCACAATTTTTTAAAACAGCTTATGAATGGGCAAAAAAGAAATTTTTTTAAAGAAAATGAAACATATGGTTTTATTAAATTAACTAAACCTGCTTAGGACACAATGGAATAAAGAAACATTTGATCCAATAATTCAATTTGATGATTTAATTAAAATGATACATAATAATATAGTGAATATCTGAAAGGCAAGGAAAAAAGTGCAATGATTTGACCATCTATAAAACAACTGGCATTTCCCAGAGATCTAATTTTTCTTTCAATACTCTCTGTGCCTTGAATTTTTCAAAGAAGATTAGAAGAATCACAGGCTAAAGGACCTCTACTGATTTTGCAAAATGTGCAGCTGAAGAAGAGATAGAAATGCAGGAAGAGGTTGGGACAGGGAAGGGGAAGTTTAATCAGGACACGCTAAAAAGAAACAAGCTTTTCTTCTATTTTTTTTTTTAAACAGACCTAGGCTTAATAAGCAAAAGAAACTGCCTGTGAATTCATGATTTCTTGAGGGAAAAAAAGAGCCAAAACCAAAACCCAGCATTATTCCACACTGAAATAGCATCTCAGTTAATTTTAGAAAAAAATATTACTAATGCTCTCTTTAAAATTCAGACCCTGAGGGATATTAAAATGTTGTGGGGGCTTCCAGGATGTCTTTCTGTGGCGTGTGCAATCCCAAGCAGATACCTGCACAGGTCTGGCAGGACAGCAAGGCCACTGTGTCCTGGGCTAACAGCCCTGTGCTAAGACTTGTGGGGCAGAAACTCCCAGCTGGGGCATCCAGGCCACATCTTGGAGGCCCTGAACAGGCAAGAGCCTTTGCAGTACCATGGCCATGCCTCACTGCAGGCACAGATATGCCCTGGACCTCTTGGAGGGAAAAAACACCCTCACCTTCCTTTCAGGGATGACCTGAATTGGGAGAGCCTGGCAAACAAACCAGCTCCTGCCTTCTGGAAAGTCCTGCAGAGACAGCGGCATTGCACAGGTGCATCTGGAAGAAGCCTCTCTGACCCATCTCAGGCAGCCTCAGTGGCTCTTCCTGCTGCTGGCCATGTGTGGGACTGCCCAGAAGCTCAACTCAGGCTTTTTTCAGCAGATCAGCTCGCTGGGGAAGGCAGGAGGAATCCAGCATCTTGGCCAGCCTCATCTTCCAGGGCTCACTCAAGCCTGGACAAAACCTTTTTGCCACTGGCAGACGAATGCAGCACGCTGATACAGTCCTAAGCACTGTGCAGGCCAGCCATACAGCAGAGAATTATTTTCTTCATGTTAAAAACATTCCAGTGGGCTGGAACAAACAAAATTAATTTAACAACTCTGCATTCATCTCTCCCATAATTTGATTTGTATGTTGTATTTGGCTACATAACCTCCACAAGGCTTTCCTAACTGAAAGCCTGATAAAGCTTAATCCAAGAGCTCCTGGCAGCTCCATTTCAGTGAGTTGAAGGACAAAAAGAGGGGCTTATTGTTCTGCAAAAATTAATTGCTGATACTAAGACACACCTATGAATGCAGAAATGCCATGTAAGAAAATATTAGAGCTTTTTTTATTAATATTGTTCCTTAAAAGCAGCCTGTATTTCTCTTCTCTATGCAGAAATGCAACACCAGCCAAACTTTCTGGGTTTCATCACGTTTTTTGCATATGCTACCTGTGGTTATGAAAAGACCTATTTAGGGAAACTCTGTGAGAGAGCAAGAGCTGTATTTTCAGTTATGGCTTGTATACTTTCTCCCTGTAAAAGAGATCTTCATATGATGAATCTTGTTGCACTGGGCTCAGCGGGATTTATAAAATCCTCTAAAAATGTTCTAAGTTAGCTTGTCCATGCATAAAAATGTCACCACTTTAAAGGCAGTTATTTCTAGCTGTGCTATGCCCTCCTTTGAAAAATCCCACTCTCTACCTCCTGGTGAACGTCTCAGCAATGCAAAGCTGCTGTTCCTCTCCTTGGTGCTGTGGGATACACGTTGTGTGCTGAAGCCTCGACAATTTTCAGCATAGAAAAGCAACTTGACAGTGAGGTCCTGAATCCCACATGGTGACATGGGCAGAGATCTTCTAAGGCAACTCACATATGGAAGGGGAAACACCAGCATCAGGATGTGCCCACAGCATGTTTCTGGCTCAGAGCTGCTCAGTGGTAACTAAAAGACAGGGACAAGGGTCTTGTCTTGCTCTGGGAGGTAGCTCCTGGCTGTAAGGTGAGAGAGGCCTCATTTCTTTTTCTTACTAGTCTGAATATGCAGGATGATTCATTCTACAGGATGAGTGGCAGGGAACAGTGTCTCCCTCACAAAGCAGGAGCACAAAGGAAGGTAGTTGGGGCATTTTTTCCCCTCATGCTCAGTAGAAGAGTAACTGAGAGGTCAGTGTGGGAGTTCCATGCCTTTCTTCCCCCATAGGGGCAAACAAGTTGGTGGCCAAGTTCTTGGGGGAGAGAGGGTGTTTCTTTTTCCTCTGCCCCAGCCCTGGGGAGGAGCTGGAAGGGCCAGTCCTGCAGGACAAATGCACCACTTGCTGCTGAAATGGCACCCAACTAAGCCACAGGCATCCCAGATGATTTCAGCCTGCCTGAATGTTGTGATCCATGCCTCTGCTATTGCCAAAACACTGCACCAAGTTCACTCACCCCCAGGAACCCAACTGCAGACAAGAGAAAAGCAATAACATCAACAGAAAAGGGAAGAAAAAGACTTTCAACTACATCCATATCTAAATATTCCTTATTATTATTAGATCCTCAAAACTTCAAATAAACCCTGAAATGCAAAAATATGGGTTATGCTACAATGAGAAAACTCACACTTGCTTTCAGTGCCATGGTAAGGGAAGTGATACAGAGGCAGATTCAGCTACATTGAACTGGTGTGACTCTGTGGAGGTGCTCTGGAAGGGACTCCAATCCATAATAAACAAGAGCTTGCTTTGGGCTGTCAGATTCAATCCCAGAGTTCAGCAAGGGCTGTGCTCCCAAAGGATAACAAATAAACTACGAAGATCATATGCAGAGACAACACAGTCTTCAATATATCAGAAAGTGCTAAGAGGCATACTTATAGCATTTCCCCCCTTCTTTTACTCAATGTTTGCAGCTTTTTTGCTTTGCTTTAGTGTACATTGTTGACTTCTCAGAATGCTTATAAATGACATTATTAATACATAAGGATAATTGCTTTAAAGAGTAGCACACATTTTTCCTTTACCTTTGCCTGCACTTTGCCAGCAGGCATTGGCAGGCTCCGGAGCATGCTGTACACACAAATATTTGTGTTGATCTACTTCAATCCACAGGCAGAATGTAGCTAGGAGACAGACTATTTATCTTCCCTGCTCTTACCTTCCACTATGCTTCAAACAGACAGAGTTGTTTCTTGAGGTGTGAGGGACAGACCCCACACTTGTTTTATGAGCCCTGTGAAATACCCTGATGAGCAAATGGGCACATGGGTCCCTCTGACAGAGGGGGTCTGGACAAGCTGGGGTTTGCCCCTCTGCTGCTGGCCCATTTCCCAAGGTGGACACACAACCAGCATTTGGATTTATACCTGTATGTCTTCGTAGCACCTAAATTTCCATGGCATCACAGCAACAGATCCTGATTTACTGAAAGGCATGGGCTGTGTGTTTGCACCTATGTATTTCACATATTTCACAAATAATGTTTCTACAGTTGTGGTCTGAGTCCTCAGCAGTGCAGATCAGCCCTGCACCATCAGATGCCATGCTGGGCTAAACTGATGTCTGACAAGGACTTGCCCTGCAAGTTTTGTGTTTGTATTGCACACATCTATGTGTGCACTTGTGTTTCAAATGTACACCTGTGCCCTTATTTATACAGTCTATTTGTGCCACATGTATGATCCTACAGTAGCACAAATGGTACCAATGCCAGAAAAACCCATGTTTGCCATGTTAGCCAAGCTGACCCTTCCAGTGTTCTGGTGAGGGCTGTTTGGCCTGGGGAATATAGGAAGGATAAGCCAATAGGGCTGGTAGAGCCTCCCAATACATGCAAGTGGGATGCCCAAAACCAGATTAGGAAAGCAGCTTTCCTTTCATAGTTTCTGGAGGCTTTTTTCAACACAAAGGATGAGCTGCAGGTACTCATGGTTCAGACTAAAATTAGTACTTCTGTGGGCTGAACAGCTGGGCAAGCAGGTAGGCAGTATAGAAAGGAATTCCCTCCAGGTGTAAATGGAATAAATCATCAAGCTCAGCTTTTCCAGCTTTAGTGGCAGCTGTGAACCCAAACCACACCTACACTTTCACACTGAATTCCTCTTGCTCTGTTGGTTTAGACCATTTAGAACCTCTGAAGAACTTTAAGCAGTGACTTAGTGCTCATTAATAAATTTATTGATAAGTTGCTCACTACATTCAGGCCCAGACACATGCACTCCTCACATTACAGCCACACAAGTTACTACAGGTGTAAAACAGAACCCTGCAGAACAGAGTCACTGCAAGGGAAGCATGAGACCTATGTCAGGTGTAAGTACCACATCTTTTTGCATCTGATTCCCCCTCAAAATGGGTCAGTTGTTTTAATGAATAGCTTTGTGTTCCACTTGGCCTGGAACTCTCTGGAAGGCAGAAGCCTGTCCTTTCCTGCTTTTGCAGGACACTCTCCAAGACAACTCCATACATGAGGACCCAGCCAGCGCTGCAGAGCAAGACAAGGCTGAGGTGGAAGGGATGAAATATGCAGAAGGAACACACTGATTTCTGCCTAAAATGTGCATTCAGCAGCCCCTTGAGGTTCAAAAGAGACTCTTGCAGCTGCAGGTGAGTACCTTTACTTGGAGCACTAAGGCAGTGGCAGACGGGCAGGTTTGTAGTGCAAAGGTGCAGGGCAAGCAATGAGCAGGACAGTGACACCACCCTCAAGTGTGACTTTTTGCTCCAAGCCAGGTTGCTACACCAAGAGAAGTCCTAATGATGAGACATTAATTCATTTGCACCACACCTAGTAGGGTGCTGACCTATTAAAGGAGTATAGAATTAGGAAAGGATAACTTCCATAGCAAAATGAAATCAAAAGGCAAATAGGAAAAGCCCAGTTATCCAAGAAAACCAGGAAGGAGTTGATAATCCATGAAGAAATCTTCCAAGATTCTTCCAAAGGACAACAAGAATCAATGCTAATGGCAAACATACTGTAAACTAACTAAAAAAGGTTCTTGTTAATTTTCATTCTCCCTGAGGTATTTAAAGAAAATAAATAGCTAAATTTTGTTTTAGTCATCCTGAGTTAAATTTTCAATAATGAATCATTTTAAATTTACCTTCACTTTGTTGTTGTTCTGGATATGTTACGTATTACTATGGAGTATTTTTTAGTAATTTAGTTTTGACTAAAACATAAACTTTACATTCTGCAATAGTAGAACTTCTCTGCCTAGGACTCATTCTGGACTCCCAGAGAGAACCTGAGGGCATGAAGAGACTGCAAAGTTGTTTTGAGATAGTTTTCATAAAACATGGGCATTCAGAAAGCAGAAACAAATTACTGGGAGTAATAGCAGAGGCTATAAATGAGACAGATAAATTGTTCTCGTTCAGAAACACTGCTGCCAATGCATCTAGACTCTCTGCCTCCAAGTGTCACGTCAGTGCACTGAATCTCTGGACCTCTGGATGTTGCTGCATGGGAGGTTCAGTCCAATGCTGTGCAGAAAGGCAATATCTTTACAGAAGGCTGTAGTCTCATTTCTGACATCAGGGGCCATGAAACGGTGAATAAGAACTAAGCTGAGCTGCTTGAGCAGTGCAGTACCTTTGGCTGCAGGCTGATGGTCTGAGCCATGCCTCCAGCACAAGGCATGCAGGGAGGAAAATCCAAATATCTTCTATCCATGTTTTAGTGGCATTAAGTTAAAAGGACTTCCAAACTGTGGATTACTACCACATAACAAGAAACAGTAAGGAAAATGATCACCTGTACAGTACTAGAGAAATGTCCCAGCTGTTAATTTAGAGTCCAAAGCTAAGTTTTACTGGAGTGAATTAATGACTGCTCATTATTTAACTTAGTCTAGGATCATAATTACAGATGGTACTCCGAGGCGAAATCCCACTGATGGGAAACAGCATCATTTGAGACTCCAGCAAAGAGTAATCAGACACCTTTGGGAAAGTAATCAGGCATCTGTGAAAGAAAGCCCTGATGTCAAGAGCTCCTCACATGGGATGCTTGTTTAAGTGTTGTAAGGCATGCAGCATGTTTAATGAGATAGAAAGGTTAAAGGGTTTTTTGAGTGTTAAAAAAACATAAAGAGAAAGAAACAACATTTGATATTATCAGCAGCAAAATAAAATGGACAAGTATTGTTGGCCATGGGGTACTTCCTGAAATAAGGAAATGAAACACCTTTTCCCCCTGAGTTTCCATGCCTACACCTTTACCAAAGCAGGTAATGTTTTGTAAATACAGCTCAGCTTGATGGGACAACATGTGAAAATAGTAAGGATCCTACAGACCCAGATACTTGAACTGGATGGACTTTTATGTAAGAATTCTGCTTGTCCCTGAAGAGCAATGTACACTATTAAAGCAATGAATAATTAGCAATCCCTCTACCAGGAGCTGCCTGAAAGCAGTCCAGGAGCTGCAGGAGCACAATATATGATGTGACAGAGCAACGCAGTCCTGAGCCACAGAGGATGGGCCAGAGAAGAAAGGAGGCAATTTCAACAGAGTCATTTTTGTCTTGTCCAAAATGTCAGACGCTGCCACAGTCATTGATAATTACAGTATCTCCTTAATGCTTTACAAATGCATTCTTGGCTTAGAATGTCTGTGCAGAGAACCTGTAACTTTTCAAAACTTTACATAAATTAGTACTGCAACATGAGTGAGCCCCCTCTTGTTAAATGATGAACTGCCAGATTTAACAGCATGATCCACTGTATAGCTTGGATCTCGGAAAGTTTCATCTTCCTAAAAGGGTTTATTATCAAACCATCAGTTGCTACAATTACCTGCCTGAACAGTATTTAACCTGGACGGTGTATTTTAGAAAGAAGATCTTTAAACACCATCTATATGGTTTTTTGAAATAGCTCCAGGGTCAACCTAAAAATTAAGCTCAGCTCATGGGTTCTGATTCAACAAAGGTCTTATGCATACGCATTTATTCCAGGCATACAAGCAGTCCTCAAGAGAACTGTTTTAAATCAGCTTTTGCCAATAGGAGGAAAGAATGAGATAATGGAATAAAGGAAAACTCTTGTTGCTAAACTCTGACACAAAAGAAAATCTGGAGTTTTCCCTTGTAAGTGAAAAATTAGTCCTATTCAAATTAGCTAAAGTATTTCACCATCTTGTACTCTGATGACTGAAAACAATGCCCCTCTCTTCATTGCCTATTTAAAATTAAAAAAAAAAAAAGAGAAGGGAGGAGAATAACTGCAAAGCAAAAGGCTGGTAACATTCATACTGGTTAACAAACTGGATCCAAATGCACTGATCTAAAATAGCCTTTCCCAGGAGACATTTTGTTTACTAAATGCCACCACTTTTGGGGCTTTTCTAAGGAAATACTCAAAGGACTGGTACAGAGTGAGAAAGTTTTCCTCCAATGTATCTGCAGGTTATTCTACTGGTCACAGTTCTGTGACCTGAGATGGCTTTGATAGCTGAGAGAAAAGACATTTCTCTTTGGTACCAAACTGTTCAGGATGGCATATTTGCCAATGGACTACTGCTTTGTGTTGATCTGAAATTCCCTATTCACCAGGGAATTCTGAAAATTATTCTGAACATTATGCAAATTGTTCTGGGCACATTTTCCTCCAAAATAAAAAAGGCTTACATAATGAATGCTCCACTGTTTTCCAGATTAGCAATACTGCCCACAGACTTAATAGAGTGTGACAGAGGAAACAAATTGCAAAAATTCACAGCGACAAACACACCGGAACCTACCCTGCAGAGCTGAACACCATCACAAACCATATCACCTTGCAGCAAGTGAAAGACACATTTTCGTGACCATGCCTTTTCTACAACACACAAATCAGGAACAGGGAGGGCAGACAAGAATCAACATGTGACAGCCAATGGTCACATTGCCTAATGCAATGTGGAAATGCATTGAGGTGCAACCAGGAGGTATGCAGGAGAATCTGCCTAAAATACACTTGTTATGCTAACCTTACACTTCCCTATGCTTGTATGCAAGACTGTCTGGCTGGAAAGCACTCCATGCCCTTGGTTCCTCAGTACTTTTGCATGAATGACACTGTATAAAGTGGTACTATATTTACTAGCTGAATAAACAACAGGTTTTGCTTTCACTCAGGTATTATGACTTCACCTCATTTTATTTATATGTCAGTAGTTCACAATGTGCAGCGGACCAGGCACATCATCACTGTTCACCTTTGTCAAAAAAGGGGCCAGAAACATCCATGTTGTTATATTTCTGGAACAGCTCCATCTCATCCCTGTAACCTTTGGAGGATATACTACAATCCATTTTGTGTTAGCAACACTGTGCCAACCTATTTATCTTAAGTTAATGAAAAAAATGCACCTATTTTCAACGTCCCCCTGTGCACACAACCCAGAAAGTGAGATGCAAACAGAGCTGGTACAGAATGACCAGCTGCCCAGCCAATAGCCTCCTACAGCAAAAGCTGAGGGAAGGAAGAAATCACCAACTCCAGCCTCATCCCTGCCATTAGGTGTGGCACTGAATGTTACCAGACCATGGGAAATGCATGTCCCCCACATGAGGGTCTCTCTTGTCACAAAATTCAAATTCCCAGGCAGGCACAAATACAGAGCATTATGGTACCTGAATATGATGGCAGAGTACCCACAGAGAACCTGCTCAGGGCACCAATTCCCAAGAACCAAACCATATAAATATGGACTAATGGTTGTGCTGGTCCCTTGCTTCTGTAGACTGGTTCATCTCATGATAACTAAGCCACATGTGCTTGATTCTTAAAGATCAAAGTCATGGTGAATCTTTCCAGTTATTTAAGGTGCTCCTTTGGTCTTGACAGATCCAAATTCCAGATCAGTCCATTAACTATAAACCTTAGTGCTTGTAATGCTCTGATAAAATTGTGGGTTTCAGTTATTTACTGTGGTGGTGAAAATTGCCCCAAGACTCTTTATAATCTGAAAAACAATCCAGCAAGGTGAGGAATATGCAGGTGTGTGACCAAAGTGGTTAAGTCTCCTTGAATATATACCAGAGGTACCTTGGCTGCACTCAAAATAAAAACTAGTCAGTTTTGTCACTTTTAACATAATGTAATCCATTAACTTTCATTTTTTGTTCAGGGTAAATAATGTGTACAGAGGATATAACTGAAGAAATTACTGACACATGTTGCTGTTACAACACTGATTGAAAACTACAGGCCAGAGCATCCAGGCGTAGCAGGGCTTCTTCATTCCCAAGATCTCCTTCTCACTTCTGATGTAAATTCTCTGTCCCAAGGCTGCCTTGTACATGAGGTTTGTGTACGTGTATATTATATATATATAAATAAGCATGCTCAGAGAATAATGAGCCCTGAGAAATACACTCTCCCAGCACTCTCTTGGGAGGGTGAGGTTGCTGAATGCAGCTGTTTTCATGATTCACATCCTCTAAAATCTGCACTTTCTGTGCCTGGCCAGGTGAAAATGCCAGGTAAAAAAGGGAAGCTTGTAAATCTGCCTAGCTGTTTCCTTCTGGCAAACTGCCTCTCTCTTCTTTACCTCTACTGGTTAAGCACCAAGCACTTCATAAGACTGAAGACTGGAAAATACATGTCATTTCTCCTACCTATAAATAACACCAGTCAATGAAATAAAGGCAAATAAAAGTAGTAAACGATATTTATTTCTAGTCTTATTTTATCCAGAACACATTTCTCTCAGAATTTCTGATGTGCTTCTCTAGCCAGGGCTGCCTGTGCCAGTGTGACAGTACCTCCCTCCTACCCCCCTCCATCCAGCTCATTATCCGGTGTCTGACAGAAGCAAGCGCCAGCTGCTCTACAAAAAGGCACATGAAGCACTTCTGCAAGACATTAGAAAATCACCTGCCTAAAAGGAAGAGATTATTTTCCTCCTGTCACTATTACCAACAGATTGATACAAACGTTGAATTAAAAAAAAGGTCGACAGTTCTTCAGAAGTCTTGTTACTGGAGAAATGAAACCCATAGCCACATCTGGATACTCTGTTTCCATTCAAACACCCAATGCAGCAGTGCTAATACACCTGAATTGTACCTCTGACCTTGGCCCTTCGGTTTTCCCTTTTCGGCCCTGCAGCCAGTTGGCAGAAAGGAGAGACACTGCCAGTTTGAGATTCACATTTTGTGGCTTTGAGACCCACATATACTAAGGCTGTATTGTCATGGCACCTTGTGACAGAGAGTTCTACAGGCATTTGAAATCTAAGCAGAATTAGTTAATTTATTGACACTTACCAACAAGGAATGGCCACACAACCTGCATTATTTCTTTGGTAGCGCACAGCTGTTATTGACACCATTTGATGACAAAATAGACAGAAAAAAATTTCCTATTAGTCAAGTGTAAAATTCTAAAGTATAATCTACCTTTGGAAGCTTCTGTGCCGAGTGGATTTTCCAAGATGTCTGTCATATCTTGGTTCCAAGCATCCTTCACAGCAGACTTGGATACCTTCCTGTTGTTCAGCCTTTGCTGTGGTCGGAAGTTGTTCCTCAGGTACTCCACAGACTTGACATGGTCTTGCTGCTCAGTGGTGAAGATGGAGTAAAATGCCTCCAGCTGATCACAGCCATCATGGCAGGGGAGAGAAGGGACAATAATTAAAAAAACAATGTGGTGAAATCCGGGTTGTGATAAGACAGCAAAATGGAAGGAAGTAAAATGTTGATGCCAAGACTGATAAAACCACATGGGAAGTCAGACTGCCCACTGAAATTATTGCCAACCACCTTATCTCAGCACAGGGCTTATCCTGCCCAACATGGGAGAAAGCCTTCTAGAACCTGCGGACATCTGTCATCGGCAAAGAAACATTTACTCGTAGACCCCTTTTGCGTGTGACACAGCCTTGCCAAACCCTCCTCACTGCTGGCACCGTTTTGTTCAACTGTGTCGCTTCAAAAAGTGCTTCCAGGTCATTCCACACCAAGAGCTTTCTCCTGGATAAGGCAGTGCTTCCTTATCTCCAAATACCTTACGAAGTTTAGCTGCCAGGCTGAGCTTCACAGACAGCTCGTGCAGCACTTTTAGGCACAACTAGCATATACTCCTCTGGGAATAAATTTCTTCAGTTGGATTCAGATCTGAGCTATTTATAAGAAAACGTATTAACCTGTAAGAAAGAACTGTAATTGGAAAACTTTTCTGTTACTTCGTATCTTAATGTTTCTTAGAAAAAAAATTCTAGCAAACTAAGGTGAAAATATTTTCAGCTAATGTTTTTCTCACAGCTATCAAGGTTGGTACAGCAGTTACTGTTACCTTGTTATCATTCAGGACAAGAACTAGAATTAGTTATGTTGCTGCTGGAAAGACTGAGCAAGACAGAGCAGAGAAGGAATCAGTCCTGATAATGTTTGCATCACATCAGTGATACATATTGATAGTATGGATTTTGTGGAGTACAGAATCTGGCCCAGGACTTCAAAAAGGGAGTTGAGTTGCATTCACAGCTTAATGACAGGTCACTGAAACTCACACACTTTTCATTAAGAGTGTCTGCTCTAAAAGCTCTGGAAAAGCATGTGAGCCCCCAACCTCAAAATTGGAAGAATTATCACGGCAGCTTCAGTTGATAGAGCTCATAAAAATAACCAAAGCAGTGTGTAACAGAGCAGTTAAGCATCCTCCACTGACTCATGAGGGACATGCTACCATTATTTAATTTCCCTTCCAACCAGTAATTGTAGCCCCCTTCAGCAGAGGGGCAGCAGGGGACAAGCAGGGAGGGGGGGCCACCAATGACCAGTTGCCATTGCAGGCAGGGGGCTCAGGTGCCACTTCCAGAGCTCAAGTACTGCTTCCAGAGCTCAGGTGCTGCTTCCAGGCTTGCAGGTGTGGATGGTGGGATTTGAATTGTACTTTTTTTCTGCATCTTATATGAATGCCTTACTCCAGGTTCTCAACACAATTCTGTTTCTAATTCTTTCAAAGGAACATCTTGAAAAATTTCAAAACCAGTTTCCTAATTATTAGCAGGACCCCCTCGAAAGCATAGGAGGATGGATAAAAACAAGGGGTAAAAGGACTGACTTATACTTCTGTCTTAAAAAAACCCAAAACACAACAGATGATCCTGCTACACCCTTCTACAAAAGCACAGATCAAAACTCATGTGCTTATTTACATACCTTTTGGACTTCATGCACTGGAAGCAGTTCTGATGAAGCCAGCTAACAGGGCTTAAGGTGACTTTATAAAAGTGCAAGAACTTGGGTAGTAACTACTTCTCTGAAGTCAAGACTCTAGGCTTAGACATCTGTGACATTAATTGAATTTTTAAACTTTCAGAGAAAACTTTTAAAATATTTTCTTCTGCCATGGTACCTTGGGGAGGT
This sequence comes from Chaetops frenatus, assembly GCA_013400775.1. Taxonomy (NCBI): domain Eukaryota; kingdom Metazoa; phylum Chordata; class Aves; order Passeriformes; family Picathartidae; genus Chaetops; species Chaetops frenatus. Next base: position 581,964 of record VZTR01010910.1, read on the forward strand.
ATAATTGCATTTTAACAACTGCCAATTCAAACATGATTTTTAACCTTCCACTTTTTATGTGTTGAAGTATATATAAGCCATTTCAACCCCACTTTCACTATAAAAATATTATCTACGACAAATGAGAAATTAATTTATCTATAGCTGCCAGAAAAAAAAAAAAATTCTAAGATCTGCAGTCAAGGAGCTACATTCATGTTCTTCAAGGAGTACAAGAGCTCCTGTTCAGAGGAAGAAATTAAAAGCTCTTGTAAGACTATTCTAGATACAGGGAAACCTGGTCTAAAACTCTGAGTCATGCAATTAGAAACCATTAAAGCCTGATGTGTAGTTTTCTAAGGTTGGATATACAAATGGCAATTAAAAATACTGAAACTGTTATAGGCACAATGAGCTACTCTGAGGTATGCATTACGAGAGATAATGCCATGCTTTGGGTCATTGAATGCACTTAACTTTACAATGCATCTGCAGGGTGACACAGCTTGTCCTGGTTTGTTGTCTAATTATCAGGGAAGATGATGATGATGGAGGACTGAGAATAAAACAGAGAAGCCTCCACAAGTGGACCACTTCACTACTGTCGTTTTTCCAGCAAGGTATTTTGCACAAAAGCAAGAATTTAATTGGAACAGCAACAAAGCTTAAACAATATCACTGTCGTCCCCTGGGATTACAGGCTGCTTCACGGGGTTTGTGATAAAGAAGGTTAAACTATGGCAATGGATTATGTTACACTGTTTCTGTTAGAGGAACAAATAATAATCATAGCAGTGGTAGGGTGGCAGGCTCTTAAAACACACACATCTAGAGCTACCAGAGGCGGGGGGGGAAATACTATTATTTATTCCACATGTGTTGTAGTATCAATGAAAGTCTGTCTACACACAGAATTCCCAGCCCTTCAACCACACACATGCACAGACAGAGCAGCTCAACGCCAAATTTTAAAGGCTTGATTTGGAACAGTTATGTCTGTACAGCACAGGAAAGGGGCTATGCCAGCATAAAGTACCTTTATAGCAACAGCCAAAATTGGTATTTACCATTTTATTTGCATTTGTTAAAAAAGAAAAAAGAAGTCGTGACCCACCTGATGTGCACACAGGGTATAAAACTGAGCACGGGCCAGGCCTTGCAGCCACCAAATAATAAACAGTAAACTTATTGATGTAGTGAAAAGCTACAAGGGATTGCAAGTATCCTGCAGGCAAGGACAGAATTCAAAATGATCTCGACAATCAGAGAAATAGCCTGAAAAAAACAAGGGATCTGATTCAAACGGGACCATGTGCAGAGTCCCAGGCTGCAGCCAGAACTGGGGGCTGCCTTGGGGCACAATGTGCTCAGCACTGCCAGAGAGCTCCAGGGAAAGCCTCCAGCAAAAGGGTTCCTGCTGACCAGGAGCTGAACACCGGCACTACCTTCACACTTTTGTGAAACAGGCAAAATAACACCAGGATGGGTGGCTGGAGACATGAATCCTGACATGTCCCTCAGCCTCTGGAGGGCCTCAGCTGAAGCACTGCAACTGATTTTGAACACAGACTGTTAAAAAAAGATGAAAGAATCTATGGGAGAAGCAATGAGATCTAGAAAACAGGGAAAAAAAAGCCTGGAGCAGGGGTATGGCAAGTGCCTTTCATACCTCTGAAACCTTTGAGCACAGCATCTGTCAGTCTGGATCACTGTGAACTGTTCATGTGCACTTTACAGAATAAGGGTATGTAAAAAAGTTTGTTTTCAGTGGCTTATGACAGATGAATAAGAGGCAAGACTAAGTCCAGTAGGTTGGCTTTCTAAAGACAACAGTCTTACAATGTCAAAATACACTGCACTATCAAACATTTAGCTTCATCTAGGCATTGGTTTATCAGGGTAATTCTTCAAACTCCAGACATTGTGTCTATTTGCACTAAAAACTGCTATGTGCTAGTTTTAAAGATTTGTGCACCAGCTCGCTGAGCACATAATGGCAGCTTTACTGTGTTATAAAAACAGTTAAGCATGGAGAATTAATGGAAAGATGTCTTTTCTAATGTAATTAGTTCAAATTACTAAATCTGAGCAGAACTGAAATCACTCACTTTACTTTGAAAAGAAAGTTTCAATTAAAAAGAATAAAAAGGAACTCTATGTAACTATTTACACCATAGCTTAATTTAATCTTAACAAAAACAATACCAAATAAATCACTAAAAGGAAACTGGGTTTCATGTTGTACTATCTTCTCAAGACTGATGGCTCCTGTTCAGAAACAATATTACTTAAGAGAATAATAAAAAAAAAAATCACCGACACTTCCTTTTTTGTCAACAGAAACATTTGTGTTCTCCAAATCAATCCAGTGGGTTTTGAAAATGCTGTCTGAAGGAGGGCAAATCAAGGAATGGGCTTCCCTGACAAAACAAACACACCTGATGGTAAGAAATGGGCACAGGCTTCCGAAAAACAATCCACTCCACGATCTCGCTGCAGGGAGGAGTAGTCAGGGAACCTGTGTAGCGGTAGTAGCTCCCCAGCGACGTTGGCAGAAGTTCCCTCAGCACAAAGGGATCCAGAAAGGTCTCCTTCTCTGCGGGGAAGATTGACAAGCAGGATTACACTTTTTTTTTATGTGTCTTTAGAACAGACATCACATTGCCAAGCAGCCTAACAAGGTGTAATGGCAACAACATATTTTATCATATATGTAATGAAAAAATGGAAACCCTCTGTAAGAGCTGACGCATGCTTTATTGTAAGAGCAGCCAAAAAGCTAGTCAGCCTCATCCAAAACACACACCCTCCTGTTCTGAACATGTGCAGGTGTGAAATGCACTTGCTACCCCACTGGTCTGTGTCAGTACAGAGGTAGCGCTGTAGTCAGTGGCTCTCCAGCTTGATGGCAGCAAGACAGAACCCAGTGGGACACAGCCAAGCCCCAGTGCTCCTGTTTGCTGCTGCCTGACCAAAGAACATTGGGCAGTTTATCTGTCCCATCTCTGCCAGAGGCAGAAAGGGATGCAGGAGCAGACTCTAACCCTCAGTGGATTGCTCAGTGGAGGAGGCAGAGCCATGCTGCTCAGCCAAACTTCTCTGGGAGCTGCCAGACAGATGGGCTGAGGAGCAGGGACACAGGGCATTTCTGAAGCTAAGAGTGGTGCTCAAAGCAAAAAGCCTGAGTGCTCACTCAGGCCTGCCTGCAGCCACTCATGCTGGCACTGCCAGACACAGCCAGCACTGCACCACCAACAGGTTCCACAGATAAAACTGCTGCCTCTTCTCCTGAATCCAGGAACTCCTTCCCAGGGTCCAACAGTCTGTGGACAAACCTTTTTTTTCTCTGAGAATCTCCTTGGACAGCCTGAAATACAGACCTAAGCACTGGAAGCATTTACCTGCAAGTAACAGTGACAAGCTGGTAATATTTAACACTGTGAAGAAAAATAAATAAACAAAAGGAGGGAACAGCTGCAGGCAAGGCAATTTCCCTGCCATCCCTGAGCATTTATCCTCTGCAATTCATGTCGACTCGGAGGCTGAAGTGGCCTCTCAGCCTGTGCAAAGGTGCTCACTGCCTCTGGGCAGGCTGACCTGGACATCTCTGTTCCTTACTTTCAATATCCTGCATGCCTCAAACAGGAGTCCACACTGGGGCAGAGGGAACTCTTTTTTTCGTCTCGCCAGAGCTGCTGAGCAAACCACTGCCACCCCCTCCCCACCCCAACAGAAGGGAGAAGCAGGTGGGCTGGTGATTGACACACACATCTTCCAAATAGGATGAAGTCTGCAGAATTCACTTCCACAGCATCCCACAGACTTCTAGAAGTCTTGATCAAATCAGGAGTTGCCTAAACCTCTTAGCAGCAGTCTGATAATAGGGGGATTTTTTTAACTCCACTGCTGCTGCATGATGCCAATGATACATACACTTCAGATATCTTCTATTTTTGGCACAATATCAACAGGTCTGTGGTATTTTCATAGCTTTTAGCATTCCAAAATATAGAAGTATTTTGGAATATACTCCAAAATAGAGTAATTCTATTAAGGCAATACTGCAGACTCTTAGTGAACAATTCCTTTCCTTCTAACCCAAGTAGATTTTGACCACATCTGAATCTCCAAAAAGGAAACAAACGAATAATATTACACATTTTTTCCTCATCATAGCATATCTCTGTGAGAAAAAGTGTGCTTAAATAGTAAATACTAAAATATATGTGATTGGCCAAAGTTCAAAGAGCCTCTAATCAAGAAGTCATAATCACAGCAAAAGGTCGCATTTAATTTGATTGGCTCATTTTTATGCAGAAAAACTTGGTTAGAAAAACTAGAAACTCAGTCACAGGACTTGATTTCCAAATGCAGTACACAAACCTTGACATTGGATTTCTATTTCAGAGCTGTCTTTCTCTATATCAGCACTCAGTGGGCCACAATGAATCCCAAAGGGTGTCTGAATATGCCAACATTCCCTGCATTAACAGCCAATGACTACACAGGAAAGACCTGGGAGGCACAGGCACATTGTGAAAAGTTATTTCCTCTCAAATTTAAGAAAAAATGTTGCAGTTAAAATTAACAATTTAACTATTTCTAACTTTTGTAACCTTTTAATTATAAGGATGGCATCACTTAAGATGCTGGATAGAGGCTCTGTGCCAAACCACAAATATGGTATCCCTTTATCAAAGGATGGCAGGAGAAGGAAGCTCATTTTACACTTTCAAGGATTTTTGTGCCATATGCTGACAATATTATATTTTAATAATTAATTGTTCATCAAAGGAAAAGATGAAGAACAGGGATGCTAAATTCAAAGTTATTCAAATTGCAAAAATGAATAATGCATAACTTTTATATTAAATACACACTGTATTAAGTAGTCTACATTTCATCCAACTCTGTCTTTCATTTTTAAACATTTTGAACTACAATATGAATAATCAAGTAAAGGAAGCTTATTTAGACAGAGAAATACCTTATTTGAATGCAAACTGGAAGTATCCGACTATGATTAATTTTTGGTTATCAATTAGGGAGGGTTTTTTCCTAAGCACTTGGGAAGTCACAGTCAGCTGTGAAAAAGAGTATTTCTCAAGTAAAAAGTAGCTTTGCTAATACACAGTTTAAGTAGGGCAGGGTGTACTCGATCTAATTTTTCATGGCTACAAGCAATGCTCTAAGTTTTCATTAATGAATGCCAAAGATTAAAATGAAAAAACACATATAATTGGATTAAAATGACTACTAAAATAGATGATAATCAATTGATTATGCTTTAATAACGTAAAACTTCTGAAAACATCGTTCTTTTGTATTGCTTGCCATCCAGATGCATGGTGCAGAGATTTAGAAATCGGAGTCACAAAGATCTTCACATGAAGCTTAAAGAAAAAGAGACTTATAAACTCCAGTGCTTGCCTGACATATCCTTCAAGAGCATATTGAAACAATAAATGCCATGAAATTAAAGTTCCTAAGAGCTTGAGACAGTTTTGAAAACGGCATTTTGAAGTCATATCATTTTAAAGATTTCAACATTAAGTCAGTCATTGTTGTTGGTAAAACTGTAAGGAGAATAATTTAGAATAATTTCCAGGCTAAGCAAGAGCATTCACTGAATATCATAAAAATAGTTTATATATATATACATACATACATACATACACACATGTGTGTGTGTGTGCATGTATATATAGTTCCTACAAAATGAAAAAGCACAAGGTTGGAAATAATGACAAACCCTTCTTCACTCTCTTTTATTACCAGCTCCTGTTTGCCATTTACAGTGCCTGGGATGGGCATGAACTGTGTCCAGGAGGTTGGGAACAGATTGAGTGGAGTGAGGAGTTTCTAGAAGGGAGAAAGTGGAAAAGGCTGGAAGCTGCATGATTGATGAGATAGCATTTGCTGACAGGTACTGGGAAATAACCGGCAGAGAAAAGCAGCAAAAGACAGCAAAGCAAATGTGTTCACCTGCAAACACCTGTGAATCACTGCAATCAATGCTGCAAAACTGACCCATGAGCCACCTACTCGCTCTCACACACAAACCAGAGCCCTGCAATGCTCTCTTCTGCTGCTCCTTCTCCTCCTCCCATCTCAGCACCTGAGCACACAAATAGAAATATAAACAACCAGGAAAGCAGAGTCCCAGAGATTGTGACCCTGAAGACAGGCCCTCAAAATACAGAGCATTCCTCTGGGAAAGAACAATAACCTGCTGCTGCCACCAGTGCTCCCAGGTGATGCAGCAAAGAGCAGTATCCAAAACAGTGCCCCACTGAAGCAGCTTTACCCACAGGTAACAAACAGCTATGCTTTGTTTACAGCACCAATGCTCAGAAAAACATATTCACTGTAACACCTCAAAGGTAAAAATAGCAAGCACCACAGATGCATTGTTGACCATTAGGACAATGAACGTGGTATTTAAAATACTAAGTTCCACAGTATGAAAGGACAGTATTGTATTTCAACTTTTACATTCACAAAAAAAAACAATTAACTGAGCCAGCTGGTAACATATTTGACCTTCTGATACAATATTCACATCTGCCTCTTGGTTTGTCTCTCACAACAGCAACGTGAAAAGTCACACTCAGCATATCCTTTCTTTGGGCTGAGAAATCTCCCCAGCATTTTGTGTGGGACAAAGGACCATTTTCTGTACAACCTGACCCAAAGGCAGAGCAACTGAAGACATGCTTTAAAAACCTGACCTATTTACATTCTTTGTCAAGTCATCACCACCAGGTCTGAACTAATACTAAATTGTACACAATAGTTTACTGAGCAGAGGAAAAAAATCAGATCTTCAACCAGATACCAGCAGTGGATCTCCACCAACTACTGCAGTTTTCACAAGCTGGTGCCAACAAATATTATATTGAAAGAGCCATCAGTTGAACATTTTGCCTTCAAGGACTGACTTGCTAAAAATATATTCTGTAAATCGCTGGATAAAGATAGACCTGAATTTTAACCAAATCACTAGAGGCTTCTTGAGATATGCAGGTAAACAGCACACAACTATCTGTGATCAAAACTCTTCTAAATCTAACAGGAACTTGGATTGGACATCACAAGAAAATAACTATATGCCAAGTCCATTTATATCTCATGGAATGCTTTGGGACTTTCATCATGATTTTGTGTAAGAAAACAGGAACTTGGCTGCATTGAAAACAATATCTTAAAATGAGCTTATGTCCAAAATTAACGTATGTGCAGTGCCTGATAGGTACCCAGCTACATTTTGAATAACTGAAATCTGCAATATCAATATGAAGGGCTTTGAAAGTCTCCCAAATTTGTTAAACAATGTTATTGCCAATTTCATTTTCACAATGAGCCAAGACATTCTAAAGCTTCTGCATTCAAACATTTAAAAAGCAAACACACAAAAATAATCAAAAGGACACCAATGTCGCACACCCACTGAGCCAGAACTTCCCAGATAAAGCAGGCAGCAGAGCACAGCCAAGAACCAGACTCATGGGGGTGATTTTAAAGATGAGATTACAAATGTTATATATTACTTTAACTGAAAGGATCATCAGATGAGTACTTGCTGTGTAAATCCTGCAAGAAGAGCAGTATTTGACAGTCCTCTGTACTCAGGGTAATTCTTGTCATTTGTTGTGCAATTATTTTTCTCACTTTTATTTAGCTTTTTTTTACAAAAAAGAGCCTCTGCTGAGCAATGTAAGGAGCTGTAAGGACACAGAAAGCACAGCATGGCAGGGAGGAGAGAAGTGAGATAATAACACAGTCCTGCAGACTAATTTAATCTGAGACAACCTGTGAGAGGTACAAAAAACCAGGAGGATGGAATTAAAAAGGCAAGTCTCTTATTCACAAAAAACCCATTTCCATGCCACGTGTTGGTCTCAGGCTTAATTTTTCCCAGTCTCTTTCTTGAAACAGATTAGGAGGAAAAGGTTTAGCCGCAGAGAAGAGGTCTTAACTTTTCCTTTAAAGAAGGAAAATGTTATTCTGAACCTCTCATGCTTAAGCAGTGCTGATGCAGAGCAGCTGTTGGCATTCTAGACTGGGATGAGACTTCTCCAGGTTTCACAAAACCTCACCTGAGGCAGAGATACACGAGACTGGTCAGGCAAGGAAACTAAGAAATACAGAATAAGCACCAGTGATAGAAGGAAAAAGGAAATTATGACAAAGTCTAAAGGAGAGGAGGATCCCCAGAAAAAGCTGGACCCTGGCAGAGGCTGAAGTGAAGCAGAAGTGCCCAGAGGAGCATGGATTGTTCACATCTGCTCCAGCAGACCCAGAGCAAATTCACATGTTCTCAGACTCCCCTACCTCTCTTTTCCCAGCAAACATCCCCAAAACCCAGCAGTACAGCACCCAACTCCTACTCCCTGCAGATGATTTGTTCACATTCAGCATCAGCTTTACTTCTTCACTTTAACTATTCCAATCTTTTTTTGTAGTTTGATTTAGTTTTTCTGTGCAATCTATTAATTCTCTGGCAGCTTGCTGGTCTTTACTCAGCCGTGACCAGCACTGCTTTCTGCAGAGCAGACAGGTGAAGGACCAGAGATTTCCAACATTTCCACCATTTATTCCTTTAAATGATACAGACCCCTGTAGCTATGCACAGAGCTGCCCTATATAAAGGTGTGAACTTATCACCTCTGCTCTCATCTTCATTTCCCACTTCCCTCCTCCTCCCCTTTGCTCCACAGCAATCGTGTCCTGGCCCCTTTCACAGGGCTACTCTGACTGTGAACACAAGAACAGATCAGAAAACAAAAGAATATATCCAGCTCAACCCTGAGGGAAAAGAAATTCTCCTCTATGCTTCCTTCTCAGCTTAATGTATGGCGCTGCTCTCCCTTTGATGGCCCTTCCTTGTTCCAAATTGAGCTGCTGCTTTCTTCATATTTTTCCTTTCAAAGATGAGGTCCCATGGTACCACATCTCACCTTCACTCCTCTCCCCCACCCTTCTTCTCTACAACCCCATGATATTTAGTGTAGAAGGCAAACAACTTGTCAGGCAGTGTTATGGTTAAAGCTAAAAACAAAAGAGAAAAAAAGGTGTCATGGTGTTAATGGTGTTTTCTTGTTATTTTCCCTTCTGGTGTGATAGATCCACAGGGTAACTAACACGGTCTAGATTGCTTCATTTTTAGTGCTTATTTATTTTAACAGGTTATTCACTGATTTTTCACCTAGGACAACTGGAGAGATGTGCAACACATTTATTCTCTATCCTTTTTCATTATTAAAGCAGTTGTTTCCACTGTATTTTGGTAAGTTCTCCCCAGCAAGACCAGAAATTTTGGTAGTCACTTGCCTGACCACTTCTGGCCCATCTCAAGGGAGATCCAAAACTACACTCTGTTCCATGCTGGGTTCCAGTTATAGCTTTTAAAGACTTTTTTTCCAAGCTCCCTTTTAAATAAACAAAGGTTCCTCTCCTCCCCTCACCCCACCTCATGTTCACAAACAAGCAACAGATGCCATTGATTCACTTTGTACCTAAGCTTTTGATCTGGTAGCACTTTGATTTTCAGAGCTCACTTTTGACAAGGAAGGGAATAAGAGCCCCACTTTTGTGACACTGAGCCTGTTCTGCTGTGGTAATTTATTTGTGCTCTAGTAATAATTTTCTGCTGATCAGTGTAGATTCTTGATGACAGCCACGGAGAACAGGACAGAGTAACAGAAACATGGTTTCCATCACCCAGAAATCTTTTCCAGGGGCTTGGGGTAGTGTGGGCTGCTGTCCCCTCTGACAACACTTTGCCTGCACAGTAGAACAGGACTGTGCTCCTGTGCAGAGCACCTGTGCCAGCCTGGGAAAAGATGAATGTCACACAGCCTCCAGCACTGGGTGCCACCCCAGGACTGACATCAGGGAAGAAGGCTCATTTTAATGCCTTCCAGGCAGCTGGTAAAAACAAGGAAAAGGCCTCTGTAAGAGGCTTACATACAAAACGGGAGCAAAAAGGGCAAATCAAAGACAGCAAAGGTGGGAAAAGCAATGTTTCTCTGCAATAGCTCCATTCTGCCAGGTGCTCCTCTGAGACTTTGCCGGAATGAGTGGCAGACAAAAGCTTTCATAGCCATTTTAATGCAAATCAACTGTATAACACATAACCTGGCATTTCACAGTCCCCTATTCCCACAAGGGCACAATCATTCTCTGAGGCCTCACCAGCCTGCACAAGAGCAGCTCCTTCCCACCCTGTGATCCTCAGCATCATGAAGAATGATGAGGAGCAGAGAGGGGCTCAGGGTAGGGCACCCAGCTGAGCACATAGGCACCAAGACTGCCCCGTGTGTGATGCAATCACAGGCAGGCACCAGTGATGTTTTTAGCTATGATCCAGCTTTAATTAACAATGTTCATCATCTGTCCCACCAGCACCAGCATTGCTGAAGACCCTTCCCACCAGCTTTCATGATATCAAGAGCATTTGTAGAGGAGCTAAAAAAGACCCCCAGCAATCAGAGCTGAAAGACACTGGCAAGGCAGCATCAGAAAATCCAAATCCCACCTGCTTGTACCCCATGCCTCCTCCAGGGAGGGCTGCCCACTCCCAGCTGTCAGCCCTGGCTGGGCTCCGTGGCAGACGCTCTCCACGTGCCCTGTGGCAGGGGAAGCAGGAGTGAGAAGAGCAGGCACCTGGCTGGCGGGAGGTGTGACAAATCCTTGGCAGAGCAAAAACTAAAAGCAATTTTAAAATCAGCAACAAGCATTTGACAGCTCCTGTAAGAGCCTCCTCAGCGTTCCTGTGCTGCTCTTTGAGGGCAGATGCAGGAGCTGGGGAGAGGTGTGGGAACATCCTGTTCAGCAGGAAGAACAGGGGTCAAACCCCAAAGCATTATCACAGATCCAGACATCATTTGGCAGTTTGGAACACCATGGTTTCCCTTCCAGCTAAGAAACTTTATATGGTTGTTCATGTAAAATTAAGTTTAATGTGGCATTAAGATTCTACAAAAATTATGCCTGGAGATGAAGGAACAAAATCAACTAAGTAGCAACTAAGCCTGTATTGATTTTTATGTGTATGTTTCTCTATCATTGTTACTAAGCTGGTGACACTGTGAAGGGCACAATTATTTATGTTCCATCAAATTAGTAAGTAATTCAAATCCCTGATGAAATATCAAGCAAAAATTGCTTTCGCTTCTAGTAAAGTCCTTCTGACTTTGGAAATGTTCGCATACCCCTGGAAGGGCAATGTAAGAATTCAAGAACTTCACAGAAAAAGAGAAAAAGGATACAAAAAAAAACCCAAAAAACCCCCTCAACTCATCACTCATGAGTACCATCCCTCTATCTGGAGTGTCACCAGATCTGTCAGCACTATGGGGACAGGGCAGTGTGGCAGCCCTGTACAGGGTGGTGCAGAGTGGAGTCCCCATCCAGGACCAGGCCTTCTAGTAAATGAGGATGATGAGGGTTTGTGTGGGTGTGCCATTCCCATGTTGAAAACTGAATGAATGCAAGGAAGGAGTGACTGTTCAGCACAACCCAGGAAACATGCTCTGCCAGATGGAGGGAGAGTGACAAGAAAACCACAACATTCTTAATTTCTACATTATATGTATGTGCCTCTGTATTGTGACAACCACCTAAAACTAGATGGTAATGGAAATGTTATAAAGTACAAAGAAACTTAAGGTTTCAATTTTGCCTCATTTTGTTGGATCCCTGCTTGATCCAACCACTCTATTCAAAAGCCACAAGAGTTTTCCACTGTATTTCAGCCAAAAAGTCCATGTTGCCTTAGGGTCCCAGTTGAATGCAGACAAATGGAAGGCAGGAAGAAGCTTTTTAGATAAATTCATAAAACTGTGCTCATGTAAGATGTAAGCAAATCACATCAAGAAAATAAATGTGAGGATCTGGAATAAAACCCGCATATCTTTACTACTATTCTATATAATAACATTAAAAGAGAGAGAAACGAGAATTCTTCACTGAAGCGTTCTATCAATATTTAAGTTAAAGAGAATGATCTCTTTCAACAACTGCTTTGCAAGAGGAAATTCCTTTACTCTAACCACCAAAAGAGCCTTAGAAAAGGCCTTTAATCAGGGTCTTTGAAACAGGAAGGAAAGCATGATTTTCCTCTTTTTCTTCCTTAATGTTTTGAAAAGGAAACAAGCTATTGAAATATATCAAGTGATTTCCTCTACTTGAAACACTAGCAGACTTCTGTGCATTGTGTGCAAACCAAAAATAAACGCCTTTTATCCACCCAGATTCTGCTGTGGGTAAGACAGCATGGAGATGGACTGATCATTATGTGGTCAGGGAATCACAGCCTCGGGACCGAGCCACATCCTACCCAAACAATTAACTTTGGGAATGGAATAATCCTCTTAGGAGACACTGGTGTCATTATCCATGAGTGGCTCTTTTATCTGTGAGGAGCAAGACAGGGAGCAGAAAAACCTGAGGAGGTGGTTAAAACACTGTATGCTTGCAGGGAGTTGGGAGTCTTGGAATAGGAAGCAGGTAAAGAACAGAACTAAAAAGATATCCCAGTCCATTTACATGGCAGCTTGGCTGCATTGTCAAACTACACAGACATTGAAAAAACCTTGCAGCCTAACGCATTCCAGCCTTGCTTTTGCTGGCCTATTTTGTTATCCAGTGGCATCGAGGTAATAACTTCTATTTTTGTGGAAAACAACACCCGTTTTTTAAGCTCAGTGTGTTGTTTTTATTTCACAGCAGAACACTGCAATTTATAAGCAGCAAAACCTAAGGAAAATTCTCTAAATGAAGGACTTTATGGCATGTTATCATTTAACCCGTTTTTCATTGTGTTTGGATTTATTGGCCTTCCCAGTTGCAATGTTAAATGATTCTGAAAGTAGAACAATTAATCCAAAATCCTATTTGTTTTAATCTAACACTGTCAACTAGTTTTAGGTTTGCAGTCACGAGAAAAAAGGTGTCTGTAAGCTCTACAGCACTAGCTAATGTCTAAAGACAATCCTCAGAAAAGGTGCAAAGATGTTTTATCACAGCACTATAGATGGAACAGAGATTTATTATTGTACTGAGCACCATTCCAGCAGATGCCTTTTGAATTACAATGAGATTATTAAAACTTTACAAATCATTATTTTAAAACCTGACAAGAGTACTTTGGGAACCGGAGCATCTTGATGTCATTGCTGATGATGCATTACCTGTGGTAAGGCTTCAGGAAAATTCCCAAGTAAAAAATTGGTTATAAAAGTATAAAATATATTAATATTTATTTTAGTACCTACTATAAGTTCAAGGATAATAGGTATATGCATCAGAACAGCTGAATGATCGTATTTATGCCAGCATTAGAAAGATGTTCATCTGCTGCAAAGTTTAATTAATTTTCATAGATAGTTAATTTTCTGTTTCATTATCAGTTCCCTAAATTTGAAAGACAAATAATTTATAAACAAATAGAAACTTCAGAGAGGTGTATTTTTAGAGCAAACAGAAGATAAATAACAGAGTAAAGTATCCAGGCTGCCTTCGAAGTTCTAATATGAATGATAGATTGCAGCAGGTTGTGATTGATAACTTATGCATTCTGGAGCACTGACTGAAAAGAAACAAATTGTTTACTGTCCACCCCAAACCATTCTCAGGTAACAAATGAGTCTGATCTTTACCAATCAAATAATGGCTGTGATGCCCTTAAACATTGGTGAATGAGGAATGTGTGGGCTCACTGTGCCCTTCCAGGGGTGACCTGATCCCTTAAGGACAATATTCCTGCCCCTCTCCCCTTCCCAAGATGTAGAAAGTTTAAGCAGCTACTTACCATGATGTACAACGCCCTTCAACCCATGGATAATGGGATCCAGTGCTGAATTGTCCCTCTGACTGACCTACATGCAAAGGATACAGGATTGGTTACATCTACTCTAGCATCAGGCAGAACAGTTTCAGTTTAATCTTCTAAAAAAAAAAATAAAAAAGATGTCACCTAACAAACTGCTTAGTTCTCACATTTACAATGGATCTTCACCAAATGCCAAAGGTACCTGGTGTCACAAAATAAAGTGAGGAAGGCTAAATTAAAAAAAAAGTGTCCTCTGCATTCTTTAAAACATTAACCACATTATCAGCCCTGCAAAGCCTAAAAACATAGAGCTAATTTTTCTCCATCTACTCCTGCTTTCATAGAAGAGAACTTCTGTGATAAACAGAAATCATCTCAGCCCAGTTCACTCCTTACAAACCCGGCCATAAATCTGGTGCTGCCACTGCAGTCAGTGAAGTTTGACCCCTTTCAGCCCTAATGGAGTTGGGCCTTGGCATCTCATTGCTATTCATATTTTAAAATTATTTAATTTAGCGTCACTTGGACAAAGGAAAGGCAAAAAAGCTTGGTGAGAGGATCTAGAAAAAAACATCAATTTTTGACAGTGTAAATGGCTGCACTGCCAGACCAAAACCTGCAACATTCCTTCTATCACTCAGAAACTGCCCACATCCTCCACAACAGTGAGATCCAGCACCAGAGAGAGGAGGGAAAGGCAGCAGGAAGGATTAACCCTGTTGAGTTCCACAACTTTGAAATTAAACCCATCATTTCAGTCACTTACTTGCACACAGCCAAGGAATTTATAACCAATAATGCTTGTTTTTTTTTTTTTTAACCTTTTGCCTCTTCAGAAGTATTGTATGAATAACTCACAATTTCTGTGAACGTGTTCCATTATTTAAGATACTTGCCAATTTACTTTTGGGAGATAAATACTGCCATGTATCTTATTCATGGGGTACATTCTTCCTTTTTTTGCAAGTCAGCTTCAGAACCTGAGCAGTGTTGGTAATTTCTGGATGGACAGCTCCTAATGGGCAACACATCAGATGCAAAAGAGCTGCTCCGTATTTTACTGCCTGCTGGTGACCTCAATGTCATGAGGAAAAACAGAGTTTAATCACATTATGGCTGTGTATTAATGTATCTGGAAAGGAGTGGAGACAAAAGAAGAAAACCCTGAGAAAGGACCTTGTGCCCAGCAGGGAACACACTGATCTATGAAGGGCAGAAACAGCTTGGAGCTGTTCCTAGGAGGAGGACATCATTGACCACAGCACATCCAAGAAATGTCCAGTAAAAATATCAGAAATTCTATCAGCCTGACAAGAAAACTGGAATCCACTGCTCAAGTTTCAAAAGCCCAAGCACCTCTCATCTTGTCCTTCCTCCCTGTAACTAATTAGGAATCTTAGAAACCTCATTATCTTCTCAGCCAACTGCATTGAGATAAACCACAACAAACCACTTTCTGTTTTTTGTTATTTCTCTTTTGAATTACTCTGCTGTGTCTCATGCACTTCTATAGAGACAAAATAGTTTGGTGTCGTAAATGGAAATTGAAAATCCTTTCCTCACAGTACTCCAGAACTTGCAGTGATCATCGAGGGCAAGAAATGCAATAAAATTATCAAAGCAGCAAAAGCAGCTTTGAAATATATACAGCTCAGATGTTACTGGACATAACACCATTACCCTGGAGGCTGCAAGCTCTTTGAAGCATGAACTTTTATATGCCCAGGGGGGTGCTCTGTACACTTTGGATCCTGTATAAATAATAATCACAGGACACTGGACCCAATTACCCACTTTGTAGATTCTGTCTGACATCTGACAAACCAAGAAGAAACATTAAAAATACAGAGCCTGTTGTGAGACACATTCCTGCATCTTTTCCATTTATCCAGGTTTCTCCAACAATGGGCACCACTGAAAAAAAAAATCATTAAAACGCTACCAGCATTTAAGCACAAGAATGTGAGAAAATCTTGCTCCGGACTTAAACAATGTTTTATTTATTGCTGCCTAACCATAAGTGGTAAAGGGTTTTATTTTGTTTACTTTGGTTTTATTTCTGGTGACAGCTGCAATCAGTTTGAAGAAAGCAAATAGACAGAAAGGATCATAAAGGTTAGAACTCTTCCTTTTGGGATTTTGTGTCAAAGTAGATCAATCCTTAACCTCAGCCCTGGCAGCGCCCCTTTAATCTGAGGTGGTGTGACTGTATAGATCCAGCCATGCAGCCTCTTTGATAGCACATTCTGCAAATGTGCTGTTCTTCAACAGCACAAAACCAACAGGCACGGGATTTCTGTGGAGGCTGAAAGGCAAATGCTCCATGCATCTGTAATCTTGTTATCTCCAGGGATATGGGGAGCGTGATCTCATGTTTCTTTAAAAATCATATTCAAACAAACACCATTTGCAGAGATGTCAGTTCAGACCTGCATGCGATATAACTTTATTTCCCTTCCAGATGCTTTCCTTCTTCCTACCTTATATTCACACACAGTTCTCTCACACTTCAGTACAACTGTTTCAGGATCTTGGCAAGACCATTAGAAAAGTGACCAAAAGTTTTCTCATTTTGTGGAAGGCTTCAGACTTCAGAACGAAAGTTTTCTTACATCTTTTTCTTCTTCAAATTCTTAAACAACCCAAAAAACCCACCTTGAATTTCATCTCTCTCTCTCTTTTTTTCCACTTCTTTGTATCCTTTTTCTGCCTGTGTTCACAGAGGAAATCAGGTTTCTGAAATCCAAAATGTCAAGTTCTATCCCCATTGCTGCACATCTCCAGTTTAACTGGCCTGCAGCTACCACGCTGGTTGAGATCAGAGATTCACTCATACAAGAATCCTGTCTCTGATAACAGCTGATACTTAAAAGAAAGGAAGGGAAAAAAAAAAAAAGGCAGAAGGGAGAAAGGACAAAAATCTTCAGAATAAGAAGTGTCCTTCTGACCTGCTTTATGATTCCATGTCATGAAGCTTGAGCTTATATCCTCCTACAAACTGTTTCAAACTTTCTTTGTTATATAGGTGTTCCAGCTATGGGATTTTTTATTATCTTATTAAGATATCCTGAAGGAAAACAGCAGTGAATTAGTCAGATTGACCTTACATTCCACATTTCTGCTGATACCTTGGAATCAGAGAAATATCACACATCTCTAACTGGGTTTGGGCACTTAGGCTTCACCCAACACATGCCTGCCTAAACTGGGCAAAGCTTTTCTTTTCCTGTGAGTGAAGAGCCATTAATTTCTCCCTACTCCTTCAAGACCTTACCAGAAGAAATACCAAGAATGTCAAATTTCTCAAGCCACAGGAATTCCAGGCACAAACACAAGCCTACAATGCTGCAGACTGAGTATTAACAGACAGATGGAAAGCATCCTGAAATTGCCCTAAAATACCCACAGTACCACTACTACAAATGTTGTTTCCTGTACAAGATGTTTTTGCTCAAGACTGACTAACACTCTATAGGTCTGCAGTAAACAGATTAAATAATACTTGTGTGCATCATTTATAATTGAAAAATGCCTGTAATCCTCTTCAGCAGAAATAAATAGGTAACTATCATGCTATACACAATGGAAAAACAAACAGAGAGATATCATTAAGCAGTTTCCTGTGCAAACAGAGCTCTCACCATAGGGTAAATATGGAATGAACTTGACATGAAGAAGAAAAATCTCTTGTTTATTGTACCCTTTGAGTGACTTCAATACCTGGTGCACATGCCATTCTGAATAGAAAAAATGGCTTGATGTTAATGCAATGAACAAGACAAATATTTGCAATATGGGAAAAGGCAAGGCACAACTGATCCCATTCTGCAGTCATAAACCAGGTATGTTCTTCACATGAAGTCATGGTGGAAATCATACCCTAGACAGGTTAGATTTAGTTACAGCTCCTGCATCTGATGCAGGGACTGAGAAATTATTCCTTCTTCAGTGAACAAGGCTGATTCAATGAACAAGTCATGAACTCTATTGACAGCAGCGTTAAAACCTCTCAGTCCCTGTGCTTGAAAGTGCTGTTTCTACAGCTGTACCCTTTCAGGCAGGCCAGGGAGCTCAGCCCCTTCTCAGGATAACATTAATACTCCAAAGAGGTCAGTTCTAGTGTCTGAGCAGAGCAGGACTGTGATGAGAGGACAGACCAGAGCACCTCAGCCAGGGTGACCATGCTAGTCCAGCCACCAAGCCACAGCACGTGAAATTAGACTTTACTGGGCAAGGTACAACCCCTGTGTTGCAGCAGGACTGAGCTCAGCATGTCCTCAGGAGTTAAGAAACACCAACCTGTTCTCATTCTCTATCACTCATTGCAGAGCAGCCAAAGCTCTCTGTTTAACTGATTATTTTATAGGACAAACTCAAAACCTCCTTAAAACCCTGATTTATCAAAACTCAGCTGACTTGTAAAGTGTTAAAACTTGTACCACATGCTATATAATTAAAGCCATATGCTAAAGTCATATAAGTAATCGATGACCTGTCTTTCTGCTGGAAACAGTTCTATAAAGCTGAAAAAAAGATCTCAGGCAAAAATACCGATCTTACCATGCTTATTTTAGAAACAGTAACAAATAAAATCAGGGTAACACCCAAATACACACTGAGGCAGTTAGAGAGGCCACAGAGCAACACCAGACCTTAACTCTGAGACCCCTGTCCAAAGGACCAGACACCACTCATTGCCCAAAGCTCCAGGTAGCCTCTCTGAAACCCAGATTATCCTCCCACCAACCAAGGAGGTCAGGAGGGAGCACCAGAAAGCTCTCTAATGATCACTGGTACCAGCTACCTTGTGAGAAGTAGGTGAATACTAATTATTTGAACAGATCAGGAGTAAGGAATACATTTTCCTTGAAAAAATAT
The DNA here is from genome assembly GCA_013400775.1 of Chaetops frenatus. NCBI lineage: Eukaryota > Metazoa > Chordata > Aves > Passeriformes > Picathartidae > Chaetops > Chaetops frenatus. Next base: position 600,658 of record VZTR01010910.1, read on the forward strand.
GTTTAAATAGATGTGTGGAAGAAAAGGCTGTGGGGAAAAAAGAACTGAAGAAAACCCACCTATTTGGGTTGATACAAAACACAAATTTCTCTTTTATTTCCACCTTAAAAAATATCTGGCATTTGGACATTAAAGTGTCATAAATTTGCAGCAACTGCTTTCAAGCTCATTAAATGGGCTCACAGACAGTATTGCAAAGCATCTCAAAGTGAAGGAGAATGCCACAGTCGGCTATATAGAAAGGTGAAATGACATGCATTTTGTGCAAGGCAGAGGAAAATGAATGGCAACAATTTTGTGATACAGTACCTGAGCCTTTCCCCTCTGAATAGTGATATAATTTACTTTTCTCTCCCATTGCAACATTTGGCCCTTGACTTGGAAACTAAATCTTCAATCTATCAAGCCTTACCCATCTGCTAAGTAAAATGGCCAAGAAAATCTGCATGCCTTGAATTCGATATAGCCAGCTGCTCCCAGAGTGCTGAGCATTAACATCCAGAGACCATCCTCTCCTGCTGCAGAGGACAGAGTCTGCCAAGGATGAATGACTACATACTTAACCGTGGCAGCTGAAGCCAGTGACAACGGCTGACACAGAAAGATGCCAATGTGTCAAACTCTACTTTCAATTACAACAGTGAAAGTCAGGGGTAATATTCCCCCAACTGTGTGCCTTCAGCTCCCATACAGCCTGCAGTTAAGATATACAACTCACCAGCCAAAAACCTAAGCTCCAAGCACTCTGTACAAACAACTAAGAAGAAAAAGAAAGCTATTATGAATTAACTAGGTTGCAGAGATTAAATTGTCCTGTAGGGCTTCAGGACAATCAACATGGTTAAACAATTTATTTTTCTATCAGCTCAGTGCTGTTGGACAGATGCCAGTCCCCAATCTCTATGGAAAAGGACCTGATTTTCAGTGGTTTAGAACAGAAATTAGAAGAATCCCATTAATACGAACACTGCGCCACACAATATGTACTTCAACATCGCAGCAACAGGATTTAAAGAATCCAAGATAATCACCATCAAAAGAAACACTTTCCTCTCACTAAATGGAAAGCACTAGGGATACTGCTTGTGAAACTCTTCAAATCCATGTCTTCGGGGCCAAACAATTTCAGGGCTAGCTATCAGCTTGGGTAGGCCTACCCTAATCCTACTGAACAACGATGCTTTAACCTGCATCAGCTGCAGCACTTGGAAAGGACATCCTGGCTTTGTGGTCCACACCCTTCTGCTCTGCACTAACTCCATTGTCCCACCTCTTGCTTCTCTCCCTTTTGAAGTCCACATTGTAAAATCTGATTGTGGATAAATATCTAGTTTCTTAAACATTACTGAATAAAAGGAAGTGAAAGATTTCAGCCGGATCTGGAATGTGGATGAACAGATATGAAAAGTTTACATGTGCTTTGCTTTGAAATAAACTAGGAAATATTTATCTGGAGCTTTCCAGCAGAACTGATGGGTGAGAAGGGATGCTGCTTGACACAATAGCACACTGAGCTATCTGTGAAGCCAAGAAAATGCCTTCAGAGCTCCCGACATAATGATAAGCTAGATTTGCTGCTCTAAGTTTTTCACCTTCACAAGCACTAAATGATCCAAGAATGATATATTCCTGCTCCTCCACAGATGATATTTTCTTCCATCTCCCCCATATAAGCTATAATTGCACATCTCCCATATGACCCAATGCAAAAGGACAAATCTGGCCAAAAGCCTGCAGCCCAACAGAGGTGAGCAGGGAGGCAGAAGGCATTTGCTGGGTAATAAATGGAGTGCCCAGAGTAAGTACCCTGCAGAATATATTTGCAAGGGAAAACAAGAAATGGAAACAGCCCCTTTAATTCTTCAAGTTTCTACTCATGTGTAAAATCAGAGAGAATAACAGGTACCCAGGCAGGATGTGACACTGAACCTTATGGTGGCACATGCACTACTTCACACAGATACTACCATGACCTTTATTTTTTTTTTTAAAATGTGCATTAGAGCTGATTTTGTCTTTGCCTACAGCAGCTGGTTTCAGATTTAGGGATCTGAAGGCAAACTCTTTTGAGCTAAATTTGGATTTTGGCCTTCAGGTATTAATAATCCTGCTATGAATGAAAATATACTGAAGTCATACAGGTGTACATGCTGGAGGAGGGGGTGTTCCTAAATGTCTCATTCACTGTTGTTCAGAGAGAAGAGAAAAAAAAGTTAGTGAGTCTTCCAATGATTATTTTAAATAGAGTAATGGGTGTACATTGATCCTTCTAGCTAATTCCACTTTGAATAATACATCATTCTGACTGAAAGCTTGCTAGTGATATATTAACTTCATATTTCACTACAGCTTTGGAGGATATCTACTAGCAGGGTATATTAACCAGCAGTGCCAAAGAGGAAGCCGCACTTTTTCCTTTAGGTTTTTGAAGCCCACACTGGTTTCAAAAGCTATTGAACTGACTTTGGGGTCAGCTGTTCTGGCTGTCTCTCATGTCTGGTTGAATGCAATGAAGCTGTTTGCTCCTCACAGCCTTTAACTCAGCCCCTGCATCACTTTGTACCTGCTGCCTCTGGACCTGAGTTTGTTACAGACATCCTGGGATCAGGATGGGACAAACTAGGTTATAGATCAGCAACTTCCCCTTTCATTATGTCCAGTAGGGATGCTTGAAAAGACAAGCAGCATAAATAGTTACTTTTACACCACAGGTTGGCTGAAATATGAGTGTCATAAAAAGAGCAAAGCACTGGCTACCACAGAAGAACATTGAGCAGAATTTGCATGTTGGTGCAACATCCTGACACAAGAGACTGTCTCAAAAAAAAAAGCAAGACCATGAAACTCCGAGGTAGAGTTGAGTCTGCTTGATGACTGAGCTCAGAGTGCTCTGTGCCTGTGCACACTGAGTTCCTTTCTTAGCAGAGAGGAACATTGATCGTGCATTGTAACCTGCTGGCAGCGGCTGATTGGAGCACCAGGCTGAGGAAGACTCTGCAGCTCCCCCTCCACAGCATCTCCTCCTTTCACTATCACAAGATTTGCAACCAGCAGCGTGGTAAGAAACAACAGACAATGTATTTTCCTTTCTTCTTATAAGGCACTCTTTTGCAAAAACTTTGACTTCATTGCTACATGAATTAATTTCCCCAAAGCATTCTTGCACAAATGCAGCTAATTTACTGCAAGTGAATAGCACATTCAATTAACAAATTATTGAAAGATCTTAATACACATATATCTAAGGAAAAACAAAAGATACGTACAGCCCAAAAGCACAATCTGATTAGGACAACAGAATATCTCAGATACAAAGTTCTGTAAAAGACAAAATGTAATTGCAACACAGAGGAGAGGCAGCTTCAGTGGCAGCTTCTCAAAGCTGGGAAAGCTTGATTGATAGATTTTACCATCTGCAGCTGCGCAAAAAAGGGCTACAGTAGCTGCAAGTTTATTTAAAGCAATTTCAGTGCACTGAGCCTACTTGTTCTCCTTTGAGAAAATAATATGATTTCTTCATAGAGCATGTAGTCTATTTATTTAAGCAGCAGTGTGCAAGATCTCTCAATCCTACCAGTAGTTCAGCTGGAAAAATGACACACCAGGGGGTAACATTTTATCAGGATGGAGGCTATTTTATAAAAACTGCCATCAGGTATAAACTGTTCTCATCCTCTGAGTTAAAAAAAAAATAAAAAAAGGGGGCAAAAAAAAAAAAAAAAAAAAAAAAAAAAAAAAGAGTTGGGTCTCTTTTAGAGTTTTTGCAATTTGCTCAATTTACAGTTTTTAGGTAAAAATAACCATTTTGACCTAAGTAGGGAGGAAAACGAAATGGTGTAATGAAAAAATATAACAAGCACTACAGCCAGATCATCTTACAACACCCACTCTTTGATGTACAGCTTCTCACATTTGGAGAGGCTAAACTCAAAACTGTGAAACCACAAATGGAAGTTAGCTCTCATTTTCTTCTGCTCCTGGCTTGAATTTGGTACAAAATTGTGCAAGTGAGAAAAAAATATTTCCAGCTTTTTTTCTCTTTTTTTTCTTTTCTTTTTTTTTTTTTTTTTTTTTTTTTTTTTTTTAAATGAAAATAAAGCAACAAAGTCTGATGGATAAAAAAGAAAATTTCCTGGGTAAAATGCAAAGGCTGAAAAGGAACAGCTCAGATGGACATCTGGAAGTCCAGCATTTTGCAGGGGTTTAATTTAATTGCTCCAGCTAAGCTTGCCTAGGATGCAGCAGAGATTTCCAGCCTTTCCCTCTTTTCCAGCCAATACAAATGATTTTGGTGAGAGAGGTCACATCAATCACTCCCTTAAAATAAATAAAAGGAATTGTCTCAGCTTCCCAGCATCTTTCATTCATTCCACAAGAAAAGTCCTGTCTTTTTCTCCCCCAGCTCAGCCCTGGGCTCCCTCCAGCCAGGCAGTGCAGATGACTCAAGCCAGCATCTATGAGTCACAATCACAGAGGATGCAGAAATGTCAATTAAGTTACACAGTCACTTCCTTAATGACAACCACACCTCAGTTCACAATGAAATTAGAAATCCAGTGAAAACAAGTTATTGTAGGGTGGATTGTTTATTTATTTTTTTAATCCTATGCTTTGAAAAATCAAATTCCAACATAGTTTATTTGCCATTCATTTTACTTCATTTCTAAAGAGGTTGGTGTGAACTGGCCTCCCAAAACTGCAGCAAAAAAACCACCAAATTCCCCATTTCTAATGCAGCAGCCATGGGCTGGGAGGGCTCTTGGGCTTCCAGGCATCTTTGTGGTATAAGGACCCAATGTTAAATCAGTGCTTTCCATTAATATTTTCCAGCACAAAAGAACAACTACAATGCAGTTTTCTGTTTGCAATTTTCTTTCAAGCAAGTTCTTCCATCTTTACTTATCTTTTTGTAAATGTTCAGTGTCATATAGCTCTTGCAGGTGTGTGCAGCTTTGCAAAGTGCAATGAACTTGCATAGTTCAGTGCTCATGGTACCTAAGGCAGAAAGCACCTCCTAATCCTCAGCATTTCCTCACCTCTGACTCCACTTTCATGTCTGAGTTGCCTCCCTCTGCCATCACACACCTGCCACATCCTCCTCGCTGTCTCTTTCCACCCAGCGAGCTGTTTCTGTCTCCTCAAATGTTAAAGCATCCTCCCTTCCCAAACTGTTCCTCATACCCCCTTGAGCATCCTTCCACAACTCTCCCACCTCTTCCTCTCCACCTCCTGCCCCTCCAAGGAAGTTCCTCTGCTTCCTGATGTTCTGAGATGTTCTTCATAGAGACAGGAGAAAGAAGTAGCTTTGGCTACTGAGGATGGTGAGTGAGTTTGTCCAGGGGAAAGCTGGATGCCAGCAGGCAGGGTGCCAAGGGTGCCAGCTGCAGGACTGCCAGGGGCTCCAGAGGCACTGGGAATGAAGTGGGTGCACCAAGAGCCAGTCACAGGGCTGTCACTGGGCAGTCACAGCAGCAGAACTCCAAGAAGCAGGTGAGTGAAATGAGGCTGTCCATCTCAATCTGCTTCAAGCCTCTGAATTAAAGAGTGGCAGGATGTGGCCTGTGTTTTTTTTTTTCTCAGCTGCTTCTGAACTGCTCAAGTTCCTGCAGCAACAGAAGAACAGCTCAACCCCCCTGGTTCACCTGGTGTAACCCTAGACAAAACCAGTGAGGATCATATGTCAAGATGCTTATTTTTCACTTGGTTAGCATGACCCAACAACTCACTTGGTTCCTTAAAAAAACATTTCAACAAGTATCATGGTTCATTTTTAGAAGAAATGGGAAATTTTGTGCAGAAAACCAGCACTCAGAACACAAGTGCATTAAAAGCCTGGCAAACATTCAGTTTGTGGCAGCAGTTTCTTCCTCTTGAAATACAAAGAAATACAAAAACTAACATGACATGTGTGCTTGTTTCAAGATGTTCTACATTTCAGCAGTGGCAAAGTGAATGCTATTCAATCACTGCAAATAGGTGATAGTCTTAAAGCCACAGAACCCCTCAGGATTCACTATCCTTTGTGCTTCTACTCCATGGGCTTCTTACAGCTTTCCTGCGCTCCTGTGGAGCGTGATCCATCTATGGAGGGCATTTTCAAGCTCTGTCTCTGGTCAGGAAGCCCTCCTCCTACACAGGGTATAACTTACAAATTGCCAAAATCTAAAAATCTCAGGGAAAGTTATGAGAGAAGAAATAAAATAGAACTGAACAAGATTTAAAACTTAAAACAGGGTTAGAACAAAAGGTGCTCTTTGAGCAAGTCTAGCCTGACCCAGAAGAGTGAAGATGCTTCCTGCAGGTGAATGTACACACGAATGCTCTCAGGAAGATTCTTCCATCTCCTCTCCTCTTCTCTGAATCTGCTCGCTAGAAAACCTGGCTATTAATTTGAGGTGTTTCCTTGTGCTTCCTTATTCTTTTTTCTTTCTTCTCACACCCAGCACTGTTAACTCCTTGGTGTCTACAGCTCATGAATAGTGGTTTTGATCCAATCACCAGTGCTGTGCCAGGTCAGCTGGACCATCCAGGGTCCTGGCACATGCTTTGCCACAGCCCCAGTTTTGGTGTCAACCTCTAGAAAAGCCTCTTATCTCTCTTCTTAAAACATGTCAGGCTGCATGGTCTTTTGATATCACCATCCTCATACAATCCCCTGCAACTGACTCCACAACCTACATGAGGCTTTTCCCTGCCAAAAGCCTGATTGGTATGGAGGGAGCTAAAGAGCCTCTGTGAAGGCAATCCACAGAGGGTTGGCACCGAGGGCCACCTTCACTGCCAGGCTGCACAGCCAATCATGCCCAAAGTGCCTGAGACCCAACACAGTTGGAATTCCAGCCCAGCTGTAACAAGCACACAAGGAGCACTGCACTGCTGGCTGCTGTGAGGATGAGAGGCTTTCCAGAGAAGCACCACAGCCCATGCTGGAGCAACCCATGTTCCCTGGAGTCTGGTCTGTACCCCCAGCACACTGGCAGGATGCACCTGAACTTGCAGCTCTCTTTACACTCAGATTTTAAGGGGGACAGCAAACATACATGGCATGATAATGAGGGCATGAAAAAATCTCCTATTTTTAGGGGCAAGACACTATATGTCTCAGTTATATGTCTCAGATGCAATGCAAGTAGTAATGAAGGAAGGAAGAGGGCACTTTCCAAAAGGCAGACATAGGCTGGGCACTTAGGACACAAATGCAGCATTTAAAAAAATTACTTCTGACACAAGAACAGCTGACAGAGATAATCTCCACAGCTCAGCATGAATTTATACAGTTTTTCAACAACTCTATTAGACAGGTGTGGTAGCAGCCAGCTGTACTGCATGCACAGAGCAAGTTTCTCCAAAACCTGAGTGCCCATATGGCCCTGCAGCACACTGAGGTGCTGCCACCTGCCCAGGCATCGCCCTCCTCTCCCACCACCATCTGTCCACAGAGAGGGATCAGTATCAGCCTGAGAGGTAGAGCAGAGCTTGTCTGGGTAATGAGTGAGTTCAGGCTCCAAAATGATGGATGTTCCCATCCACAACACGGGGATCCCCAAACAGCTCTACCCAGACAGGTTTAGAAGCCAGCTTCAGTTCTGGCCTTTAATTCTCTGCTGAAGTTATGAGCAGAGACAAGTCAAGCCATAAGGCAGGGTGGGCTGCATGCTATTAGGAAGGTAAGCTTATTAGCTGAAATGTAATAAATCTCTGTAGATATCTGGAATAGCAGAAGGCAACAGTTTGCTTTGCCATATCACTAGTAATGAGTTGGCAAGAGGAGAGCATTCCAAAACGTTAACCTGAAGCTTAATTTGACTGGTATGCACTTGGGGAGAGTACTTAATAAGACTGGTTCACCCAAGATGGGGAACTATCTGTCTGTTCTTGCCTCCCATGAAATGCAGGGGGATATAAAAGAGTATGATTTTAGTCGTTTAGAATACAAAATGATGAGGAAAAAAAATCTTTGAAAAGTGATTGATGCAGTCTAATCATGTTTCACGCAAGAGCATTTCAAATTATGTTAGATATTTTTATAGGATCTAGATATGATAAAGTAGGTTTGGCAGGTAGCAATGTAGGCAGGAGGGAGGAAGGAGTAAGAAAATAATAAAATTATTTTCTTACTTCTTACACAGGCATATGGATAATGCCATACACACTACAGATAAAATGAACCAAAAAATTGCTAGCTTAGCTGTTAAGGTTATGGAGCTTTGCTTTCTAATCAACACTTACCCATAAAGCTGTTTTTAAATATTGATCTGATATCATGATCCCAAGGGAAAATAAATATCAAAAAGGGTGATTTAATTCAATCTTCCTGGTTCCTGCATAACCATGATCCTATTTCTTTAAAAACCCAGAAAGCAGTAATTTAAGTGAAGCTTACAAATCAGCTAATATATTTACAGCTTTAAAATAACCTGAGACACACATTAAAATACACTGAGATCCAAAGTTAATCTCTTTTAGCAATATTCTTGCAGCAAGTAAAGATGAATTTTACGGTGAAAAAAAATCCATTTTATCAGGAGCAAGACTGAGCTTTCTAATAACCAAGCTCCTTTCTAATGTGGTACATCATTTTACTTTACTCATAAAGAACACTTTGTCAAATCTCCAGTTAGGCTTCATTTGATACAGCAGAGATGTTGCAAAACCAATACCCTCTTTCAGAAAGTCTCTTTAGACTTGATAATGACCACATTTTAATGCATTTTTGATGCACAGAAATGGTACAGTTACAATCAGCAGCTAAATACTGTTCTGATGGTGTCAGCCAGACAGCTTTTCTTTGGCTCCTCAGAGCTGTGAAGCAGTTGAAAACACCATAAGCTCATAGGAAAAATCCTGCTCCATCAAAACTCACTATTCAGAGGTGCTGAACAGATTTAAGCAATCTTTATTTAACACATTTCACTTTTCTGCATAGAGTAAGACGGTGATTGGCATTCCTGACTCTCACCTATCTCCAGCAGAGCATAAGAGCACATCCCAGCTTCTGTGCTGGTTTTGTTCTGGAAACTCTGATAGCAGCACACCTGAACTTTAAACAAAGGGAGGTTTAAATTACTGAAACCAGGACCACTGAGCTCATTTGGAACTCATCATCTTGGTCATACTAGTGTGCTTTTCAGTGAATCCCAGATGCAGAAGATACATCTGAAAGCTACTATAAAGTTATGCTGTAAAAGGGTTCCCAGGTTTACACACCCTCAACTCCACCCCATAAACTTGAAGATTTCTGATTTAGATTCACAGGAGGTAAAACATCAGGTACAAGGAATGCTCTGGGCAAGCCGCCATCTCAGCTGCAGAATTCTTTTGGGGGTGATCTGCCATCAGTATTATCAGCTAAACCATCAGTTATACATACAAATGTCTACATCTGTACAAAGATATCAAGAAGGGATCAGACTAAATTATGATTTACTTTCATTGACTGTTTTTTGACCTCTGGAATGAAAACCATGGGCTCAGAACGCCCTCAGTAATCATCTCTCTCACAGTTGTCCCACAGCACAGAAACTTAAGACAACAAAACCCAGCAACAACTCAACCCTCTGGCAGTAACCTGTAACACTGGATTTATAGTAATTTAGGATAGATGAGAATTAAATTACTGAGGGGTATTTTCCTGCATGCTTGCTCTGCATCCTGTGTAATGTTTAGGAATTGCCCAAGAAATCACACATGGTGATAACTGGGGTGGTGCTTACATGGACACGCCAACCTGACACCAATCCCTGTGACCCTGAAAGGGATGGGCAGCACCCTCAGCTCCCAAAAATCCTCTTCTCTCCCTTGCATGCTTTCATGCTTTCCCACCACTTCTGATCTGGGGAAATACTGACATTTCAGCCAGAGCTGCTCTGACTTGACGAAGGCTGAACAGTGTGGGCAGCACAAAGGCACAGGATGACTGCGTAATCACCTCAGTGACTGTACAAAAATGACACGTTCCATTTATTTGTACAAAGAGAGCCCTAAGTGATTCTTACATCTCACAGCAACCTATTAACAAAAAGAGACTTTGTGAATGGAGTATCCTGGTAAACACTTCAAACAAATACATCAATTATGCATAGTCTGTATACTTTTTCCACCTTAGGGATCAAACTGAAACGAGACTAAAGAATTATGTTTTATTTGTATTAAAAATGTATCAGCTGCTGTCCGAGAAGGTTTTCCAGAACATTTGGTATGCTACCCAGGAAATTCTGTCTGAAGCTTGCATTGTTTATTCTTGCCAATACAAGGAGAAACATGCCACTGTTATAGCTGAGAACTACAGTAATAACTCTTCAGGAAGAACAGCTTGTGTTTAATAAGGATAACTTTTTCATCTGAGTCAGAAGATCTAAAGGGAAAGGAAGTCCCAATTTTACCCATCTCTTTTATATATTCAGACTTTACAACCAATCTCTGTTTTATGGCACAAAGTGAAACCAGGCAATCATTTAGGAATAGATCCTGTGCTCACCTTCACTTAAAATGTGCCATAACACTAACTGGTAACCAGAGACATACAAAGACTTTGCAGTTTTGTGGAAGATACAGAGGGCAAAAACAGGTGTAATTTTTCTAAGGGTTACACAAATCCTGTTCAAAATCCTGTAGAACTGGGCAACATGTGGACTGGAGAACTGGAGGTCTCTGGCTGAAATGTTAGATTTCTCCATCTATGTCCCATGAATGTAAACCACATGCAATGTATTTGATTAATCCTCTGAGAGACAAAATGGGTAGGAGAGCTAGATGAATACAGAGCCTGTTTAAAAAAATAAAAATAAAAAAATCAAATCAAATTTTAAAATGAGGTGGGCAGATGGGCATAAAAAGCTATCTTCCTGGAATAAAGGCTGGATATCTAAAAAATGGGAGAAAACAGGGACTTCCCAGAGGCAGCTGTTCTGTTTGGGAAAGAGAAGAGGAAATGAGATGAATTTATAGCTTTACATCTCCTGTGATTCTGTAACTAAGATTAATTTTAGCAAAACTCTCCGAAAACTCAGATAGCAAAAATTGGTTTATTTACAGCTTCTCTCTCTCTTTTTCCTAAAAAAAAAAAAGGTCAAGTCAAAATGCACCAGCTTCGGAACATGTAAGAAGGACAGGGATGAAGCAATCATTGCTATCACAAAGTTACAAACAAGCCACATTTAATGGCTTCTCAATGCTCAGAGACACAAAGAGGGGCTGTTGTCCCTTCCCTAAAACAGTGATGGAGCCTGCAGGAAGGATGGGGTCCCAGCTCTACGTTTGCTTTGTGATGTGACAAAGTGACCAAGTGATGCATCAATAATGCACAACAGAGACCAAAATGCAAAAACTGCTACTGTAGTTAGGGAACTAATTTGTTTTTTAGTCTAATGGTTATAATCAGTAGACTTCCTGAGTCCCAACCTTCCTGAACTACAGAAGGGGTGAGATTATAGGCTGACAACTGTAATTTTTACATATTACACATCTAAGTGTCATTTTCAGGAGTCTGGTAATGAAAACTCCACAAGACATTTTCTATAAATCTAAAAATTTCTATGGCATGGCTACAAAATGGTTTGTTTTGTTTTTGTTTCAAAACAGGATATTTTTAAATCACAGAGGAGTAAATTACTGTGTTTAAGAAGCTGACATTAGACACTATAAATATTCCTAAACTGATTCCACTTCTGAACATCAAGGGTGAGAGAAAGGAAAGGGAAGAAAAGAATACACAAATGCATGCTGATCAAGTTCTTGAGGCAAGTAATTCAAATAAAAACACTAAAATGTAAGGGGACAATTATGAGAATTAATGCTAACAGGTTGGTATGTAATTTAATGAAGCAAGTTAATAATGGCATCCCACTTGGGATTAATCTCAATACATTAATCAATTAGGAATCATTCAGAAAGCAAAAAAAACCCCAGCAGGTCAAAAACATTTATAATGCTGTAAACTGAAAGACAGTGATCCTAACATTCAAATGAACATTAAACCAGAAGAGCACAGAGATCTATTCCCCATGCAATGCATACAACCAGCTCTCATTAATGGTTATGACTGGTAGCTTAAGACATTGAGGACAGACCCCATAAAATATGCAGGTGTTTTTCGTATTTGCAGCATTGCAAAACTTTGGAGTCTAAGTCCTCTCAACAGCAAGAAAGTTTGCAGTTCCTTCCTACCATCAATAATTGTGATTTTTCCATTAAAGAAATTGGAGCAAAGGACTGTGATTTATCACAAAAGCAGAAGTCACTTGGTAATCCATCCCCACTGTTATCCCCTGTCCTTGCTGCAGTATCCACACCAGAGACAGCACAAGTTGTGAGTTGTGGTATCAGATTTCACAGTTAAGAAAGCATTGACAGTGCATTTGCAGGGAAAAACGGGATCTTATTCTAATTTTTACCTTCAATTAGTTATTTTAGATGCTTTGGAAATTAATTTCCCTAGATATGTCTGAGATTAAAAACAAAATAAAAGCCAAAGACACTCTGTGCATTCTGGTATTTCGCTCTGTATTGTAAAAATAACTGCATGGCATCACTTTCAGTACAGCCCATATCCTTTAAAACTCAATCTAACAAAAACACTTCAATTGAAAGTATTGCATATTGGAGGTCATCAGACTTTTTGCCTTAGTGGAAAATACCATGAACAACTTCATAGAGTGAAGAGAAGAAGGGAAAGGAAGACGGTTGCTTGGGCACTGAAGAAGATAAGTGCACATAAGGTAAATTACCCTTCTACACTGCACAGTCAGCCTGTGGATAGAAAAGTTTCAACACAGCAGGTTGCAGCCATCATGATCTAGAGACTGCAAATGCCTCTTGGCAGAACACAGGCAAGCAGAAGTGGAACGATGTGTTTGCTTCCAAGAACGATCTGTTTCAGCCGCCCTGTCAGTCTGTGCCTCCAAATCCAGCCCCGCTTTCGCTCACACATTTGTACCTCATTCCTCCAAGCAGGCTTGCTCAGGATGTTCAGGCTGCTGTGTGAACACCTCTGCTCTTCACACTCACAGATTTAGCCACATGGGCTCCTTCTCATGATAAGCCATGACAAGTGTGCAGCCATGTGAGCGAGAGCCCAAACACACAGCACCCTGCACACAGACAGAAACTCCTCTGGTGTTTGCATGAGATGTGACATGAGGGAATGCCAGGAGCCCAGGCCCTGCACAGCAGCCCAGCAGCAAAGGTGTGTATCAGTGCTGCTGTCAGTGCACTGAAGGTTTGGAGAACTGAAGCATAGCTGGTAAAAAAACCCAAAAAAACCCCAGTGAAAGGGCCAGTGTTTCTTCAGTGCAATTCAGCTCACTAACAAAGTGAGTTCTTGAACCCGGCAGCACTGAGTGATGGACATGGCTGGGCTCACAGACCCCTTCCCAGCTCCCTGTGGTCCCCAAATTGCTCACAGTAAGGTCCCAGGGCTCACCCCTGCAGTCTGCCCCCCCTTCCTTACCCTCTTATCTGCCCTCCTTTTTGAGAAAGGGATGCAGCTCTGTCTTTCTCACAACTGCATCACCCTCCACAACTAAAAACCTTTTGAAGCTTCTCTGCTAAATTCCAGACTTCATCAGGGATTGTTTGCCTAGCACTCCCAAGAGTCAGCCTGCTCATTTATGTACCAAAATAAAGAATGAAGAACATTACTACAAGAAACCTTAATTTAAAAAAACAGATCTCTCTGTCGTAAACAGTACTTTTACCATTAAACATAATTTGAAACATGACTAATCTGGGCAGAGCTATGGATCAGAATAAAGTTAAAGTCTTATTGTTAAGCACTGGAAATTTAATAAGCACCAAAATTGGAAATACACAGATATATATTTTATTCTCAGAGTTATTCTCCATCTGTTCTCCCTTTCCTTTCTTATTTTACATAAAATATTCAAAAAATATTCATATTTCCCAAAGAAACTTTAAACATAAGTTTAAATAAAAATCAGAATTTTGGGCTTAGTTAAAAAAAATTGTTTTCTTTAATGGAAAGGGTAGAATAGATTTTTTAGAAACAGTTTCCATGAATTTTTATCTTCTACCCAAACCCTTCTCCAATCAAAACAGTTTCAGAGGAAGTTGTTTGATCAGCATGAACACTTGTTGTCAGGTACCCAAACTTGCATGTTTTGGCTAAAAAACACTTCTGGAGGCTGGTATGTGCCACTGACATACTGAACTCCACTTAAATCTAACAGACCTTAAGAAACTCTCAAAATTTTGTATTTGAATGCTCCGTCCTGCAAAATCACTTTTGAAAATTTTATCTCCACTTATTTGCTGGAAAATTAGAAGAATCTTTTTTTGCTCCAGAGATGCTTCATATGTTACTATACCCCATGGCATGTATTGTACAAGGTGTTTCTCAGAAAAATGTACTCTCAGTGCTGCAGTGGCCCTACCTGCTCTGGCTGGGTCTTTATATGTCAGGGTAGCTACTTTGTACCTCTATACTATTTTTCAACCATTTAAAGGCCCTAATACTGCTTTTATTAGTAACAACTAATGTTTTCAAACAACTGCAACATTTCAAAATGCTGAGAAACTGGACTTAGTAAAGAAGAATACATTTCAAATAGTTTTGCTTGTCTTCACTTACATGGAGAGTTCCTGGTATACAGCTACTGAATAAGGAGCTGTACATATCTTCATGGTATGAAGATAATAAAAATATACCCGTACTAATAATAAATAACACTGCTAATCAATAATAACAGTTTTCTTATTCACGAGCTCCTATTAATAAAACCCCATGGGTTCTAATGGAACCATTAAAAGAATTAATACTGTAATTCAATTTTAAGGTCTTTACATCTATCTGAAGTCTATTAAAATAAATGAAAAGTCTCTCAATGACTCTGGATGATGCCATGCATGTTAATGATGCCATGTGTTACTTTCACTATTGCAAATCACCTTTAAGATGTTGCCTAAACACTGGAGTACTGGTTATGCTTCATGTAGGTGGATATAATGCTCCAAGAGAAGTGCACACCTCTCTCTCCATTCTCATTGTCAAAATCAAACTAATTTTGCTCATACTTTCAAAAAGCATTAGAATAAGGGAGAGGCAGAATCAGGGAATTGTCAGGAATTGAGATGGGGACATAGGACCCTGTCTCCTACTAGATGTGATTTTCTCAACAGGCTCCATATTTAAATCACTTATTCACTGAATCTGTTTTGCTATGGTGGCAAACACACGAAACAGTTAATGAATGGGAAGAACAGGGAAAAAAAAGACTTCTATGGGCAGTTAAAAGCTGAATTCTATTGTTTGAGAAATATACATTTAAAAAGCATCTTTTTGGCAAATATTCAACAGCTTTGATGGTGTTCCACCAATTTATTCTGTGTTCAGCTCATTTAGGCCCCTGTGAAAAGTGAGTGATCGATCACATTGACGAAGCAGACTGAGAGCTACTACCAAAAAAATCTCACAAGAAGCAAGGCCACAAACATGCCTTTTACTGCAGAACAAATCTCCGGATACATGAGTAACTAGTAAATGTAAAGACATTTATATGCAAATAATACACAGAGATCTAACAGTTACAAGGGCTACAGAGTAGTTTTTTCAACAAACTTACAAAAACATGTCAGCATTGGAAGGCAACTCAGCAAAAGACATGTAAATACCTTGATTTTTATCCCATGTACTTTTAAAAATACTGCTAGTTGCACATTTGCTGCCAAGTACCTAATTACCTTTAAAAAATCTAGCTCTGCACTGCTGAAGCTCTTGAGTGATCGAGGTATCAACATCACTCATCATTACAGAGCTAATTTTAATGATGAAAGCATTGCTAAAAGTTATTTTAAAATTCATTTTTACTTAACTTCTTTAGAGATGATTTGTTTGAGTACCTGAGACACAGTAACTAATCATTGATGGTTTTCTCTGCAAATATAAAATAGATTTATATGCCCTCCCTGTAGGAACAAGAACTCCATCACCTCCTCCTGAATTTCTGAGCTATCGAATACTTGATGAGTGCTTAGGGAATCAGTATTGTGCCTTTTCACAGCAGTAATCAAGGAATGAAGTATTCTCTGCCATAATGAATCTACTGCAGGACTAAAATATGAATATTTCAAATGCAAAAGCAATATGTTTGTTTTGAACACTTTTAAGTTTGGCTTTAATAAAGCAAGTGGTGAAGTGTGCAATGAATTATATTGTTAGATGGTTAAAACAGAGCTGTGCAATATGTCTGAATGCATTTAATCCAAGTAACTACTCATTTTAAATGTGACTTATAAATATGTATTACATGTATGATGAACAGATGACTCAGGAACCATGAGAGAAGGCCTTGTCTTCCACTCCTGGTTTACTTCAAAGCCAGCTCAGCCTGACAATTAACCAAGGCCCAGAGCCAGAACATCATTAACTACAAGTTGAATCTTATGTGGGCTGAAATTAAACATGCACACCAACTATTCATGTTAGTATCCTTTAAATCAAGCCTGAGGTGCCTGGCTGGACTGGGACCTGCTTTGTGTGTTCCAGCAGCTGATGGGTCCCAGTGTGCAGCCAGAGGCTCATTCAGGATTCCCAGAAAACAGGGCCCCTCAGCCAGGTCCATCCCTGCCGTGCTACCCTTCCTACAAACCCAGAAGCCTTTCCTGCCAGCCAAGAGGGTGCTGTCAGCAAGAGGTGATGGACTTTCAAACTCCCACCAGCACCAGCTTCACTTTGAGAAACACCAAATCACTGCAATACTCAAAGGAATGGCCATAATTTGTTCTCCTGGAAAACTTGTCAGAAGGCAAGGTCTCATTTGTCATGGCATTCTCTCATCTGTCTCCAGGGGATTTTGATTTTTGGTAAAATAACAAGCGAGTTCTCTTTAACAACAAAGAAAATCCAGCTAGAGATTTTAGGCCAGCTCATCTCATTTGCAAATTGAGAATGCCTGCTAAAGAGTCCCCACAGTGCTATTTTGTGTGAGACCCTCTCAGTGTCTATCCACAATGAGATACAGAGATGAGCAGTTACAGCAGTTTGTATTTGCAAGAATTGTTTCTTAGTTTAGTAATTTTTCTTTGTCAGATCAACTAACCTGCAGCAAACAAACAGAAACAGCATTTATCAACAGAGCTTAAAATGAAAGCAATGAGAAAATCACAGATTTAATTACAATGAAATTCCAAGTGCTTCAATTATCCAAGTTCAGAACCAATGTACTTTACCTGGAAATTGCCCCTGAAATAATGAATTCAATAAGGAAAATTCTTATATAGTCCAGGTTAAATTATTTAAAAAGGAAGAAAGAGGGTACTTAATTATTTAATATTTCACCAATAATTATATAGTTCAGTATAATGTTCACTCATTGGAGCACCTGATTTTCAAAAGAACATTTATGAACATCAGTCAAACAAAAAACACCTGCCAGACTATAAACTCAGCCAGTGTTGTGCACATTCATTTCAACACAGCGTTACCACATTAGCAAAAATCCAAGTCTTGACTTAATGGCAAACATATCCGATAATTTATGTTAAAATATTTACATAGAAAAGCATGAATTATACAGTTTTCTAATGTATTTGTAAAAAGCAGTACGACCTCTCTTGCTACAATTTTTAAAAGCTGTATTCTAGGTAAATGAGTTCAAGATGGGACTAAAGCTCTGGAAAATAGAAAGCTGTAGTACTTGAACAATCTAAGCTGCCAATCAAAATATGACCATGGACATCTTAGGGACATTTCATTTAAAAGTTACTAGGAATCAATTTTAAAAGACAGCTTTAAATTAGCTGCATGAAATATTCACCATGGCAAGTTTATCTGCATGGAGTCCTGGGGAGGAAGGCTCAGGGAACACCAAGTATTTCTCAATAAAAAGGTTTTCCCAAGTCACAGATCAACAAGCCCAGCACGTGATAAGCAGCTGAGGGGGCTAAAACAGTACCTTGGTCAAACACAATAAGGATCTGCAAAGGATTTTCATCCTATGTACAACAGCTCAAGCCCTATGGGACTAGTTCTGGAAAATCCTCATGATGGTCAAAATAGCAGCTGTCACAGTGGTGTCCCTAAAGTTTATTTACAGGGACCAGAATTCATCACACGCCCATCTAGACTGGGGACTCTGGGCTTTACAAATCTTCCTTGACTGTTCTCTGTCTTGGAGCAAAGCTGCCCAGAAGGAAAACCTGATACACTCACAAGTTTAACAACACAGAACTGATCTCTCATTTCAACCCAAAGGAGAAGGAAAATATGCCAAAAACCCCACAACCACTTCCTTGCAGCCACAAAATGGGTTGTCCTTGGGTCACTCTGCCAAAGAATTACCTTTACCCCACTCTCTGGAAAAGATCAGAGAGTGTTTATCATTAAGGCACTCAGATTTCACAGCTCCCAGAGCAGAAGAGCCCAGCTGCACCATCATCTAGACTTTACACCTTCATGTCCTACAGGCCTGGAAATGATGAAAAGCGTAGATTTCTGCTTCCCTGAGGGGACTACAACATTCAATTGGGGTTTCGAAAAGCTTGAGGTCTCCGACAATCAAAGATGGGGTTTTTAACAGCATAACACACTATTTTAAGTTATTTTTAGTGAGTTTAATGGCTCCCTTGGAATTGTGCAAAGAGAGACTTACAGTAAGTGCAGCACTTGGCTTTGCAGGTGGGGAATACCAAACACAGTACCATCATAATTCTAAGATCTTCTTAAAAAAAAGGACTTGGGGAATACATGTCACATACAGACTAGGAAGTGGTGCAACATGGGGCAGTGCTTCACATGGCTGATGTGAAGCCCATCAGGGTTATTTAGCAGTTAAATTCAGACAGATGATGCCACAACATGTGTTGCACACCACAGCACAAGCCCATGCTCCTTCTGACAGGGCACACACACCAAACCCACCATGTTTCATTGTGGTGTAAGCCAGCCTTTGGTTCTTCTGCTTCTAAACTTCTGTCTCGTATGGCCAAATTCAATTTGCCCAAAGCTTCCTCTAGCACATTGGGATTAAGAAGTCTGGAGAATCATCATCATGCCATGCCACTGTAAATTATCACAGCTCCACCAACTTTGCCCTAATATGAAATGCCACAGAAGTGCTCAGAACCCAACAGCTGATGAATTTAACATGCCTCCTTCCACTATCCTGATGTCAGCAGAGTTACAGCAATTTATGCAATACAAGGATCTGTCTTTTTCTCCTTATCAAAGCATTTGATCAAAATCAGTGACATGCAAAAAGACAACCTTACTTAATTTGAGCAGCAGAGTCAGGCTTGTCACTCTAACATCATAAGAAAAAGGGAGGTATTTACATATGGGTACTTACATATTCCTTTTTATCTGACTTCACAAAGATAACAGCAAGATCACTTTCTTCCTCAGTAAAAACTAGTGTGAAACCTCACAAAGGATCAGCATTTTCCCTTGCACTTCCCTCCCTCCTTTCCTCTCTTCTGAAAAGCAAGTCCTCAAGACATTTCAAATCTTCATTAGCTACTTCTCTGCCTGTGACAGCCTGGTGATGTGGAGTGGCTCCAACTCCCTCCCTTCAATTCATTCTGGAGTCAGAAAAGTACGACCCCGTTTCTGACGTGAGGTGACAAAGAGCTCACCCTGCTGAATGCCACTGCCACAGGTGACACTCCCACCACCAGCAGTGGTACCTGCCCCATGCCACAGATTTGGAGGGTGTGAAACCACAAATGAGTTCACCCAGCAGCCCCAGATCTGCATCTCTCAGGATGCATCTCAAACAAGTGGATGTATAAATTCACTCATTCGGAAACCTGGTCTGTTCAAGAACTTGTTACTATGACAATTTAGAAGAAGCTGCTACAGATAAGATTGATGAAACGTATTGATTAATTTTCTCTCAAGCTACATTTGAATTTTAAGTTTTCCCTAAACAGAACCAGTTGATGCTGGATTGTTAGTATTCCAGGGACTACAGTAACGTGTTTCAGCAGCAAAGGAAGTTCCATGATAAATGTGTTCTCCAATCTGCATCTGTAGAGTAGCTATAAAGTCAGAACAATCCAGGCAAAATTTTTCATTATGTTTTTAAATATACTTATTTACATTTTAAATCACACATAGACAATATGAAATATCTTTCACTTAGACAGGTGGGAAGAAGAAAACAGATGCATCCATTAAGCTTGAAACAATTCAATGAATTAAATAGTACTTGGTGAATACTTTGGTTTATGGATATAGCCTTTGTTTTAACTTACTTGAAAAAACACAGCCATGGCTCCTACCACCCTGTTTTCTAGAACTGCTGTTCCAAAACTGTCAAAGTCATCAGGATTGTAGAAGTAAATCTGCATCTGCAAAAATTAAACCAACAACAGAATCACATTAGTGTTGATTCATACAGCTTTCACATGATGTAATGCATACACATTGTATGTAAACCCAGTGTTATGAACCTGAGATAAAGGAATTCTGCTGAACAATATTGTTTAACCAGCATCTTGATTAATAGCATGACTGCCCTGCTGGGACAGTAAGCAGGGAACAGAGTTGATGCAATGCATTTTAATACTAAATCCAAGGGTAAACAGTATGGCCAGTCTGTTCAGACGTTAAACTTTGTGCTTTCTGCCAGCATCTCTTCATTTCTTTGCACATTGAAGGCTCATCTCCCGCTCTGTTAAATGTGCTAAACATATTTATCTCAAAATCCATAGAGAATTTTGAAAAGGATTTCAATGTTTAGAGTTATTCCTCTACTCCTAAAGTAATTTGTAAGATAAAAGTCTGTCTCCATAGCAATGCATTTTTATAAGCCTCTGATATTCAGTTCTATCAGTTAAGGTCACATTTCTCCCTGTCTTCAGCTAAATTTCAAGACTTTTATTTCCAAAGTGTTAGTACTCTGCAAAAAGTGTGAGACAAAACCAGATATATTGATGTAATCTTTTAATTAATAACAAATACTAATAATTACACAAACCCCAAGTAAGGGCAGGTGAGAACAATGATTACCCCAAACTAACAAGGGTGGGATTTACACAAATAGAAGAGGACAAAGAACAGTTTCCTTTATATACTCTGCAGGTAAACAATCCCACTCTACCACACACATGCCATGAATAAGGACAGCCTACAAATGCCTGTGGGTGCTTGTGCTCCTAATTTCCTGTATGGTTCTTGTTCTACTTCCCAAAGCAGTTGAGCTCCCACTTCTGCCAGCTGTCTGAACACACTGCTGCTTCTCCAGTAGTTGTTCAACCCCTCCATTCCAAAAGAAGCCCCTAGTGTTAGTCCATCTCTATCAGCCACGATTGCTCTGAAGGATCTGGTTTGAAACACCCAACGCTCCCTTCCCAACACTACAGCATGCAGGTGTGTAAATGGTTGCAGAACAAACTCAGTGTTGGTAACATTGGCTGTACCTGTACCCTACACATCACAAATTAAAAGCACACACCCTATAGTGACAGCCAAGCACGAGGACTGGACTTCACAGCAGTTTTACCTGCGGCCATTCATGGAACCTTCCAGATGGATTTCACAACCCAAGCCAGCACAGGCTGGCTGATATGTAAACTCACTTGTGCTCTTTAAGGCCAGGAAAAGAAATCTGTTCCTGGTTATGAAATGGGAATGGGCCCCTCGGCTTCTCTGCCACTGGCCTCTTGCTGAACCTGTGCACTCACTCTGCTGCCCATCACCAGTACCTGCCCTTTTCACAGCCTTACAATGAGAAGAGACAGACACACAGCTCATAGTCTGAGGGAGAAGTAAGGTCTAGCTGAGACTGCCCATGCCTACCAACACACTGCTGCTCTGACCATGCCTCCCTCCAGCAAGTCTGTCTGCAGGACCCAAACACTTGTTTGGGTTTTTCCAAAATAGTACTGCATGACACATCCTACTATATTCATAAATGCACTGTTTTTCTTGTATTTTGTATATGCCAGGAGAGATTATACCCTTTTACCTTGCACGGATACATTGCTACTCACATTTACTGATTCCCAGGCTTCTGACTGTATTTACTGGCTGTAGTGGATAGGTGCTTTGCCAGTGTTATACAGTTTAAAAAACATCACTGCATAGGGAAAAGGCCAAAAAGAAGATCAGGGCATTCAGAGGTAGAGGTACTTTTTTTCAGCAGGAGGAAGACCACATGGTCATGGAGAAATAGCCCAAAAGAAAAAATTTGGCACTTACACTAGCTTTATAAAATTTGAAAGTAATTTTCTTCCCCTTCTCTGGCCTTCCTATTCCCAGCATACTCACAGCACACACAGATGCTGACAATATCTCACAAAGGCGGTGGTGCCTCCAGATTCTGATAACTCGTGCTTTGAACAAATGCAGAGCAAGGTACAGTCATTCATTGATGTAGAAATTAGAAACAGTTTGTTTCAGGAAGAATTGCTTAAACTTCAGTTTAGCCAGCACAGACTAAACCTGGCAAACACTCTCAAATTACATTTTGCTCCTCTTTAAAATAAAGTCTAAAATTATCTATACCTTACATAAAACATTTCACAATATATTCCTCACAAGAGTTTATGAAGAAAAGCATCACTGAGTGAGTTCAGCATATGCCGGAATCATTTTGGATCAATTTTGCTCATGGCATTTTAAGGAAATTAATTTTTACAATACACAACAGTGCAAAGGGCTTTGGTAAAAGCATTTTTCATTCAGATCCCTCATCTTAGCAGTGCAATCTCATAGCCTAATCAAGAATCACACTCTGCCTTGATTACCATACACATTGGAGCATTTTACCACTGCTCCCTGGTGTTTTTCCAGAGAGCTTGGTTCCTCTCTCTGCATCCATCACATCAAGGGGAACTGTCCCGCTTGAAAAATTATTGTCATCTGTCATACAGTTGCTTCCTTATGTGCTCATACAGCTAGAAGGAACATTTTAGGAGTACAATATCTGAGGAATTGCTATTATATAATTTACACATACATACCCTGCAAAAACAATGTTAAAGAGACAGTAAAGTTACACCCTCAAAGCCTCATGGTTCAGGCTGCTCATAAAACCACACCTGGACACCGCTGAGCATTAGCATTATGACAATTCTCTAATTATGTGATCACATATTGTTCTCTTCCATAATACAGCCTCATCAGTTTTCCCCAATTTACAATAAAATGCAGATGTATCCAATGTATTTTTGTTCTTTTATTCATAATATACATAATATTGAATGCATTTATCAGTAGATAGTTAATTTAATATTTTCTATGGGTGGGATAAGGTTCTTTATGTACAAAGTGGGAATAAGACAGTTAACTGTAAAATTAATTTCACCGCATACTTAAGTGGCCTAAACATGCTAGAAAATTTTCATTATTACTCCTTATTATATAATTAGTATATACAATATATGGGGCACTTTGCATATAAATGACTTCTACTGTCTCTGCCTGGGACATACAAAGCAGCAGCACAGAATGCAACAAAGAGGCTTTCAAGGTAAAGAAAATTTGGATCGTATTATAATACACTATTTGTGAAATGCAGAATGGATAAGCACCCAAGCTTACACATTCAACCTGAATTGAGGCACTAACTGATTTCAGCCCCATACAACAGCATTTCTGTACATTTTTGCATGTGATTCCACAACACCTTCTATTTTCCAAAATTAAAAAATTTCAAGGCTGCGAATTCTGCAGTAATGGGAAAGCCTGAAATGCCCTTTTGTAGTGTGACACTACCTGTTAGCAGTCAGAATGCTCTGTTCCACACATCCCTGCTGACTGGGATCCAAAGAGCCTTCCCCATGGCACATGTCCAGGAGGGCATGACTGTCCCATTACCATTAACAAGGCAAGGAAAGGCTGACATGGCCTTCCTTAATCTCAGATGTGCAACACAGCAGCATACTTGCATTTACCTTGTAAAGAGGTTTCATAAAAACCACGTGTGTCCAAGCAATTTGAAATTCTCAGTATTTTGGTAAAATCAAGCTGAGACAAACCATCACCCTAGTGAAAGCTTTAATCCGAAGTACTTTTCCTGCACCATGTCCTGAGAGCAGGAAATCACCTCCTCCTCAGGACAACCTACTCCCTCCAGAAACACCTTTCTTCAATCGTGTTCTCCCAGCCTCTACAGAAATCTGCTGTTACCCAGGCCTGGCAAAATATCAGGCCCTGCTCTGTGCTTACATTTTAATGCCAAACTGGGCTGCCACCATGCTGATGTTTTAAGGACAGGCTGTCCAAAATGTGTGTATTACTGAGAAATACTGCCCACCAGAGACCAGTTGTGATTTTATTAAGTGTAATTGCATGACTGAATGACTAAACCCTCATTATGATATATCACTGGCTTGCAAAAACGGAGCCTGCTTCCAATGAATGGCTTCTCCTCGCCACCCATCCACAAATAAAAGGCTCTGTCTCTCTGTTTGGCATGACAGTCATCCAGACAGAAATCACCATTCCCATGCATGACATCTCTTTGCTGTCATTACCCTACTACAAAGACAGAAAGTTTATATCCAATACAGACTATCACGGCCAAACTCATTCAGCACTTATGAGAGAAAAGCCACAACGAGCGTTTGATAGATCCCAGAAGATGTGAGTGAGTTCAAAGCAATTCTAAGAGACTGGAAACCAAGCAAGTACATTTTCCATAGACAGATGCCAAGTATTTTAAAAATAAATAATTGAGACTTTTAAATTGGGCTGCTATCACCCTGTGCAACCTCTTACAGCAGATTTCTCTTTAGATTAAAAATGAACAAAGGCTCATTGTGCTGTCACAGATGTAGAGTACAAAATATTCAACAGTATCAGGAATTCTGGTGCAAGGGAAAAGATCATCTGAATTAGCTTTCTGCTCATTTCCTTTCAGCAATCCAAGGACTACCATGCAATTTAAAGCATGGTAAAAAGGCATTTAAAAAAAAAAAAAAGTTTTATAGACCAGCCAATTTTTTGATGAATTAGGCAGCAAGACACAGAGGGAGCAGCAATGTGGTTTAATATATACTCCTTTAGAGACTGAGAGTATTTTCAGAAGAGCACAACACCCAGGCAGTTCAGGTACATTGTAACTCTTTGCAGAGTGGTGAAACAAAAATTTTGAAATGTTTGCTTTAAATGATAGAATTAAGCACTGAATACACTAATTCTTAATTACTGTCTTTGCTGCTTACGTTGTAAGAATGAATTATTCTCAGCCACTTTTATAACTGGATTTAAAACCTTTCGCACAAAAATAAATTTTCTGCTAAGACTATGAATCATACATGATTTCTCTTAATTGAAAGCTCGCATGTAACTTACTTTTGCTTTAAATATGTGCATAGATTTCCAGTGAACTGGATGATGTGATCCATTTGGCTGGAATAAAAATTTTCTACAGACATAATGTAATCTTCACTGCAGTACTAAAAATTCAGAATAACTGTCCTGCAAGTCTGTGTGTTTACTGGAGTGTGAGATGTACACTGGAGCAATAAAGTCTGATGTTTGACTTCTCATTATATTCTCTTTAAAAAATCCATGAAACTTATCATTTGTAACATATTCAAAATCTGCTTAGGAAAGGCAGGGGGAAGAGCGAATCGTGATGTTTTCCAGTTCTCCTACCAGAGCTTGATGTAGTAACAGAGAGTATATTGCATTCTTTTGAAAAGATAAAGTTGAACAGGAGCAGATAATGGCATGTTTTTCCTGCCTAGTCTATTATTCATCAGTGAATTTTTAACTATAGTTAGGCAGGTAGAGAGATGTATTTTGAATGTCATAACTTGGTATTCTACAGTGCCTAAAAGTGTGCTGGGTAAAACTGCAAAACAAAGAGTCAGACAGGGACTTTGTCCTAATGTAATTGCAACTTGATAATGAATACAATGCTAGGCTGAAAAAAATGAAAGGAGCTGGAACAACAGGAAGACAAAGATCATGCAAGTGAAATACCAGAATTTAACTCAATTTAGATGTTCCTATCCCTTAGAAGCATGGTAAATTTCCCTTTCATCTTCTTTAACAGTAAGCATGAATTCTTGCTGTGTTATCTCCAAACAACGCAGTAGGTGTACCTATGCTATAAATTGAGACTAAGCAATTTCAGAGTCTTTTCCAGCCTGAAAGGTGGGAGTTGTTGCACCTTCTGCCCATAAGTCTGCACAGCATCTAAACCTGTGAGCGGCCCAGTGACAGTTCAGTAGAACAGGGAGGAAACTCAGTGCTCGTGGGATCACCCTGGGCTCCCACACATTGTTGGATCATGGGCACATCACTCAGTATCTTGAGCATTAAGTCCTGAATGTTAAGAGAGAATGACCTTTCCAATCCAGAAACTTCCCTGATTTCTACTGCCAGAAATAAATACCCCTTTAGGCCTGCTCCCATCCCTAACAAGAAAATCCATCTCGTGTACACAGTGAGTCATTACACAAGGAAGGCCCATTTGATGTTAAAAAGCTGCATGTTGCATTCATTTGTATTACTGTAATATGAAAATAACGGTGTCAGTGTTTATGCTTTCTGTAACATGAAACTTTTTCGCAATTGCTTTGTACTCTGAGTAGCAGCCATATGATTCACCATGAAATGAAGTCTGGAAAATCGTTTTGGATAAATGGAACTATAAATTCAATAGAATTTCCATGACAACATAGATTGCAACACTCCACCACAAGTGAAATGTTATAAATCATTCAAAACCAACAAAAAATCAGCAGTAAGTCTTCTCTTTCACAATGCACAAGACCCTTGAATTATAGAGCTGTGGTTATTACCTCCCAGTGCAATGCCTCTTGTTTCTGATCCTCCTTCCTCTGTGTTACAAGTGTTGTTTCATATTTAACCTCCTTCCAAACACAGGAGATTATAACACTAACACTTTAATACTAAGACATAAACAAGAACTGAAGCATAACAAGCAGGAGGCTTTTTTGAACCTTTCCTTCTCATCTCCTAAAAATGTTTAAAATATCTTCATCCTGTGGTAATTATACCTGTGTATCCAGATACATCACAGCATCTTGTTAGACATACAAATTTAGGAAGCTCTTTTTCTGGAAACGTGGGTGGTAAGTGGTGCAATAGGGTGCTCAGTCAGCTTGTAAAAGGGATGTGAACCACATGTCCAAGGGATGGAAGAGATCCAAGGAGAGGAGGTAAAAATAAAAAAAAGGCTAAAAGATTGCCCCACACAGTATTGCTCATTTGTACCCTTCCATCAGAGGATTCCTGACAAACAGTATTTCACTTCAAGTCCAAAGAACCAGAATGATGTGATTCCAGCAGAACCTTTACTGCCATTTAAAAATAACTGTGGTTGTTGCCCTCATGAAGAAAAACCTTGAAAATGCAATGCTCTTTCCTTCCTGAAAAGATTAGCAAGCCCATGAAAACAAAGGAGGGAGAAATAGTTCAATATTCTGGGGGGTTTTTTTTGTGTAAAAGTGGGAATATTTCTTAAAAATCAAGTCTTCTGGTAACTTGAGAAATGGCAACCTACTAGCCCTTGGACTGCAAAGCCTACCAGAGAGTTTCTGCTATCTTGCATTGCTCACTGCCCATTGCTGGGCCTCAGTTCCTCATGTGGTCATTGCCTATCCCTTCTTTAAATGGATGTTTTATGAAAAAAAAGTTTGAAAAATCTGAAATTAAAAGGAAGAATGACACACAGTTGAAAACTATGTGAAATTAAGTACCATATGGAGTGTTGTTAGAAGAAAAAAAAAACTTGAGGTTGCTGTTCATTTGCTTGATATTGCAATAAGGAAGAATCACACAGGTACCTCACGGAGTCTATTGCCTCCTTAATACTGGTACCAACTTCAGCCAGCTGATAACTGACAGGAGAAGATGTCATGGGAAGTTGTTTGTGCTCCATCCCTGAGGTGTTCAAGGCCAGGCTGGACAGGGCTCTAGTGGAAGATGTCCCTGCCCATTGCAGGGAGTTGGTATCAGATTCTTTCCAACCCAAACCATTCTATGCCATGTGGTTCACATTCCTTTTACAAGCTGATGCTGCAGAAATCCAGTGCTCACAGTTGCTGCAGGGCTGTGCATCCACACACCCAACGGCATCCTCCCAGGCTCTGGGAGGCCAACTGGTGTCCTTCACTGGTCTTTACTTCCTCTACCAGAGACTTCTTTGTGTATTTATTGAGTAGCTCTGAGTATCACTCGCAGTGGCTTTGTCTAATGGTGGCATATTCTAAGTAAGATGGGGAACACACAGCACTGATGCAAACTTGGCTTCCTAAAACTGTCCAAAAGGAAAAAATTGGAGGCAATACTTAGCTGCTGTCATGGCTGAAAAACTGAAACACGCTATTTAGAAAGTGGCCAAGCACCAAATGACACAGCAACCAAAAACAAGACAGATGGACTAACTATATGAACAGAATAGCTCTGAACTCTACCCAAAGGTAGCTGGTTTAGATCTTCAACCCATGGCCTTCCTAAAAGGAAAACAGTACTGAAGAGTTTTAAACTTCAAAATACCTGAATGTCCATACTTCAGCTCATCTTTCAGGAATCCATTTACTTTCTTATACATCAAGAAATGTTGTCAGAATGGAGAGAACTAGGATTTCCTTCCAAAAATACTTCAATGTTCTTCAGGAAAAACAAAGGAGCTGCACTTGAAGAATAAACCCCATAAAAGCATACTCTTCCTAGCATGTGTGATTAATACAATTTAATATCCCATTCACTTTAAAGATGCACTAGCACAAGTATTCATTCCTCTGAGAGCTCATATCTTAGAACAAATTCCTCTTTTTGCACCTTGGAATTCAAAATATCCTCTGTGTGTGGTCTTTTTGTTGTTGATGATGGGTTTTTCTTCTTCTTCTTTTTTTTTTTTTTTTTCCAGTGGGAGAAGGCAAGGTCTTCCAAGAGGTTTAATGAACTTCCAAATGTCTCAGAACAAATTTTGAGGTATTTATAGTTTCACTCTGGATTCAAAGCTATGCAGCAGATGGGGCACGTTTTCAGCAGCATTCTGCTGGGCGAAAGGCCATTCCTATCTCTGAGGGGATGTGAAATCCCCCAGGCTGTACACTTGCAGAGTTATTTTTATTTATGAACAGAGAAGTAGATGGACAGTTACAGCAGAACCAGGCCAGGACAAGAGCTTACTTGGAGGGTAAAAATAATGGGTTTTCTCATATTTTGCAGAATATACCTCTATCTAGACCCTCATCATAATGCCAAAGGCAGAGCAAGCAGAGTGTTCAGCACTGTTCTCAGTAGCTACTTGCAGATTACTGGAGGGAGGTGTGACAGCCTGTGCTGCAGGGACAGCACTTGTTCTATCATAGCTGTCCCACTGGAACAGGAGTGATTTTCCCAATGCAACTGCCTAATGTGCTTTTACTTCAAGATTTTACTTCAAGATTCTCAAAAGGGTTTAATATGCAAAGAATAAGTACATGATACCCTTTTGAAAACTCAGGATCTCCTGAAAGTACCTCAAATTGAAATCCTTCCCCACCATGGGCTGCCTACCCAAACTCCCCAGTCTTGGAAAACCTTACATGTAATATCTACACTCTGTCTCTAATTTTCTAAGTTTCTCTACTCTTACCCTCTGACTGTTTTACTGAGCAGAAAGTTAAGTCTGCACACATCTGGAGTGCAGTGTTGAAAAAATTTGTAAACTTCATTTCTTAAGTAACTTTGTGTACAGACACACACACACAGAGTAGCTGAGTACACCATTGTAATGGCGTCAGTGTGCTAAGGACATGATTCTGGATTTACACTAACAAATCAAAAAGAAGTAGACTTCAGTACAGCAAGAAGCAAAATACTCAGGCAAACAGCAAAATCAAC
The DNA here is from genome assembly GCA_013400775.1 of Chaetops frenatus. Classification (NCBI taxonomy): domain Eukaryota; kingdom Metazoa; phylum Chordata; class Aves; order Passeriformes; family Picathartidae; genus Chaetops; species Chaetops frenatus. The sequence continues at coordinate 630,428 of VZTR01010910.1, forward strand.
AGAAAAGTAATGTGCTAGAAATTGCATAGCCTTTTAAAGTTAAACCCTTGTCCACTGTCACATCTGCAAACCCATTTGCAAACACATTCTGTAATGGTCCTTTGCTAAATGCAAAAATTGTTCTTCCATGCATATGAAACAGAAACACAGCTCTGATTCTCACCTCCTCCCTTGCTCATACCTGTCTGCAGATGACATATTGAGACTCCCTTGGTGCATCTGATGCTGCTGCTCACTTGTGGCATCATCTTATATAATGTGACTAAAACAACCTCTCAGCTTTAACACTTCCAATTGCTTCCAGGCCCACTGATGTTGAAAGAAAAGAACATTGAACTTCTTTGGAATCCCGAAGAACACAACAGCACCACCAGATTGGCATTAGAGTCCAAATTTCGCAGGCTTTGCTTCAGTACAGCTTTCAGAACACACTCCTGGTGGGAGGTGTGCCCAATTGTGTCACTGCTCAGCCAGGCTCTGTGCCAGTTTCGTCCCTTCCCTCAACTGTGTTTTAATCACAGAAATTATTTGCATGCCCAAGAGTCACATTTCCAGTCTGGCTCACACCTGTGTATTTCTGAAAGCATCTCTTCTGCCTCAGCATCTCACACTCAAACAATTCACCTGTGTAATGGACACCAGGGAAGTTCTGGTTTTCAGTGTGACAGCTGCTGGCTTCTCTTCATACTCTTGGTGTCTCCGGCTCTAGAGGTGCCCAACCAATTCAATTCTTGCTCATGCCACTCCTCTCACCACCAGCACCAGATATTTGGATTGTGCTGGCAACCACAAATGGGAAATGGGAACATTTCAAATTGGTGCAGCCTCTCCCATCACACAGCAGGGAGAGCTGCCCCAAGCTGCCCAGGGCCAGGGCTGGGCAGGTACCACCTGCCACACGAATCCATACCAGTATGTGCTACTGGTGCATTCACCTCTCCCAGTGCTGTTCTTTCACAGCACAAAATGCCTCAATGGAACTTCTGAAATATGGGAGTTGCACAAGTAAAGTCTTTATCATAAATCAGATAATTAACCTGCATAACTGATTTCCCTCCTGGCAGAGCGCAGGTTGGAATAAATAGTCTATTCAATACCTACTGAGAGAAGACTTCTATATTTCATGTTTACTTTAGACAAGTACAAAAATCTTTGGACAAAGGGCCTCAAAGAGTCAAATTCCTTGCAGTTTCAACAGAGCACCCTGAATAATACATAAAGCAGCTATGCTCTTATCCCTAAAACCACAGGTGTGAACCAGATGTCATGTTTATCTTCTCTTGAGATTACAGCAGTCGCATGCCTTCAGAATATAAAGTAAGCTTTGGATCAAGGAACCTGAAATACATTAAAAGTGTGGCACTGAAGTTAAAAATTCAAATATTAACCTAGAAATCACTGTTTCATTTAAGAGTCCGTTTATAGCCTATGTTCTGTAAAAGTTGTATTTCTTTTCTTTAACCTTTTTATAACAAGATGTATTATGAGTCACAAAGCTGAGATAAAACTATTTGAATATATCTCAATACTGGTAAGCAAGATTTTGCCAAACAGATCTTTCAAATATACCACCACCTATTAAACATGCATCATGGCTCAAGAAACAGAATTAAAGTTAAAACTCTAATTTAAATTTTAAACTTTCCTATTTTTTGGAGTAAAGGTTTACAAAAAGGTGAGCATATGCTGCACTTAAATATTGAAAGGAGATTAAATTCAGAACGGTATCTCGAAGAGAATTTAAAAGTTAACAATACACAGTAATAAGAAATGGTGCAAGTGTGCTCTAACCATACAGCCTTGATCACAGCCAGTCACCTAAGAGTGCATAGCCAGAGCATTATTCAAAAATGTTTTAAGAAAAAGAACAATTTCCTCACTCAACAAGCGAACGTCACTAATATGTGTGTTTGTTATTGGGGGCATTTCAGGAAAAGAACCATGTGGTCCTCCTCACCAGATGCACAAAACATCCTGCCCCAGCAAATTTCAAAGGTCATACTCCCATTGCAGTATTTATTCTCTTAAACTAGGTCCAGGCACCCCCTCCCAACTCCCGTGTCAATGCCTCAGGAGCAGCAGCGATTGCTGCAAGGGTGAGGGTCTGTTGTCCCTGAAAGAGGGTTCATGTCATACTTCAGTTTTTTGCTCAGCTTTCCTTTTCCACCTTGGCTAGCTTCATTCTTTAATCCAACATTCTAGTTTCCTTCCACAGCATCCCCTGTCAAACACACAAACACTCCAAAGCTCCAAAAGTTGCTGTCAGCAGCTAATGCTAACACTTCACTGAGAGAAGCCTGCTAGGTCAATTTATGACAGAAATATTGCAGGTTTGTAATTAGAGCCTGTGTTTACCCAATGATATCCACATTCACTTAACAGGAGCATGCATCTCCTCTCTAGCTATAGAGAAAAGGTGGTGAATGTGACCTGAATCCAACAGCTGTAATGTCACCTGCTTGATCTTGAGTGAGTTGAACTACCTTGTTCACATACCAGTATTCACCAGTGACCCAGAGCCTCAGCCTGCCCTCCAGCAGCACGGCCTGTGGCTCCTGGGGAAAAGCATCTTGGCTCACCCATCTCAATAAAACAGAGTATGAAGAGTCGTAGGTTAAGGTGTTACCATGACCCTGTCTGTAAGGCTGAACAGTCAAACCTGGTTTGAGTTGAGAGCACAGACCCAGGCTGCTCAGCTCCATGGCAACTAATGATTTAAACATCTTTATAACTTTTAATTGAAGATAAAGGAGAAAAGTTGAGAACAGTACAAAAAAATAAGGAATTTCAAATATAAACAATTGAGTCTTCTAGTGTCACCTATGCCTTATCCCCATCTCTGTTAGCAAATGGGTTTTTCTTAGAAAAACAATCTATGGATGGTATTAAATGTGGTGAAAAATATTCTCCTTCAGAAAAACAGGTGAGATAGGCTACACCCAGCTCTGGAGTCCAGTTCTAATTTCTGCAGAAAAAAAAAAAACACGTAAAAAGCAAAAAGAAAAGAAGTGCACAGCCAGATAACTCAGCTCCTGTGACTGATACTTGCAACTTCATTACTGTGGAAAGCAGGCAATGAAAATGGCTGTTATCAGCCACTTCAACACCTGGTAGCTCCTGCCAGGTGGCACAGGGGACAGCTTTTCCCTGCCTTGCCAGGCATGGGATCACAGCAGCGCTGTGAAAGGGAGTGTGTCTGGGCTCACTGTGCCAGGCTTGTACTGAACAGACGGAGGAAAGAGATAGGAAGGAAAACAACAGAGATGGGGGAAAGAAAAGGACAAAGAAAGAAAAAACAGCATCCCTATCTCCCTCAGCAAAGGGCTGTAAAGACTTCACTGAAATCAGTGGCAGCTCTGGTAGCTTCTGGTAGCCCTCCTACTCTGAGCAGTTCAAAACACATTCAGGATCATGAGTGGCTTCCTTGAACACCCAATGGTTGCTGGGTTGGCATTACAGGATCCTGACACTCCAGGAGATTGTAGCATTCAAGTATTTCAGTTTGTCCCCTTCTCTTCACCTATTATCTGGCCCTTTCACTCCCAAGATCTCCCATCACACAGCCTGCCAGCCAAGGGCTATGGGTGGCACCAGTGTATCCGTCCATTATGTGCACCAATCTTTTACAAAATATCAGCCTCATCTGCTGATTTCCAGCTCCATTCCCTTCTCATTTAAGCACATAGCTTGAAAGGTATTTTGATGGGCTTTAGATTATTTCAAGCTGCCCTCTTTCTGTTGAGTTTCTTAACAATGCTCCACACAGATCTTGTGTAGAGCAGTGTGGCCATGGATATTGTCTAATACTCCAGGCTGCAGCAATATAGCTCTGGAGAGCCCTCATAAAACACTTGATTATGGCTACAGGTGCATCAGGCTCTGTATCCTGTCTCAGGCTCCAGGCACTAATGGAAAGTAAATCCAGACGTGGACAAACAGCAACTGTTCCCTTCGTTATACACCTGCAGCTTCCAGCAAGCCTCAGAGGCCTTTCTGACCTGGAAGCTGCATAAGGGCCATCCTTCATTGGTGTGTCCAGAACTCTGTTAAATCCTCTTTCCAACCTGTATTTACTGCTGACTGCTAGAAATTCACTACCCAAGGGGTTCCACAATTCATGCACTTTGATACACTGCTGGAAAAGTGTTCCTTTCCATGGAATGTGCACCTTCTGTCTCTGTGGACTCAGAACCTCCGCTATACTGTGAAGTATAATGAGTAACATTTATTTAACTTTGTTGAAATTTCAGAGTTCTGTGTAATCATGCACCCAGAGTCACCTTTTCCAAGCTGAGATGTCACAACAACTATTGCCTTTTTTTCTTGCCACTGAAGGCCCTCTATCTTTTTGGACATACCCAGCATTTTTTAGGATGTGCAGTCAGAACCACTCAATTAATATGTACCATGGAGTAAAGATTTTTACTGTTGATTGCACTAATTTCCTACTAATTTTGAATCTTCCTCTTTGCCTTTTTGCTACTGCTGAGCACTGTGTTCACATGTTCAGACAGCTCTCTGTGAGGACTCTAGGAACAATTTCTTGAGTGGCAATAACTAATTTAATGTTCATTACTGTATGTGCAAAGTCAGAGTCTTCTTTCTAACCTAGTTAAACTAGAAAAATGAGATTTATATGATCCTGCTTTGTGTGTGTGTCTGCATATGATGTCAGACCTTTATAATAATTTTAGAGTGCATGACCAATTTGATCAAAACCCGACTGCTCACTTGGGTTCTTGAAGACTCAAAGACACACATGCAAGTGCCTTTGCAGTTAAGTGGCAAAGTTAAAGAGAGACCCAATTAGTTTCACAAGTATGGATCAAATATTGAAGACACTGAGGACACTCCCTGTCCTCCTTCACAAAGCATGTCACCATCATGCCCAGCATGGGCAGCAGGCACTTCAGTGGCTCTCACGTCCCCTCCAAACTCAGCAATGCTGCACACAGATAACCTGGGGCTTTTTCAACTTGAGATCATTCATTTCTGCACCTGGGGATGTTACAGGTCATACAATGTACCCACTTTCTTTTGCTCAGTGGGAATGCTATCAGTAGGTGCAGATTCCCCTGAGTCACTGAGAGAATACCAGCATCTGAATCTAAGCACACATAATATTAATAGAAATCCACCATTCTGTTAAATATTGTAATATGGTAACTTTAATCATAGAGCCTCTCAGTATTTAAATACTTCAGGCACTGTAGACATTTATACAGCTAGCAGTAGATGAATTTTCAAATAGATACTTCTGAGTAATTATCCTCTTGAGACAGCACCAATTGCTAAATAATGCCTCAGTTTAAATAGCACATAGCTATTATTCTGGGCACTATTAAATCTCTCAGAAACGTAACAAAGATGGTGATAAATATCTGACACTCCATTTTAGTCTTCATGTGGATGAGGAATAGGACATTTTTTCTCACCTGTTAGTTGGACTTCAAAGAGAATTCCATAGAAAATTAGGAGGTAGCCCCTCCTGCTTGCTCTAATAAAGCAGGGTATGCAAATTTGTTCTAGACATCAGCAAAGATTCCTTATGAGCAAAATTAGCACTCAGACTCACACGGAAAGCTGTCTTAGCAAAACATATCAGAGGAAGAATAACTGGATGGGACAGCTGAGTGGGAACTCCTGAGAATGCTAAAATCCTTACAGATAGCTGGCAGGGAACAATTGTTCTGTCCCCCCAGAATATCCCTCTGTCATTCCAAGGAAGAATTGGTGAGCAAAAAAATAGAGAGAACAGAAAGAGTATTCAGTCCAAACTTCAGTGAATCAGGGCATGACTACAGAGAGAGTTTTCAGATGAACCTGCTTTTATGTAACACACAAAGCTCTAGAATATCAGGAAAATGTGGACCTCTTGTTCATACAAAACATTGGCCTTTTTTCATGCTCCCTTAAGATGCTTCTCCTGAAACAGCCCACTTGCATATTACTTACCACTAATAAAAGAGCCTGAGGAAAGAAATTTGCATTTTCTGGTCACCAGAGGTCTGTGAATAGAGCAGAGCAGCATGCTGCCCCATTGAAAAGGTTTTCTTTTCACGGTCAAGAGAAGAACATGGAATAAAAATGCACAAAAATACTTGTCTCCTAATCCTAACATCCTGTCATGACTCAGGGGAGTTCCAAAGCTTTTAGAGTTGATGAGCTCTCCAAAGCAAACCATGTCAGATTGTGTTTACCTTCATGCTAGTGTACATCTTGATTTAATTTCAAAAGCAGCCATCAATAATAGAGGCTATCTCCTTAAACACGGAAAGCAAAAGTTGAAATTACTGCAATAAAGCCAATTTGTAGCCACTAACTATCAAGTAGTTTCATCATCATTTATCAGCACTCCTTTTCTTAATTCATCTTTAAATGATGACTAAAAACAAGATGAAGAATTTGATAACTTGCTGGCCAAAAATTTCCACTGTACTTTCCTCCTCTTAAGGAAAAATTAAAAAAAGAGAAAGACTAATATGGAAGTGCCAAATTTTAAGCCATGAATGGGTCATGACATGGTCTTAAATTTTTTTTTTTTAATGTAAAAAAAAAAAAAAAAGCTCCCAAATAAGGACACATCTTTAAATNTTGGGTTCAGTGTCTGATAAATTTCCTTTACTATCTCACTGACAATTGAAGCACAGCTGAATACTAAATAAAGCCACATGGCTGTTCTGCTAAACCCTTTTGTGGAAAAGAAGGAAGGTCTGAAAACCTGGGGGAAAAAAGCATATGTGTAAGGTCCAATCACAAACACTTGTGTGGTCACTACAGGGAGAGAAATCAGAGATGTGGTGACTCCAGAGCACATGGTCACCACAAAATGGAATCATGTGTCCTGGACCTGATGGTGGCCATCAGCTTGACCTGTGAAAGGTCTACCTCTGAAATGCTGTATTACACCTTGCTTCAGCTTCTGCAGGTCAGTAAGTCATCAAGAGAAATAGAAACAGCAATTTCCTCTCTCTTCTCATCCCCAAACTAACTGAGATTTAATAAATGCATAGGATAATTTTCAGAATCTTACATGCAAGAGGCATCTAGACCTGCTAGGACAAAGTTCTGGTGTATTCTGCTGTGAGTTTGTACAGAGGAAGCCCTCCTTTGATGCTATCTTAGGATTCAGTTAGTGATGGTTCAGTGACAGAGGATATGAAGGAAGTCCATGTCCTTAATAAATATAGTGACTTTATTATTCTGAATCCAGGACCCCCTGAGAAGTTTCAGTTCCAGGATTTCTGTATCTAACACATTCCTCAGGAAGCCATGCTCCCACCTCTAGATGTTCAAAACCTGGTAACACTAACGATCTCCACACCAAAAAAATCAGGCTACCTATAACTATGTGATACCAAATTTAATCTAGACAAATTCATGAGTATTCATGGGCACATATACTGAATTCTGTCTCTACTAATTTACTTTTTCAGAATGTAAAGCATTTGATCAGTGCACCCTGACATGTGCCAGATGAGTTACAAGCAGAACAACTCAGCCCAATTAGTAACTTCAGGTACATGATCTTGATTGTATCAGGTAGACATTCCTTTTTTTACCCACACACACAGACAACACAAGTTAAAACAGTCCTGTGCTAGACAGGGAAAAATCTCAGAAGTGGGATGCTGAGGATAAAAAACAAAGGTCAGGGAGAGGGAGTGCTCGCTGCAGGAGGCTCACTTTGAAGCCACCCATGTGTACAGGGCTCAGGCCTGGAGCAGCCTCCTTGCTTGGTGTTTGCACAGGATCCAACCTGACAAACATCAAGCCTGGTTCAAAAGATGCTACAATCACAGAAGCCAGCAAACCACAGGATTTCTGCACAGTGTTTTAAGCTCAAAGAACCTTAACAAAGAGGCCAAAGTTCCTTGGATTGTCTCTGGCCTATCTAGGCATGCAAACATTTCTGGGGGAAGGTCATTTAAAGATTTAATGTATAGCATAACATAAACTACTGGAGCCAACTTAGGGGAGATTTCCTCTTCCTTCCTTCCACACCACAACCTGGTTACAGTCACATACAAATCTGAGTTTGTAATTTCTTATTTATTATTATTATCTTGCTCTTTTCCATGTTAACAGCAGCAAGGCATAAATAAGGATGAACTTCCCTCCATGGCAATAATGTCATGCATTTTACTAAATCCATAATATTAAGAAATTTCCCCTATTTTTAGATACCCTTTATCACATCCATATCGCATCTCACCAAGAAATAGTTATATACAGGTTTTTAAAGGATTCAGGGCTTCCACATAAAAAAACACACACATATGCCAACAAGCTTAGGGAAGCAATAGATTCATTTTTCAGCAGAATGCTAAGAAAAACAAAGTTTATTTCCCCTAAAATGCATAAAATTGCACTAACTGATTGTCAGAGCACTACAGTCTACTTATAAAACTCTTAAAAAATTTTAGCTGCTCACAAAATAGTCTTGAATGACTTCCAAAGACCTTTGTTAATGCCTGTCCCCGAAGAGTATGGAGATTACACAGGAATCCCACCCGTCACAAGAAAAAAATCGATGTTTTAACATTCTTACTGTGATACTGTTGATCCAGACCTCACAAAGAGCTACCAGGAAAGTTAGCCACAGCATTTTCTGTAATTTTAAATGCAACACACACCCAGATAAAGCTCTATACCAGATATTTTGGTTATTTTTGTCTGTATTTTCCTAGCATATTTCACAGATTGGCCTCCTTGTCTGTCTAGGCTTTCAAAAAACCAGTGATTTGTTTGACCAGACCTTAACTCCCCAGATTCCACAATTTGGCTCTCCTAGGAGTTATAATTATTAGGGGCAAGGACTGAAATGAAGTTGTCAAGTGACAGTAATGGGCTCTCTTTCTCCCTTCCCCAAGACTGATGCTATTCATTTGGAGTAGCTCTATACACAAGCCCATCTAATCTGATCTGCAGAAACCTCGGTGAGACCTGGCCGTACCTCAACTGGAAAAGAGTTCTAAAATTAATAATAAGCTGACCTTTCAGTTTAATGCCTTGGCTATCACAGATATCTAATGGTGCACTTTGCCCAAGTCTCACATGGACTCTGGCAGCAGGACAGGAACAACAAGAATTACTGCAAATTCTTCACTGCCACACAAATATGGCCACTTTAAATGCAGAGTTAGGGACCAAGCAGACAATTTTATTTCATAATTTATTCTGTTTCTGTAAGGCTTGATCTCAATCTTTTCTCATTCAAAGAAAATCTTAAGACAATTGTGTGGGAGCAAAGGCTTCTTCTCTGCTCCAGGTATACAGATTAAAATGGGCTGAGGCTTGTCCAGTGACTGCAACACTGAGGCAATACAGGACTAGTGAATGCCATTGTTCCCTAGTGAGTAGGAAGAAAAATATGAATAGAATATCTTAATTTTTTAAATTTCAATTAATTTTAATTCAATTTGGCAAGGCCTAACATAGGAAAACATCTTTACTTTCCCATCTTGTACATTTTAAAATGAATTTGAGACTATATGATTGATGGAAGCTTTCAAGCTTTTAAGGAGAGGATACTATATATAAGCTTTCCTTAGATAAATGATTTCCCCAACGTGAAAACATTAGTTTTAATGAAATGAAATAGCCTTAATTGGTTGTGATGGGAAGTAAACCCTGAGATAAACATTGCATAAATAATTCACATCTTTCCATCTGGGGAACTTCTTCTTGAACTGCAAAGTGTCTCCAATCTGAAATGCAATACACATTATTTTAGCAGCAACTAAAAAAATGCAGACTTCTTCCCATACACTGCATCTGGAGTGTAGAGCATCTGCTATTCCGGAGCTGAGTGCATATTTTAAGACATAGATTCTGGAAGATTTTTGATTCTGGAGTAGAACATTTTCTCCTAACACATGGTCTTCCACAGAATTGGTGTCCGCTGTAACTGGATCTAACTTTAACTAGATCCGTGGAAATTCACAGTTCCCATGATGAAGCAACTGGAACATGTAAAACGTTCTCCACTATTTTCATTTACACCATACTGTGGCCAAGGCAGCATCTGAAAGATATTTGGAGATACAGCTGTAGCCTATTTCATACTGGTTTATGCTATACGACCCTAATGTTCCTTTTCTGCACTTACTGCTTATTTAGAAATTGTTCTCCTGTTCAGGAATAACTTTTCCCCTAAGGACTTGCTATCAACCTCTACTGCTGGCAAATGCACTCAAGGTGGGCCCCCTTGTTACAACAGAAAATACAGCTGATCACAAATTCTCTGTAGAATTTATGGCAATTACTGCACCCTGCACAAATATCAGGGGGAAATCCGGGAATACATGAAACCACAAAATGTACATTTACACTATTTGATGTGATCCTATAAAATTCACCATGGAAAACATAAGCAACCATAGCTTTTATGTGCTGATCTTTAGGGTGTTGTGCAAATGAAATCTAATAGCACATCACGAATTATTTTGTTCTGATCACATCTCCTGTTCAGCACAGTTACTGACTTTCCCTGGGTGCCTGAAGAAAACTTTTTCTTCAATGGTACAGAAAATATCACAACCTTTGATGAAAATAATGTTGATTTAAAACATGAATGCATAAAACAAAAGCCTCTGAAATGAAAATGTATTATCTATACATAGCTTTTAAAAGGTTTCAATCAACAATAATGCTGATTCAAAATGTAGTTTAAAATGTTTCAATTGACAATAATATTCTTAAAAAGGGCAACTGCTAGTGACATACTTATTTTTCTGCCTATTATACAAAATAAATATGGAAGCATAATGAAAGAATATATTATGCTTGCTTATGTTCATTGTCACGATTTTTACAGGATCAAATCAAACAGACAATGGAAATGAGTTTTGCAGTTTCACTATGCCTTCTGCTTATCAAGTGGTAAGTTCCTAGCTGTTGACCATTTTTATTCTCTTTCAATGCAGACTCCAAAATAAACAATTCCAACTCACAGAATGAAACTTTTAGGAGTAATTTCCTTCTCTCTCTGCAAAAGCTTACAGAGGTTCTCACAGAAGAGGGTGGATATCATTTTTCAGAAGATTCAGTCAGAACATTTTCTTTTTTTCCAGCAAAGCACAAGCCACCCTGGGACTGGACTCAAATGACAGAGCTTACTAAGGCTGCCTCTACTCACTCTGAAGTCTGCTACGCTTAAAAGGCTTCTCCTGGCTTGGGTAGCTCTTAAATACGGAGAAGTGCTACTGGATGAGTCACAAATCATTTAACAGGATTCTGCTCTGCTTCCAGAGAGGCACGAGCAATGCTTGCAGCTTTTTATACCTATCAAAGAGCATCAGAAAGGTGCTGAGATTTTCCACCCATGGAACAACTAAGAAAGGAAACAGGGATTTGACATGCTGGGATTTTTGTTGTTTCCTCTTGCTGGAGAAAAGCACCTAAAACACCTGAACCTTTCATATGTCACTCCATGTAATTAGCAGCTTGAATTAACTGGTTTTCTCTATTATTTTCACGCAACATGGGAGAGGGAGAAAGACGGGGAAAAACGTGATTTTCAAACCACAGCAGCGAGTCAGGGTGACACAGAACAGGTACCAATTAGGAACAGTGAGTAAATGTTTTGAAACCGCCTCGATTCCACTTGGTGACATCTGTGTTAGAACAGCTTGCTCAGAGAGGATGGGCATGAAACCTCCTTTAAGTTTCTTCACTCTCAAAGTCTAAATCTTTAGCACACAGAGCAGCTCGACAGTTTCGAAATATAAGGAAAAAAGAAAAGGGGGGGGGGGGAAAAGAAAGGAAGCCTTATGTTCAGAGTAATTTTGCAGAAAATCCCCAAACCACAGAAAAACAATTGCCTAGAACTTACATTTAATATTAAGGGTTATTCAGGAAATACAAAATGGTTCTTTTAAATGTTTAAACATATAAACAGCGACTGAGAAAGCATTTCTTATTAAGCATTTTTATGGTTACAGCTACTTTGCTGCTGAAAAAGCAACTACTTATAAAAATAAAGCTAATATTTATGGGCACTATAGCTCAGGAAGGGACCTCTTTTATAAGACATTTACTGCAGCAGCCATCACAGCTGAATCATGTTATTGCACAAAAATGAGGGTTTTTTTAAACTCAGAGTAGCATTTAACAGCTTTAAGTAAATGATAGCATATGAAATTAACTTTCAACAGTAGTAAAAAACAGAATGGTGAGGACCCAATCTGTAAGTTGTTGATCATTCTCCCACCATGTAGGTGCCTGCAATGGGGCTGAGAAGTGGGGAACACTGTGACCACCACAAAAGGAGATGATTTACAGAGCTGTACAGGTAATTAATCAAGTACTGTGCACAGGCCACCTCTCCTTGAGTGGCTGCAACCCTGAAAGTTCAAAACTCCCCTTTGCATTACTCTCCCCCAGCACCAAGAGCTGGATACAACACATCTTTTACAACCACTGCAGGAAAAAACACCCCACCGTCCCTGTTCTCTAGGAGTTACGTCCTGATGTTTTTCTCCTCTCCTTGGTAACTGCTGGCAGCCTCATTTGTGAAGAGTTTTGTTCTACAGCACCCATTAACAGAAGACCTAATTACAGCAGTAGAAAGTTACCCATACAGACCTTGATGGCATGACCTTTAAAGTACAAGCTCAAGGTCATACTTTAATTCACCCCAAATCTCCAAGATTATTATTTTACAACGTATGCAATAATCAAAGCCATGCTTTAGGGTTTGGCAGACAAGCTGTTCTGTCTATCAGAATAACTCACAGATGGTATGTATGTGACACAACATATTCATCATGTTATATTCTTAGTATATGCAATTTTCCCCCTTGCTAAATTTTCCAGCGTTCAGCAAGAGCTCTAAGAAACTGCTGGTGCCTTGGAAGAGATACCCTTCCAGCCTTGTTGTCTTTAAATTAACTGAATAAGGAGAAAATCTAAAGGTTGAAGAAACTCATTCTCCTGTGTAATTGTAAAACATATTGAATTTTATTTTTTACCTTAGGTACTATTTTTTGACTTCTATTTTGTAGCTCATGTTTATTTTGTGCACTTCACATATTGTACTTTCTTTTTACTTGATGTGTGCCATATTGTTTTAGATTTTGCTCTTACTTCTGCTTATTTATGATCCTTTTTTGACCAGAATCTCAGTAAGATTTGCTTTAGGGGCATTTTTTTAATCTTTTTTCCAGGTAGTTGCATGCATAAGTGAACCATTAAAATTGAATCAGTTCAGTGAATCAAACTGAATGACAACAAACTAAAATGAGCAGAAACATACCTAAAGCAACAATCAGATTACTTATTTTACTTATTTGTAATGCTGCTTTTTCCCTCTCCTCAAGTTCTTTTGATGAAGTAAAAAAACATGCAAAAAAAAAAAAGAAAAAAAAAATATACTGGATGAGTTTTCCATCCTGAATACCACATCGTTTTTATGTAGCAAAATGCACACAGGGAAAATGCACCCACACAAGGTCAAGTTTTGGATGCTGGGCCAGCAGCCTATTTTAAAGCTCATCATTTGGAGGAGTGAACCACCAGGCACAGGCAAGAGTTCATGAAAATATACTTCCTGCTCCCATTTTCTCCTGCTTCTGTTACATCTGTCTGTTATTTACTCCCACTTTGCTTGTGTTTTAGAGCCTCAAGAACAAAAGTCACCTCTACCACTGATCTCTGCTTTGCACAGTGTGCTGGCTTGGGTTAGTCCTTGTGAAATGAGGACAAGAGTTGAGAGAAAAATAACTGAAAATCGGGTTCAGCCAGCAAACAACCTACCACGTTTTTTGTTACAGAATGATAAATGTCATTGCCATAACCTGAATTTTACATTGGTTTCTGGTGTTTTAGCTTTTATGCAGGAAGCCAAAGCTTTAATAAAGCAACTGGAGTAGTAGGCATGTAACTGCATGAGTGTCAGTAGCAAGGCTTCGTGTATGTCACTGTGCAGTAATAAAAGACTTCATATATAGTGTAACACTGGATGTTACTATTTTTATTTTTTATATGAGGAACTAAGGACAGGAATGCAAGTGAATGGAGGAGAAAAATGAAGGCAATTCTAATTAATCATTGCCCCTAGTGACATTTTAATGCATTATTACAATTATTCTAGAATGTCCTCAAAGGATCATCACACCAGCTTTTTCAGACATCATTTTTCACCAAGAAAAATTTAACAATCAATCCTTCTGAAAAGTTTGGATCTCTGAAGGAGCAATACCTGTTCATCTCTCTGACTTTGTGGAAATAAGGCTACTACACACACTGCCATATCAGGTGTGCTATGTCACAAGGGCCTCTTTTCATTTCCTTCTACCTTCACTGGTTTGAGCTTTTCCCTTCTTCAGTTTCTTTCTTATTCCCTACCCAGTGACCTTCTTCAATTCTGCATTTTCAGAAACTGACTGAAAATATGGCAAGAAAAAACCTAAAAGCCAGGCGGGGGTGGGGGGGAAGGAGAAGTGCTGGTTTTGTTTTTTTTAAGCTATAAAGTTACTTTAATATTTTTTCCATTTTACAGCATATGAGTAAAATAACCTCTTCTGTCTCAGCATAATTAGTTCCCCAGTCCTGGCATGCCTAAAAGCCTCGTGTTGTTTGGGGTGCTGTTTGCCAGGGAACACTTAATATTCTCATCTATCACATGAATCAATAAAATGCAACCCTGTTTTTCACAAGGTGGCAGTGTATTAGGAAGAGTCATATGGGCTGAGTTAATTTAAAAGTAATAGACTGAAATTGTCCACATTACTTTTATTGAACTGACAGAGCAGGTCCACTGCTGCTAAGAAATTAATCCCATTTCATGGAATCACAGAGCAAGGCCATAAAAGTTACTGGTTTATCTTAAAAAATAGTAAAAAAAATACTAAGCTCTGGTTTTTACTTCCAGAATATGGGGAGTTTTAAAAGACATTACTCAGGAAATGAATAGGAGAATTAGAGCTCTGCCAGACTGATCATATAGCCATTGGGTGAAGTTTATGTTCATCAGGGAATAAGCATCTCTCTGCTGATTATCAAAAGGTCAAAGCCTGAAAATAAACTTCAGGCACCTCTGAAATGTGTGAAAGACAGGAGTGGAGTTCCCATTAATTCCCTTTATCCTCAGTGGAAGGACAGGGTCCCTTCAGAGGGCAAGTGATCCCAAGGGTTTGGTGACCCTCAGGACAGTGCAAGCCATTACTGAACAAAGTGGAAAAGCACAGTGAAGAGCCCAAAGCAGGAACTAAGGTTTGGTCCATCTACCCAAGCTGGTCCTAAGAGGACAAAATCCCAGCAATGAATTCCCCCCAAATCGAGAGCAGGCAGGGTGCTCACTGCTGGATTGTGCTGGGGGCCTTTTGCCTGTAACACTATCTCAGTCCCGCACCCCAGCTGTGTTTGGGTTTGTTAACACCTTGTACTTTAAAATGTTCTAGTATTTTGTCCTGGACACATTTGTACAGCACAGAAGACAGGGCAGGCACAGTGCCAGAGGGGAGCATCATGAGCATGGCAGGACATGAGCATTAGCAAGATCTGTGTCAGCAAAGCAGATTTCACCTTCCATAATACCTGTTTTATCATCACTGGACCATTACAGGAAGTTACCAGGCAGGAAGCCCCACTACAGGAGACAGTGATGCACTTGTCATACCATCCCCACACCATGTCTGGAAATTCTGACCTTTGTTTTCCTAAAAGTTTCATCCTCAAATTGATAAATTTCCTCAGACACGAAATTAAAATCTCCAGCACCGAAAATATATTTGCATCCAAGGCTACATGTCATTTCTCATATTCTGCTATTTAAATCATTTGACTTTGAGTGAGATATGGGAGAAATTTAAGTTTCAGTACATTTTAGTCTCCATCATGTCAAATTTACAACCCTGGAGTAAATCACACTGCCAAGACAAATGTCTTCACTTAAATCAGATTTGTTGCTTCCTTCCATACTTCAGAACATTAATAAAATTGGAGTTCTAGTTCATAATAATGGTTTCATCGTCACTGTGCCAGGAAAACCACAAAAAGTTCACAGGAACCTTAATTCACCCTCCCCATGCTCACTTCTTTAGGCTGAGTAATTCTAGGCCCTGTTTTTTATTAGCTGTGTGAATGTGTGTGCATCTGACTCAGATTGTTACCAGTGCACCAGCATGCATACAGTCAGTGCAGATATACCAAAATTTGCTTTAAATGCCTTCTCTAAATGCTGTTCTTATCTTCAGACTTCCTGAAGATTGAAGTCATTAAAATCAACAAAACAGCTCTCTGGGAAAGGGGCAAAAGCACCTGAAAGCAAGCAAAAATGGCAGAGATGTTTACAGCTCACTGAAATTACTTGACATTTCTCCTACAGGTAAAAGAAATTTCTAACAATTGTTTTTCTCTGTCATCTCTCCAACACCTCTTACATCTGTGCTCTCAAGAGAACCATGACCCTCTTTCAA
This sequence comes from Chaetops frenatus, assembly GCA_013400775.1. NCBI lineage: Eukaryota > Metazoa > Chordata > Aves > Passeriformes > Picathartidae > Chaetops > Chaetops frenatus. Next base: position 646,849 of record VZTR01010910.1, read on the forward strand.
CTCTGGATCTGATGCCCAATTACAGGAGCTGCTGCTGAAGGGCATTACAGATCCAGTTCCTCCAGCAGATGCAAAGGAGATGATTGCTTTATGCTCCCCCATTGCAGCACCACCCTTGACCCCAGTCAGAGGCCAAGGCACGTTGCTTCAGCCTTTATGCAAAGTTAAAAAGCAGGCCCCCCCCAAGGCACACAGCACTGAGCCAAGGTGGCACAAGGGTATAAAGTGCACTCTTGTAACAGCAGGTCACAGAGCACAAGCCTCAGCATCTTAAAAAACGGCATCTCTTGAAGCTGTTTTTTTGACCTACTGCTTGACTAAACATCATTCCCAAACTTAGACACTAACATAGATGGGGTGAGTGGCACAAACCTGCATTTCTGGCACAGACCAAGGAACATGAAAGCATCTTTCTAAGCACCAGCCATGGAAACCCCTCTGACACGTGTGGCTCTGGCACTACATATGGCTTGTCAGGAGTCCTCTGTAATGGGAGGCACATGTCAGAGGAATGTTGCTGGGAACTCTGTGTGATTCAAAACACTCACTGCAGCTTTATTACGGTAATCTTTCAGCATGCTTTTACTCCCCAACCTCTCCCCGTTTTAACAAAACATCCTAAGCCTGTATTAACAACAGGGTTTAATGAAAACCATACATTTCATGATGAGTGTTTGGTCATGCATGGGAGATTTGTTTGGAATCAGGATCACTTTTCTCTAGGAACATGACAGGAGATTAAATCATTAAAAATGTATAGTCTGTAATTAGTTTATCATTGCCAGAATTGCAGGAGTATTTTCCAACCTAAAACTGATGCCACCAGCAAGAGATCATTTTGAAAGATCAATGTTACTGAGATATCAAAAAACAAAGTAATTAGGAGACAGCAGGCACACTGTTCTCCACTGTACTTCTTTTTTACTCCTTTTTTTTTTTTATACACAGACACATGCACGCATATATAGACATAGATAAAAACTGTGCAACTCGCTCCTTTTAAATCCAACCAGCAATGGAACAGACTGTGCGAGCCACAGAAACACTCTTCGTGATTGTCTTAACTAACATGGTGATGTAAGATTATTCTGAAGCATCACTATCTTCTAAGCCTTGAGGATTTATACTAACTGCATAACTCTGGGGAAAGCAGGGAAAGTGACACAAAAGGATCTTGGTATTAGTTAATTATGGCACTGCAATATTTTCACCGGAGGCATTTTAGAAATAAACTGCAGTACAGTGATGCTGTTTGTATTGCAATAGTTAAGGTGGTTTCAGACCATAAATTATAAACCTCATTTTTCAGAGTTTATGACAGGGCTATAAAAATGGAACCAGCCCTAGCCAGTTTTCTTTTATGACATAAAAAATTAGCTATTTGAAAGCTATACATTTATGCATGAGTTCAATGGCTTCAAACGGTTTTTCCACTCCCACACTCTCCTATTTCCAGCATGGACAAAGCCATGGTCACATTTGGTGGCCACTCTACTCTTCATCCATACTGCACCCCAGTCCCTCAGATGTATTGCCACTTAAAATCAAATTCTTTTGTTTTCCAGGGGGAATTAACAATCTTATGTGAGTCAGCATCCCTGGACAACTCTTTGTATGTATTTAGTAAGGAAATATTAAAGCTGTCATTTTCAATATGAGGTTCACAGACCCCTGGGGGACTAATTTAAAGGGGTCTGGAAAAGATAATTAAGAAAAGTCAGTCTACTGTCAGTAGGCTTAAACTCATTGAAAAAGGGCTGACATTTCATCAGGAAAATGACTAGGAGACTCACAAATATAAAAAAAAATTTAAAAAACCATCAAACTTCCACTGAAATACTAATTTTTTTTGCCAAGGAGAGTACGAATTTAAAGCAGTACAGAGGGTTGATGTCAGCTTCCAGTGCAGAGTTGCACTGCAAAGCAGATGTCAGCCCTATAGGGCTGCACTCAAAGCAGCAAACAGCAGCTCTGCCTGCCAAAGGGAGCCAGGAATTCTCACCATATCCACGGCTCTGTGGTGAGGCCACCACCTCAGTGAGCTGCCACTGAGCCTCCACCTCCTGCCTGTGTGCACGGCCAAGTGGAGGCAAACACGTCAGCTCAGCATCCTCTGGAATTGGAGTTACTTTCTGGATCTTCGTTTCTTTGGAACTGTGTATCAGAGGAATAAAATGCCCACCATTTTTAAGAGAAAAAACAGACTGTACTTGCCTCAGCTTGCCAGTCCTTTGTGCTTTCTGACTGTGGTGGGACAGGCTGCCTGGCAGGCATCTTTCTCTCTTTAGACACCTCTTTGTACAAGGTAGGAGGGTATGAACACAGACATGAACCAATGGGGCCAGGAGCAGAGATCAAGCTCTTCCTGGACTCACAAATACCTTGATGCTTGTGGGCTTGACTTTCAGGAACTGAGGCAGCCACCACGTATTGATCTGAATCCAGAGCCATGTGCCAGGTCCCTTTCCAAATGGGACACAGGATCCTAAGTCACTTAATACACTTTTTTAACATACTTCCCTCTGCTCATTATTATTGCCAAAGAACTTTATGCAAACAAGTCTTTCAGCACACAGTTTGGTTTTACACATGCTTTTCAGGTAACAGTGAAAATACAATAATTTTACATGACCATTACATGGCACTGACACTTTCTAGGTGTGCAAAATTCCTTATTTTATGAATTATATATGCATGTGTATACAAATGAGAAAGAATGCAGAGGAAAATCACTTATCAGATATTAGTCACAACTTCTTGAAAGGGATATGATATTTCTGTTGAAGTGCACTTTAAGTACTTTAAATTGAGATACCGAAATCTCTTCAACATCATTAACCTGGATTGAAAATAATCAATAAATAATCATTTTGCATGTAAGTAGGAAAGACAAACGTCTAATACATTAATTGTGAAACCCCTTCTGTACTAATGCTTGCCATAACCTAGGGGATCGATTCCATTATGGATATTTACACAGTGACCTATTAGGAATACACGGAAGTATCATTTTTTACATTGATTATCCATCCTTAAAACAGATAGTAATGTATACTTAAATGCTTGGATTGCAAAAATAATTTTTAACCTTTGTTACGTACTCTTTGTTGAAGAGGAAATCGTTTGAGCATCACAGTATGAAGGACACAAATTCAATTTATGTCTTAAGAAGAGAGGACAACTATGATTGCACATAAAAAAATCTCTGATTTGTAATAGTTACCTAGACCACAAATATTTTTTATCAGAATTGAAGTAAACTATACAAGCATTGCTGGGAAACCATAAAATAAATCCATATTGAACTTTCACAAATTCTATCACCTTTCAAATATGCCTGAAGCAAAACTCTTTCTGAATAGCTACAGTATAAACCAACATAAACTCCAATCTGTATGCCTGATACTGGAGGCAGAACATTTTAATTTGACAAACCTGTCCTGTGTCCAGTTTCCACAGTAAATAGCAGAACTAATGGAGAGGCAACTGCAAATCCAGCCATGAGCTCACAAACAGCTCCAAGGTTGCACCTGAGGGAGATCCCCTCCAGTCACTGCTGTCTGCACCCCAAGACAAGGCACCTGCCTGCCCTTCTGGCATGGGGCAGGGCCACTGAGCCACCAAGGAAAGGAATAACCTCCTCTTCGTGCTCCAAAGGAGAAAAAGTCCATGGGTTATCAGGCCAGCTGGGAGTGAGCAGCTGGAATGGGAGGAAGGCTGTTACCAAAGCTCCGGCAAGTCAAAGGCTGCTGCAAAGCTGATGTCCTGTGCCTAGAGAAGGCAATGGAGGTGAAATGCTGTAGGAGAGGACAAACACTTGTGGCTGATGATGGTCACTACTATCTGGAGAAAATGGAGAGAGCTTAGCTTGAGACAGCAGCTTCTTTGTAAAAGCCAAGTCTGGCCATCTTCAGGTTGGTTTCACAGCCAAAGAGGAGAAATGGCTTCTTTTATTTGGTTCTATGTGGGGCTCTTGCCAGAAAAGAAAGGGAAAAATAAACTGCGGCCTCCTAGTACATCTAAAACAAGCTGTCACTAAGTTAAGCAAGCCCCAAAGAAGGCACGTAGTACCCGCTCTTAGCAAATTCACTTACTGATTATCAAATCAATTTAGTGATTCAGTGAAGTGCCTGTCATCCCTCAAAGCTGTCGCCACACCTGTCAACAAAACCAGGCACCGACTCTTCTCTTAAGGACATAACATGTGTCAAATTGAAGGTCCTATTCAAATCACAGCTTCCTGCCAGTTCTGATCTCCTCCTCCATCTTTCATGCCATAATCTTCTTAAAACGAACAAAACCCACTGGTTTTGAATGTGCTGTATTTTCCACCTGCAAGCGAGGCTGGTGGTGGCACAGCAGGGACAGCAACAGCCCTGAAGTGAAGCGCCTGTCAATAATAAGAGGCAGAGGTACAAATAATTCTTCTTAGGCACTCAAAGGGCAGCCACTAATCTTTACAGTCTTTATCATAAAAGTGATTTTTCGTTAGTGTTGTTAGATAAATAGGTTGTTTTCAACATGAGCTTCTCCCTTGCTAGAGGTGGCATGTGTATGTGGTGCAGTCAGGGAAGCTATATTGTCCTGTTGAATGTCTCCTGTCCTTCACAGCAGACATCACCAAAAATAAAATTTCCAGTCCTTTTCAATTCATCCAACACACATGCAGTAGGGGAAATCTGGTGAGTATACTCAGAGGAGCAGGCCTAAATCTCTTCTCATACTTATCTACGGTTACTTATTTGCATGGGCATTATTTCAACCATGCACACACTATTTCTGGGTGCTGGGATGTGCATGACAAATAGTTCTCCACAATGAGAAGAGATGTGGACCAGCAGGAAACATTAACAGAAAGAAGCAGCATCATGTTTAACCCAGCAATAATTCACCATTATTAGAATCTGGGTGCAATCTCAATCTACTAAAGAAAAATCTCAGCTGTGCCCAGCTCCCGCTCCTCCCCTCTCCATGAGGTCAGCAGAGTCAGCATCAGGGAAGCTCTAAATTTGAAATAACTCTTGCAGAAGGCTCCCTGCCATTATGAGCACTGCAAACTCTTGAACCTGTTCGGTATGAGGCCCCATTTTAATCTTCTGAGCATCCTTTCTTTTTAAAGCATAAGCAGATTAGGCTCACTAGGCATCTTTCTTCAGCAATCACCACAGATGCATTAAAATACAGCAAATGAAGAGGGTCCAATAAGGCTGTAATGAATGCATTATCTCAAATCCCAGATTGCTGTAACTTTACAGAAGTAAAGAAATGAACCTAAGAACATACTTTAAATACAGTTTCAAGGATAATGTATCGATGTATTGATCTTATGAGTGCCATTATCAGATGGCTATCTCTGACTGTCAGGTGAATCTGTTCACTGCTAAAAGACCCACCAGGTTGTCAAGGCCTGACAATTATCCTTACAAATTATTTCTCTCCTATTGCTCTTTTTTAGTTCCAGCTTCTGACTTCTGCCAAATTATTCCTTGTAGTGTTACCAGAATGCTTTCCACTGCTACCTTACTTAAGCATGATGGGAAAACATCTGAACTAACTCTGCTAATAATGCAGCAATATTATGTCAGAGATCATGTGTGGCAAGTGTTATGGTTTGCTAGGAACCTTTCTTTGAAATGAGAGCTTGCTCTTCTTATACAGAAAGTTTAATTTCATCTGATGTGGTGCATGTTCAAAATCCTCAGTGTTGAGAGCTGCATCTGAGCTTTCATATATTTCATATTTCTTTTCTTTAAAATGGACCAACACAACAGCTATTTGAGCTGCAAGAATGCAGAAACTGATGCTTTTAGTTTCTTGAAAGACTAACTTGTAGCACTGTAATCCCATACCCTGGAAATACAGCAATTCCCTTCCAGGGGACACACAGCTCAATGCACACATTCACACTGCTACAAAAGGCACAGAACAGGAACATATTACCAGCAGTAACATAAGGAATATGCATTTTCAGATTTGACCAACTTGGGTCTTGGTCTTGCTACTGCTAAACTGTCTGATAAACTACCATGTGGTTCAGTGGGAGGGCTACCAGGCTTTCAGAAATGGTATTCCAGCAACAACAGCCTGTAGCTTCCAGCATCACTGAGTAAAGAGCTCATGCTTTAACATCACTGACTGATGTGTTTAAAGGTCTCTACTTCAGGTATTTGCATTTTTCCTAGTTAAACAGGGAGCAAGGGGAGTATTAGATGAGATTGAAGAGAAGGGCACAACTATGGAGTTGAGGATGGGTGATTCAATTTATGGTCAGGAAATACTGGGTTTTACTTTTCCTCTCTTGAAATTTCATCTTTTGAATGTAGCTCATTAAGTGAGTGTTCACATTCCTGCCTCCCAAACAGAAAGAGTGCTCTCAAGCAAAGAATTTCAAATGAATCTTTTTCAAAATCGTCCTGTTATTGCCTATTTCCTATTTTGAACTGGGTGGAATGAAAATTCTTTTCCTTAAGAGATATTATCATCCTGTCTGGAACATGCCACCTCAGGATCAAATGTGTCACTCAACTCTCAGCAAGCCACCCTCTCCCTCAAGAGCACTAACCTGCCCTAGGAGGACACAGAGCATATAATTCCCCACTCAACCAAAGTTGATGAGAAATTAAGCAAAAGAGGCTTTCCTCTTCTTTTCAAATGAATTTTGTAATTTTGACCACTCATCTGAGGGTAGTTTTCCATTTTAAAAAGTTACTCTTTGAAAGCCCCTTGAGCACTGCATGCAGGCATGGAGTAATGAATTTGTTATCTTATTTGGAGGCACTACCACCCTGAAGGAATGGAAGAGCTTTATGTAGGTATAAAAATCAACTAAAATCAGTCTTACAGTGATCTGGTTAAAGTACAGAGGAAACACAAGTACTGCTGCAGTTCTGAACTTCAAAACACAGAATGCAGTAAAAATGTATATAAGGGCAAAATGACAAAATTAAAGAAATTTCATCCATTTATGGCATGATCAAATCCCTAAGATCTCTCTCTCCCTTTCATAAGAAATGTGTGATAGATGTACTAATGCATGTTTTTAATTCTCAAATTACATTTATCACTTGGGGTGAGCAAGTTTGCTTCTCCACCCTGCATTTGGTGTCCAAGAGTCTGTAAAAAAGTCAAATCTGCCCCCAGTCCTAAAGAAGAATGATTCATCCCTCATTTATTAGGGAAACACTCTGAATCTTTTTTCCTGGACAATTAACAAACCCCTCTGGAGAACTAATGCTCTTTTGGCAGACCAGGTGCCATTTTTTGTGCTTGAATAAACCATTAACAAACTGCTAGCCCACTGGAGGGGGAAAAGCTCTTTCCCACCTGGTAATGGTATTTCTAGCTCTGGTCGAAAGCCTAAATTTGTATTTCTTACACATGTGTAGATAAGAGTATGTTCTACCAAAAAGCTCTACAGAATGGTCACTGGCCAACAATGTCCAAGTGCCTTTGTAGGAGATGGTAACAAAGGCAGTGAACACTGAAGGCAGCTGCAGGCATTTCCTGGAAATACCAGCCCACTTTGCCTCCTCCCTGAAGCCAGAGGATAAAGGAAAAGCCCCCTCTGTGGACAGCCAGCTTAGATGGGACAGTGATGGAAAAGGGCATTATTGGCCTTTTGTGGAATGTGCTGAAAGGCCCAACTATTTAGGGAATAAAGCATTTTTCTTATTAAGCCACGTGGAGAAGCAGGAAGCAAGAGGACACATATTCAGGGGTACAACTATTTTCACCAAACTGACTTTTCTTTACTGAAAGAGAGTCTCAAAGCATGAGCAAATAAATGCATTTTTTTCTTGTTTCCAACTATTTGATTTTTATTTCATTTCTACCAGACAGTAAACTCTAACTGTGTTTCAGATCCTTTCTCAACTGTAGTTAACCTTCCCATCCTGTCCAGAAATACAATGCCTTTGAACTGGGGAAATAACAAGGGCTATGCCCATATTGCTGCATCCCAGAGCAGGAGTTCCTCTGGGGCAGGTGCTGCATGAAACCAGCAAAAATATATTCTTTGTCCCAAAGAGCTTTTAGATTCAATATAAGAAACTGCAAAGGAATTCAGGTGGAAGGGCAAGAAGGTAAATATGATACTACTGATCAACACAGTCCACAATAAGCATATTTCACAGCCTGTTCCCCCTTAGAATTAAAAAGCCTTTTGGTGACCTGCATTGGAAAATCAGTTCTAGTGAAAACCTTTTTAGGATTCACAAACAACCAGACAAGAAGATGCATCTTCCTTTCTGGTTTACACAAGCTTTTGGTAGTCATGCCTTACAATGCAGCTCTTTAACATTTGATAAAGTGACAAGAAAAAAGTGTCTGAATAAATGTTACTGAATTTTCTCACAGCAAAAAAACAAGTCTGACGTAATTTATTCTCTTGGCACTATATTTTATAGCAACTATTTAAAATTCTTCAGGAAAAAAAGACCCAAACAAAACCCAAAAGAAGTAAAATGCAATCAGTAAAGCACTGGTATAATAGATAATTTAAATAATTTCCTGCCTGCTGCCTTAAATCATGATCTAACAGCAGTGAAATCTAGTCCGATTGTTTGAGTCCCAGTGAAATGACTTCCATGGGAAATACTGTCCAACAGCTACCAACCAGCCCATTAACCACATTAAGATTTTGTTTTGATCTTTTTTTTTGTGCCAAGGAAACAGTATCACTTCCTAACATATTTGTGCAACGTTTCTTTTATGCCTCCCTATTATCTCTCTTTGTTATCTCCAGAAGGCCTATTGGGCTAATCATGAAGGGTCACACATCTCCAGGGGAAGACATCCCAAAGACTGTTGGACTTGCCCAATGGAAAGGGGCTGTGCTGAGCACTTATCAAGCCTCAGATGTTTCTTACCAATATGCCAGGACCCTCGAGTGCAGCCAGCCTGGCACAGCATGGAATGTGTACCTGTCCCAGTGCTCAGAGCCCACAGCCCACACACACTTGAGGGACCTGCAGCTCCCCTCCCTGTAAGTCTCACAAGGCTGTGCACTGGAACCTGAAAAAATTGCCTTCTGGCATTTAAGTTCCCAAACTTCAAAAGCTATGAGCAATTCTTGAAAACTTGACTCCCTGTTTGAGACTGAAGTGGCCATTTCTACTGAGAGTAATCAAACAGCCCTTCAATAGCTGCAGGAGCAAGTTTATTTTGCAGCATTGCTGAAGCTCCCTTTTCTATTGACACTAAGTGATGCAGGTCTTCTGACCAAGATGTATTTGATGCTGAGGCTCAGCTGACTCCTCACCTCACCTGAATTCTAGCCTAGGTTAGAAAGCCTCAGTGTACAGCCTCCCTACCTGCACTCACCTGTCACCATCACTGCTGGGCAAAGGAAGCTGACGTGAACGTGTACAAGAACAGTTCATGCTAAACATCCTTTCAAGTCCACCAAAGTCCTGGCCTGTTCCTTACAGTCAGGGCCAGATGAAGCCACCTCCTCATAATGAACCTCTTTCCCTTGCAGGAAGGAGACTGCTAGACACTCACGTGGCAGCTACCTAACGTGCTGAAGCAGCAGAAACAGCTATCACCTGCTGTCCTCTTCCTTCTCCTCCCATAATCATGTAACTTTTCCAGAAGAACAAAATTTAGTAAGCTCTCCTACATATTTTTCCCCCTTTTTGTGTCCCACTGAGTGCCCAGAGCAAATGCCAGTAAATCCAGTGTAGTACCCAGAAGCTCAGCATGCAGAGCTCACCTTTACAGCTGGGGAGAGACAGTCCCATTTTTCTAACTCAGACAATCCTACATTTCAAGTAACAATCCTATTGAATCTGCTACCTTTCATTAAAGTAACTCTTACAACTCTGTAAAATTCTCCAACCTTTGTATTGATTTTTTCTCCTATTCAAAATAACTCTCCTTTACAACAAGAGCTGGCTGTCAGCCTCTTATCTCTTATTTTCACCCTACCTGATCCTCCTTCTCCTTGTCAGTCTTTCCAGATTCCAATTAATCATGTAGAAAATCAGGGACTTCTGTTAAGAAGAATGTACAACTCTTAGCCCATCATTAACATACTGTAATTGCAGTGTAGTGCTACTGCCTCTGACCTTTTCAACAAGTCAGTCAAAATCCTTTGGGGAAAGCAGGACATTCCCAGCCACCATGAAAAAAGTTCTCTCTGATTCATGCTACTGGATAGTTATTTCAAAATAAAACTCTGGATGCATTGTAACATTTGTAATTCACTCTAGAAATTACTGGGGCCTGGCAGACAGCAGGAAAATGCAGCCATAAAACCAAACTGATGTTCCATTCCTAAATTTTGTCTGAGTCTATACACAAACAGTCCCAAGATACACTAACTCCTCTACTAAACATATTTAATTTCAGACCATCCTCTCCTGTTTCTTCTTAATTATCATGGGACATTCACAGAAAAGATCAGCCAGATGGATACTAAATATTTCACTGCTACAAGATGGAGCATTCTGCACTAAAATGGAACCTTGACTACAATAAAGTCATTAATTAAAGTCTCAACTGATTTTCCTGTCAGTATATGGGAGACACTAAAGACAACTGAGAGGAGGTAGTGTTCCAGCTACACTAAGGAAAATAAAACAGTAAACCAGACAGTGATAAGATGATGTTTAATTTGCACTAGTCACAGTGAAACAAGATGGAAACTCAGCCATGTGTTCAATATATCCATCCATTTTATGTTTTTTAAATTATGACACGCTGCTTTCCTGACAATGAGAAACTTGAACAAGATTTAAAAGCAGTGGAGAGCAAAAAGGAGTAAAGCCTAGAGACTCCTGGAATAAAATCTTACTTTACAGGAGATAAAACAGAGATTCAGATTTGGCTTTTTAGATAAGACAGAGACACAGATGTGGCTTTTTAGCATACTGTATCTTTAGAGTATTTTATGGCTATCTGGACTCTTGAAGACTGTGTGGAAAGGGAAGAGAGAAGACTGTAAGAAAACAAAAAAAACCCCATGCTAAGTGTCATTTTGAAGAAAAAGAAATTAAATGTGAAAATCCCCAAGCCATTTCCTTGTCTGAATGATTAAGTCAGGGGTGCTGTAAGAAATGCAGATGGAATAAGCAGAGCATGCTAAATTCCCTGGACACTCTACAGCACAGACAGCACGAATATGGAGCCAAATCCTCACTCAGAGTTTCACCAGCACATCTCCCATCAAAGTCACTGGGAGCTCTAAGCATCCCTTTATAAGTGTGGATTTGGTCCTTGGAGAAAATATTACACTAAAATTACTTCAGACAGTCATAGGCTTTCACTGTGATATATTCCCAACGGTCCTCTTTAGGTCCCTCTATCATTTTTGACTTCTACTTTGCTACATCCTGCCAGATGGAGGTATGGAAATTTGAAGAGCAACAAATAAACAAAATATAAGGAAATAAACCCAACACTGGCTCCCTGTTTCACAATTAATCTTTACTTGTGCTTGAAATCAGCACCAGAGATCTTTGCAAAATTACAATTACCAGATATGCTGGATGCCAGAAATAATAAACCCAGCTGCAATACAGGGTGTTAGTTCTCGCCTGTATACCAAGAGAACATGCTGTGATATGTTCATCATTTAATGTCATAAAGTGTGTGCAAATCTAAACAGACTCACAACTGCAGCAAGAGTGAAGCTACAGAACAGAAATGGTCCCATTTCTAACATTACGAAGTAAATATTCCCTGCCATTCACAGGTGGACAGAAGGCTGCATGTGTACTGTAGGTGATTCCAGGTGTGATAGGAAGTCTTAATATTCAGCATAAAACAACAAAAAAATCCCCTAGTAAACTGAGTAACTAGTCTCAGTTTATTCCCTGTACTAAAGGTTTTTGTGCACTGAATACCACTCATTTCTTCTACATTTATGACACTGATTGTCATCTGCCTGTGATAATATAAACCATCAGAATTTAAGTAATATAATGAGAGGTAGAACAGCACACAGTGGTAAACTTTGGCAAGGTTATCTGAGCATTCAAATTAGAGCAACTAATGTAGATCTAGACCATACAGACATCAGTATGTAGATTCAAAGACAAAAGGAAGAAAATCAAAGAAGTACCAAGAACAAAGACACCACTAGAACCTGGCAAGTCTTCTAATAAACACACTTAAAGAGCAGCAAGAATTGTTAATGCAAATGATTGTTTTGTAATAATAATTTAATAAAGTGAATATATCAACATAACGTAAAAGCTTGTTAATTGACATAAGAGGGTGTCAGCTCTTCATTTTTTGGTGGGATGGCTTGTGAGGTTTTGTTGATTTGGTTTTATTTTATTAATTTTTTTTATGGAAAGGAACTTGAGATTTACAAAAACACACAAGTTGGTACCTGTGGGTATGAAATCACATTGCTCTTTAGAACCAATTTAGCCTAAACAGTGCAAGTTTGTTCATGTAAGAGTAAAAGGATGAGGTCTCTATGGCATATTCCAGTATGGTCCTTGGAATAAGATTCTCATTTACTAAATAAATTACCATATAGTACTGTATAATGGTGTTCACATTATAACTGACAATTAGCACCATTAAAGAGAACGCTCATAAACAGCCAAAGCTCACATCAAATTAACACAGCCATGATTAAAATCACTTTTCTGATTTCTGCTTTTCACAGAAATAAGTAGCATTTTGCATAAAAATTACTACGAGGCAGCTAAGAAAAAATTAAAAAAATAACCCCACGGTTATGCTGGGATGGTGGTACCTCACTCCAGCAGCACACAGAGCACTGCCACGTCAGCTTGTTATGAAATATTAAGTGTTGGGTTTCCCTTGGAGCAGCCAGCCAGCACAGTGAGCCCTGCCTGCTGCTGGGAACCAGTCTGGTGGCACGGCAGATTAAAGTGCTGCAATTACTCCTTTTGGCTCTAATGAGGGGAACCCGGGTTCTCTCCTGGCCTGAGGGAAGCTCATCTTCTTTATTTTAATTTTGTCACTTTTCCATTTAAGTGGTTTCTAGCATTTGCATGTCCACTTATATTGTTGTGGCTTCAGAAAAAAATAAAAAAAACCCCTGAGGAATTATAGTGGAGAAGAACAATAAAAAAATAGAAAGGAGTCAGCAATTCATTAAAACTTAGAAAATGCAACATTAAAAACTTTTCTTAACTCTTAAAAAAAAAAAAAAAAAAGAGAGCCTTTTTCTAAACTGGCACAGAGCCCATGTCCTCATTAGGATTCACACTCCACTCACACAGCAATACACTAATGGTACCACTTTAATCTTCAGCATCACAGCACTACTTCCTGGCCTCACCCAGATATTGCTCGTAAAGTGGCAAGAAAGGGGGGAAAAAGAAGTTTCTAGTGAATGCTGACCAGGCCTGGTATCAATCTGGATGTACGTGGAAGTTTGAAACACATGGACACCTCTGTTCATGAAAGCTGCTTCAGAGAGAGCCAAACTCGTAATGGCTTCATAAAGATCAAATATCACTAAGGAAAATCTAATCAATAAATAAGCAATCAAGACCACATAATGAAAGAATACCATTACATGTGCCATAGTTTAAAAAGGAGTCACAGTACGCTACATAAAAGTACTGCAAGATAATACGCTTTTGATCCAACATGCCTTTAAAGCAGGAAATAAAGGATGTTCTCATAGATCTTACTAACTAATTTAACATATAAATCATAAAAAAATATGATCCAGATGGGCTTCAATGAAGGAAACCAATTAACGTAGACAGCCTTACCATCTGACACATTAGTTGCAATAATAAAAACCAAACAACATGGTCAAACAATAATGCTCTGTATTATATCTGACATTTCTAATTAGTTTCTGTATCCTCTTCAAGAAGAAAAGACTACCAGCAAGCACTTTGTTTCCCAGAGGAAAAAACTTCTAAACTTAATGTGCACAGACCTCATTCTATGGATGTAGCTGATCTATCTGTGTTCCCCTGGGATGTGCTTTGGAACTAATGGGTTTTGCATAGTCCACATCTGGTTGCAAAATTAAGACTTAGAAAATATTTCCTTTGAGCTGCATTACCACTGTAACTGCTACAGACCTGGAATGCCAATACCTACACACTCCTGCAAGCTTTTCCTGTGTCCACAGGCTCAGAATAATCAGAATGATTTCGGCTTTGCTTTCTGTAGGATAGAATTTTGGTTCATCCTTTCTACAGCCTCCCTGGAAATGCTACTTCTCAAATGAAGTAGAGTGTTTTTGGCACAAACCTCCCAGCATCAGGCAACTGGGGTTGCATCAGACAGTTGCAAGCTCCATTACAATTAGCATTACAAATTAAAAGCCCCACTGAGACTACATGTACAGTTACTGTTTGAGAAGTCTAATCCCAACTATTTAGACTGGTTTTGCATCTATCAGCAATAAAGACTCAATTTTATCGCCTAAGACCTATTGGGCCCTCCAAAATCCACCCATAGAAAGTCTTTGCAGCACATGATTGAAAGTCAGAATTTTTGTGTAGGAGGTAGACAGCATCACAATAGGGAAAAGCTTGATTTGGAAACTGTTCTTCCTTTACAAAAAAAAACCCAAAAAAAGTAAAGGAATAGCAGTGGGAATTCTGCTAATGTCATCATACCAAGGAAGGCCAGAGGCCAATGCCATTGCAACAAACACAAATCAATTGGAAATTATTAGGATAAACACTAAACCTATCTGATGCAGCAATTTATTTGGTTCAGCATTCATAAATAAGCAACATAAATTCCTAAATGCAGTCAAGGCAGGCTCCCATCAATTTTCAAGTTAATATTCTAAACAACTGAAATGAAGAATATTTAAACCATAGGAAGATTATTTCTTAGGAACCTGCTTATTTCCAAAGTACAAGAACTTCCATTCATCAAGCCACCATCAAATAGCCTTGGGATCATAAGAAAGGGTTTCTGAAGTAGAAATACTATTTTTGACACAAACAATAAGGCTCAGGCTTTTTCACCCCCTACACTACCCAAAATTTCAGAGGAGGAGTTGACTGGCTCTGTAGATTTCCTGAGTGCACCTTCCTGACGTTTACAAATACCAGTATTGCCAACTGAGACACACAGGGCAGCATGACATGTTTGGGACTTTACTCCATCTGCTCAGGGATGGCCCCTTGTGAGAAATCACAGCTACATTAAGGAGATGATAATGGAAAAGCTCATTAAAAAGAAGACAAAATCTCTGTCTCTCAGAAAATTCAACATACAGGTACACAACTGGGAGACAAAAACCAGGTTCTAATTCTTGTGTGATGGGTCAGTTTGAACAAGCAGGTGAAAACTGGAGGTTTCGATAATGCACCAGAGTCAATTAAAACCTCCCTTTGAGCTGTGGAAGCCTCTTCCCACCTCCTGATAAATGTGACTTGGCTAAAGCCACATGTGATGAATTATGGCAAGCTGGGGGGTGAATCAAGTCCCAGGACCACCATTCCTGCTCACCCACGAACGTTCCGGGAAAGCAAGTGCAGCTCCCTGCAACCTGCTCAGGAACCACATGCCACACTTGGGAACTGCATATCTGCTTACCCACAGGCAAAGGCAATCCCAGATAACCTCTGGTTCATCTCACCATGCAAAACCTTGACTAGCCAGTGAAAAGTATCAACAAACTCTGTTGACACAGAAAACACCGCAGTGAGGACAGAGTGACCTGGGTCTACTGGTCACAAGCCAAGACCCAACCACACCTGGCTCCCTGAGAGCGCTCAGGGGCGACCAAAGGCACATCTCCTCAGCCAGCTGCACACAACTGCCAGGCCCTGTGCTCTGGCCTGGGCCATGTGAAGCCATGTCCCTGCAGGCAGCTGCACACAGCTGCCAGGCCCTGTCTCTGAACACGGCTGCGTTCCCAGCGCGCCGTGCCCAAGGCCGTACCTCGCTCCTGGGATAGCTGGGCCACCGTTTGCTGGGGCTGGCTCAGGCCCAGCTGGCTCCAGCACAGGCAGAGCAAACGCAGAGCTTTTTGCACAGATCTCTGGACAGGTCCTGTTAGTGCCTGGCAAGGGATAGCAGCTGAATCCAGGTAGAGGTCAGGCTGAGAGTGTGCAAGGAAGCAATTCGATGACAGACAGCAGGTGCAGCACGATGGTTCCCAAACTGCTGCTATTTGTTTGCAAGCGTCATGGGAAAGGAAAGGTTTGGAGGACAAGGTCACTTGGCGGATATTTGTAAGGAGATCCTCCTACACATGGAAAGCTTATGGGAGAAACAAGAAAAGTGGCTGTTTGCAACTGAACCCATGGGACATGAGAGCTAGCAAGGCCAGCAAAGCAGAGCCTGGAGCTGACGTTGCAGAAGCACATGAGAGATGATGGATAGAGTGCTGTGAGGGCCGGAAGGGCTTGCAAAGTGGTATGTTCACTGAAAGAAACATTGCCCTATTTCACAGTTGCCTCGGACTACAGCAATATATTCTGATTTTGTTTCCTCTGAGAACACAAGCACATGTCTTGCCACTCACCTCAACGGGGAACCTCTTGCCGTTGATGCTGTGTTCAGAGCCAGCTGATCCGTTGCTTTGACCCCAGTGAAACTCCACTTTTTCTGCCTTGAATCTGCCCGGTAACCCGGCACCACTGACAAAATAATCGTCCTTCAACAGGATAGCAACTGCACACACAGAACAATGAGAAAGAAACTCTTAGCACAGTTCTTCTGAAACAGTTACAGTTTTTGCTCATTATATCAGAATACTTCTTCTAATGCAAGTAAAATGTCGGGTCATCATTTTCCACTTTACAGGGATTGGTTAAAAAAAGGTCTGCAAGTAATGTTGGCTAATTCTGGAAGTGATTATGAAGTCACACAGACTACAGAAAATCCCAAAGTCCAAACTTCTCAAGGACATTTTGCCCTCCTTATTGGATTTTGATTAAAATTTAAATGGAAACTACGTCAAAAACTGTTTAATGTGGTTCCAGAGAGTAATGGCTGACTATGGTCCCTGCCCTTATAAGCTGCTCAAGGTCTGTAGATCACAAATTAAAAAAAGAATGGGTCTCCTGTTTCTTGGATTTCCTCTTTTTTGTTGGTGAGAACCCCTGTGCCCTGTCCCACCTCTACTGCTGGACATGCTGGGTGCTTTCCTTAGTCTCTCTGCTCCTCCTCTCTGTAAAATGGGGAGAGTCACAATAACATTTTTGAGACCCACTCATGAGACTTCTTCCATAAAAACTGGGTTTTATTACAGTAACTCTGATATTATTATTATGTGATTCAGTGAGGGTCAGAAAGATCCTCTTTGTATTCTCTTTTCACTTCCAAAAGTCTTTGTATTTTATGTAACAATAAAAGCCATAGGTCCAAACAGAGGGCAGAATCATGTGGTGGAAGCTGGTACATGTTACAGGGGAGGCCTGTGGTCCAACCAAGAAATGATTCCAGCTTTCAAAAAATTCCTTTCTGCTACTCTCACTACAAGATCACCATCTTTTCCAGCATCTCCTGTTTTTAATACAAACCATTCCTAAAAACTACTCCCTACAAAATTCTTTCTTCTTATCCCTCACAAAACTGTTGCTTAAAAACAGAATTAAAATTTGAATTTTGCTTCTGTAAAAGTCACTGCAAACCAGTGCTTACTGTGCCTAAAGCCCTGTGATTTAAGTTGTGGGGTTGGTTTTGGAGATTTTTTCCTTTTTAATGGAAATAGCAAAACCCACAAGGATTTCTCTGTGTTCTTAAGCCAACTGTGTCATCACAACAGGAACATTAATATAAATCTAATTTTATTATGTAAGAAGGAGAATTTTATTCACTGCTGAAAAAAAACCCCAACAACAAAAAAGCTAGTGAAGCAAAAAAGTGAAATAGAAGTTATTCCTCTGTTGGTGACTCAGTGCAGGCTCTGCTGCAGGCCAGGCTTTGTGCCCTCCCCTGAGGACAGACACTGAGCTACAGCAGCATCATCTCAGGTGCAATCTTTCCACACAGTTCAACTTTAAGCAGTTTGTGTCAAAACCATCTAAATGTTAAATTGCATGAGATGTTCAGATGTTTCTAAACTGCGCCAGCAAAATCATGGGGCTGTTTTCTTCCATGATTTCTGCTTCTTTTGGCACTCTCTTTGCATCCAAGTGTTTTGTGTAGGAGGATGGGTGGTGCAAAACTGGCTATAGGATACTGCCTGTGTCAGCCAGGGTACTGCTGGTACTGTCTGCTTACACCAAATCTGTGAAATATTAGTGACTGAAAGCACCACTGTGCTCCACCTCCCTTTAAAAACTCTCAATGAGCTCAGCAGTATTTTTAATGGTGAAATATCTCATTCAATTAGTTACAAATTCCATAGATGAAATTGCAGGAGATGAGAAATACAGCAAAGCAGATTTGCATGCATCTGTTAAAAACCTCTGTAGAGATGCAGTTGCATCTAATAAATATTTGATAGTTCCCAAATAATTTATGGCTCTGTCAGGGGTCATTTTACTTGTTTTAGATGAATAATTAAAAGGATAATTAGGAGGATGTACAATCTGAAATGTTCATCTAATTGTTCATTTTACAGTATTTCTTACACAGCTGAGCTGTATGACACATGTTCCCATCACCTTCCAAGCTAAGCAGCATCCCCTTACTGCCAGGAGCTTCCCTCCTTCTTCTGTGACCCCTGGTATTCAGGATTGAAATAACCAAATATCACCTTACGGGGCTTTGGGAGCATCTGCTTTTATCCCAGGATTTCTGTAGAGTGCAAGGAAATCAACCCCCAAAGCCCACTAATTTAAAATATTACATAATTGAGATTACAGACCCAGAGAAAGTGGTGTGCAGCCACCAGGACCACAATTGTGTGATGTCATTTTCAGGTTCAGGGCTGGTGTTGGATGCCCATCACCCCTGTGAGAGCAGGAATAAACCTGGACTCAAAGCAGCTCTTCCCCTGCTCTAGCAGAGCAGCCCTGATGGTCAGGACCAGCCAGAGTGATGCACACCACATAAGAAAGATACTTAAAAAAACCACATTCCTGGTAGAAATTTTAATAAGTTTCTCTAAGCAGAATTCTCCTGACTTTAGAAGTTTTTGGTATGAACACAATTAATGCAAATACAACTATGAAATGTGTGTATATCCTCCAAGTGATCTCTAGCACTTAATACTATGGCCAGATATCTAGTAATGAAATTGAACCCACATTAGTGCCTTTGCCAATGTAAATGTGCACAAAAGCACTTCTAGTCAAGATAGAGACCTAAAAAATCGATTAACATTTTCTGAATGAAACAGTTTTCTGTACATTGTCTCCCCTTGACCTGATAGAGGAGGGGACACAAACAAGAAAGAGCAGAACAAATCTAAACAGAATTACCTTTCAGAGCCTAAATATAACTCATTGTTCTATTGTAAAAAAAATTACTAGGTCCTACAGCAATAACAATAACCCAAGCAACATATTTCCTGCCAGTTAATGAGCATTAAGGTTAAGGGCCTTTGGCTTTCCCAGGGACCTCTGTCTCTTTAAACCAGTCATTAATTGCTGAGAAATGCCCTCTACATCCATCACCATTTCTTAAACAATTATTTAGTTTACTGTCTCTGTCAGTCTGCAATACGAAGGTCTTGTGTGGCCATCTGCTCCAAGACTCTGCTGCCAAAATGCATCGCGATTTATGGCACAGCCGGCCTCTATCCTCTACCCACAAGCCAAAACATCCTACTGGGTTTGCTGCTCTACCACTTACCACCTTAAAAATTAATGCCAAGCAAGTTTCTTCAAAAGGGCAGAAAACCAAGAAAAGGAATGGGACTTGATAAAACAAGGGAGGAGTTAGGAGCTCAGCAGAAGAAATCAGGGCTGACAGCAAGGCAAAAAGAGTCTTCACGTTACCCGTAAGAGGCCGTAAGTTACCAAGAAAAGTGACAGTTACTGTTGCTTTGAGAAGCAATAACTTGTCAGCAAAAATCCATACCCCAATGGGTGAGGAAATCAAATATAGCAGCAGTGCTAAAATCACCCAGCAGAGAAGACTGAAGGTTCAGCTTTCACTGCCAACTGCTCCGAGACCAGAAAATCTGCTGGCACTTTTCAGTTCAACAGAAGAAGGTTCTGGCTTGCACCAGCAATAGTGTGGCCAGCAGGACCTGGGCAGTGACTGTCCCTTTGTACTCAGCACTGGGTTCAGTTTTGGGCCCCTCACTACAAGGACACTGAGGGGCTGGAGTACATCCAGAGAAGGGAACAGAGCTGGGGATGGGTCTGGAACACAAGTTTGATGAGGAACCACTAAGGGGGCTCAGCCTGGACAAAAGGAGGCTCAGGGGGGATGTTCTTGCTCTCTACAACTATCTGAAAGGAGGCTGTAGCCAGGCAGGAGTCAGTTTCTTCTCCCAGGCAACAAATGACAGGACAAGAAGGAATGGCCTCCAGTGTTGCTGGGGGAGGTTTAGATTGAATATTACAAGGAATTTTAAAAGGGTTATCAAGCAGTGGAAGAGGCTGCCCAGGGAAGTGCTGGAGTCACCATCCCTGTAGATGTGGCACTTGGGGACACAGTTCAGTGGTGTCTGTAGCAGTGCTGGGTTAATGGTTGGAATCATTATCCTGTTGGATATTGTTGGTCTTTCCCAACCTAAATGATTCTATGATTCTAACATGGTTTCCTATTGTATGTGCAGCAATGTTACTATTACATGTATAGGACAGCATTAACATCCTTAGAAGAATAGCACCATCACTTTTTCATGGTCTTTCTAATTAGAATTATTGCTGATTACCACAAACAGCCTTTCTGACCATAAAGGGCAGGGTGCATAACATGAGTAGATTAATTAAGCACCAAATTTCCATAGCATTCAACCTTGCCTGAACCTCATGCTGCTACCAAGGGCAACAAAGTCAGGATTTCAAAGCAAACAGGAGCACTTCTCAATGAAGCTGGGAAAAAAAAAAACCTGAGTAATGCAGCAAAACCCCCAGCTATGCTCAGTGGTGGTTTACGTTAACTGGATTTGCTTGAAATCCAAAAAAAGGCTCACAGTCTGCCTCTCCATTTCACCTGAGGGGCAATAACTCCTGAACTGCTAAGACCCTGAACTGCTGGAGCTGGATGTGAGGCGCTTGCTGGACTCCAGGCCATGGCTCGGATCCCAAGTGTCCTGGAGTTGATGGGAGTATCTGAGGCCACGCTGTGTGCACAGCTGTGCCACCAACTCCAGAGCAGGTACATGCCCTGGGTCCTGCTAGCAGACCTCTGACAGGGAACATGGTACAGAGAACACTATAGAGATGCATGTCAGATGTTAATAAAGATAAAAATATACTTCCAATAAATAAAATTGAATTAATTAGTGGTTTAATCCAATTCCCTAAAAATACTTGACCTTGTCAAATGAAGAGGGTGGCTTTATAATTTCTGCTTTTTACGTTTTTAGAATTAAAGAGTAATCAAATGCATGTGGCTTTGCATATAAATCAACCTTGACCTTTCATTGAACTGTTTTGGTAAAAATAAGCAGTACTCATGCCTGCTCTTTTTTCTCTAAAAGCCAGAACAGACAGAGCAGAAAAGGATTCAGTTCAGCGAAGAACACTGCGCTATAATCATATCAGAAACACATTAATAAGCCCCCAGTACTCTGAGCAGTTATTGCTCTTTTTTCTCTAAAATCTTCCAATTTTTAAGACTTCTCCTTTCCTTCCCCCTGAGCCCTGCATCTCAGCATTCTTTTGGATTAGGTGTTACAGCCTACCAAAGCTGATAATTCAAGGTTACACCTTGAAACTCTTACACTGCCTTTTATTCAGAGGAACAACTGACTACGAAGAGAATTAGTTTAGACCAAGGGAAAAAAAACACACCAANCCTTAAAATCAATCTGCAGAACTAGCTCTGCACAGAATGCAGGGGCAGAGGTAGGTGGTTCCCACTGAAAACTTACATTAAAAAAAAAGACACAAAACCCAAACAACAGAACAATGAAAAAGGAGGAGGTTGGAACATGGCTTGAATTTTTAATGGACTGCAGTCAGGCTATGGAGACAAGCAGAAGAGAACATACCTGTTTTTCCTGTGTTTTTCATCCAAGTCTTGTTTGAAGATTCATTGTCAAAACCGTCCAGCTGCAGCTCTTGATACTCATCCCCGACGTGGGCCAGGTGGTCTGTGATGTCTATGGGAGACTGCTGAGACCCCCCGCACTTCTCGCTGGAAGTCACCCAGTGCTCGGGACCATAGGTACCTGTTAAAAAACACCCCTGTCAACATCCCAGTGGCTCAACAGTGCTGGGTAACTCTTAAGTGTGAGGATGAAGCACTTAAGCTACCCAAGGAACTCCACCACAGTTACAATTCCCATGTCTGAAAGAGGTTAAGACTCGTAAACTTACGAGGAGACTGAAAACCTTTGGCTTTGTGCCGTGTTCCAGCTCTGCCTCTGGCAGTAATGAACAATGGCCTTTTTAAAAAACAAGTATTCTATAAAACTTTCTGCAGTTCCCAAGCTCCTCTTGTGCATATGTTACCAATTACCATGTTGCTCCAGGAACTTCCCTAAAGCTCCAGCCTTAACATATTACTGTGCAGTTTATCTTTTCATTATGGACAAATAATGTAACAGACACACATTAACTTGTGTTCTTGCAATACTACACTCAAATAATATGATCTTTATTAATCATCTCCTTTCTTCCAGAGGTTTTGAAGCCAGAAAAGATTAAAAGAAAGAATTAAGCAAATGTATGTTAGTAAATTTGAAGAAAACAACAATGGAAAAAAAATTACTCTGGAAGAAGTAAACAGGACAATGACCTGTCAGGAATACACACTAAATTTCTTTTGTTGCTATTCTTACATGAGTTTTCTGTTTATGATGAACAATAAGGTCTGAGGCAACAACCTTGTCATCCACACCACATACCAGCCCTAGATGTACCAGAACACTGGGGACCCTCACTACCACACTTAGGAGGACCAAAAATGAATTTCAAATTTTTCTTATGATCTCCCTGTCCAACGCTCAAGCTGTATTAACAGAGACTGGGAGCTTATCTTTCTATGAGCACAAACAGTGGTTTAAACTCCTGAAATAACAGCATAGATTTCATGTAAAGCACTTGTTGCTCACAGTTCTTGAAGTGCTTTACAGCAGGAATTGGCTACATTATTCTCATGTAAAGACAGGGAAACTGATGGCTGAGAAGGGAAGCAATTTGCCCAAGCTCAACTACCAAAACCAAGTTACACCCCAGAGCTGAACTCTGCTCCCCTGAGAGTCCTGATGTCACATCTGTGTCACACCTCTGAACCACACAGTCAGCAGGTCTGTTCAGTAGGCAGCCAGCAGGAAATGATGCACCAATGTGCATTTATTACCCCTCAGTCTGAGAAGCATTTTCAATTAGTGCCATCCAAACCAAGCAATTGGGAAGGCCAATTTCTTTGGCCCCTGGGTTTTAATCTGTCTAGTTGCAAAGTGCATTCATGCTCTCTTCTCATGAGCTGATGCAGGACGCTTAATCAATAGCTAGAATTTGCTATACTCATCACACACAAATGCTGTCTGGTACCCAAACAACAGTAAGAAAATTTTACCTTTAAGTACAATTAGGCAAAACTGCAACATCCTTTAAAAATCATTTACATCATCTGCCCAGTTTAAAAATCAGGTTTTTTAATCTCAGGGTTCAAATTATTTTGTCAGCAAGAGTTGCTTTCAGTTATTTCCCAATGTACTGCAATGAAGGAGAACAGAATTATTAAAACCTCTACATAGGGGAAACCAAATATCTTCCACTCAAGCACAGCTACTTTTCCCCAATCAGGATGCTCTTAGTAATTGGTTTGTAGTGAGTTAAATGGAAATTCAGATTTACTTTACATATAACCTTGCATCTACCCCATGAAATTTGGGAATTTGCTTTAAATATTTAGCACTATAATCAAACCTGCCAGCTCTAGTTTTTGGCTTTATTATAAACAAGGGGTGAGCTTTTCAAAAGCACTCTGCCCACAGAGGCTATCGCAGTGGTTTCAGCTGTGCATTCAAAAGGAGCTGTGCACTCCAATTTTTCTTTTCTAAGTATTCTGGTGTCATTGAGGAATTTTTCCTTTTTTTAAGTAGGCAGATTTATTTGAACAGGGACTGTAGGGTTTCTTCCATGCATCTTGTCACATTTATTTATTTATTTATTTATTTTAAGTATAGCCAGCTCTCAACCTATTTGCAGTGAAAACTGCCTTGTCAAAATAAATAAAATAAGCCATAAGGGTAAACAAACAAACCACCATGTTGAATTAAAACCTCAAGTGACTTAGGTGCCTGAACTGACTCTTTCTGAAATGTAGTCTTTCACAAGCCTTTGAAGGCTTTGTTTCATTTTAAAAAACATGTCTACTTTTTTTTTTCCTTAAATTAATTTAACTTGCTTTAATGAATTTAATAGCAATGAATCTCTTTCTATAAACAAGTAATTTCACTCGCTTGTAAATCTATAATCTAACAAAATAAAGCCTAGCAGTATCTGCTTTTGTCATGTGACAGTACAAGTTCCCATGCATAAAATGTTTCCATACTTGCGCTGAATTATTAAAGAAAAAAAAGAAATCTAATGCAATGAAACTCTCTCAGCAATTCAAAACCTCAACTTAGTGCTGGTGCTGTGACTCCAAGTCCTGACATCACAAATTACAGTCACAAGGCTAAGCTCTGGTTTAGAGGTTCAAGACCTGCTAGTTAAAATCAGCCCAGGACTTTATAAATGGCTAGGCTTGCCATTAGTTTCTTTCACAAGTTTTTGAGATGTGAATGACCTGCACCATTATGGCTGCAGCTCGAGAGACAGATCGAGGCCACGAGCCCAACATCCCCATTCCAGCAGCACAGGAGCGGGGCTGCCCCAGCTTTAACAATGAGCATGGAAAGGAGAAGGCAGGCCAGGGTGGGGGGAGGAAAACCTTTGAGTTTGAAACCAAACTAAATAATTTATATCCCCTACCCAGAAAAAAAAAAGTGCTCAATAACCTATAAAATGTAATCAAGAATAGTGCAGTGGGATTCACCAGTTCCCAGGTAGCCATCAGAAGGGTTCAGGCCCAGCTGCGGGTTTTTTACCATGGACATTCAAGTGCAGTTTCAATTAAAACTGATCTTCCACTACAGATTTCAAATTAATTCTTCTTCCAAGTGTCTCATGCTCCAGACATCCTTGCTTTGCAAAAAAGCCCTATATCATTAGAGGAGGAAATAGAACACTTTTTCCAAGCTTGCAGATATTGATTACCTATTCCTTCCATCAAAGCACAATTGCCATTCTGCACTGTATAAATCTCTTCAGCGTTAGACACTTTATAAAGTACTGAGAATTATATCATTAATCATTTGCAGTTACACCTGTCTTGCTTTATTGAATTCTTTGTTTTTTAGAACTTTAAATAAATGCTTTTAAATAAAAACATGACACTAAATAAAGACTCTGTTTCACTTAAACCTAGTTAAAAAAAGAAATCCTGTAATTCTGTGTGTGACATTTACCCATCTGAAACACAGGAACTTATGGCTATTTGTATTTCATTTTTCCAACAGTAAGCACGGTGGCTTTAATCAAATAAAATTTTGAATGAATTTTAGTTGGCCTTTTAAGGCTGATACATAATTCAGTTTTCAGAAACCAAGTTAAGAACCCACAACTGTGTTAATAAATAATACAGATTTCCACTGAGATGGTGGGACAACCTGCAGGCAAAGGTAAAACATCAGGCAGGCCCATCCTGGAGCTGTAACATTTGATGCAGGGGCAGCACAGAAAGAAAGATAACTGACAACGCTTGGCATCTTCAGGAAGCGAAGCCCTCCAGGAAACCATGGCTTGGGTCCAACAGTGGGGCAGGAGGGCTGGATCCACCCCAGCTCAGCCAAATGCAAGGCAGCGAGAGCAGGGGGTGCTGGGCTTGCAGCCAGCTCTCTGTGGACTTGAACTTTCCCCTGCTGAAATCAGGGATAAAAGGGCCACTGGCTCCCAAGGCTGAAAGGAGAGCTGGGGCCAGGGAGCTCAGCTACACGTGGGGTCTCACACAAATCTCAACCCACACTTCAGGCCAGAGATGTTATCACCCATCCTTGTCTGAAATTACCTGACACTTCCTAGATTCTTTTCTCATGCAAAATCATTCTGTCAATGACTGCAGTAACTTTAATAGTTTTTTTTAATACACTGTCTGCTCCTTAAATATAAGCCAAGATTACTTTTTTCTTCTTTTTACTGTACTAAGCAATGAGAAGTCTTCATTAATGAAAAATCATTAAAGTAATGTATTCTGTCAAAATCTAATTAAAGCTTGTATAAAAACTTCCACTTAAAAAAAGAATCAAATATATGTTTTTCTCCCACAGTATTTTGTTTAAAACATCTGTTATTAAAAACAGTGGCATTTCCTTGATTTTACATAACTTTTTAATTAATAGATCACATACTCTGATATAAACTGGTGTGTAACACATATACCTTTACACAGATATAGTTTAATAGGCCTTAGCAATTTTTGAGTAATGTGATTTTCATCATTCATTCTTAAGTTGGGAAAGAGGTAGAAATATCAACTTTTTTTTTTTTTTTTTTTAATTTCAATTGTTTTCTGAACATTTTTACAAAAATGTGACTTTAAATCTCAGGCCAGACATGGAAAGAACAGTTTAGGGCTTTTAATTTTGGAGGTTTTTTATTATTTGCTCTTCTTGGTTCTTTTTTTAACAGAATTACTACAGACAAATGTTTGTCTGTATTCAATGTCTCTTTACTTTTCATTTTTGAATGAAAATGGTAATAACGATTGCAAAGCAATCAAATTCCCTCATTTCTGCAATTAACCTGGTCACTTCATGGAGACATCCTATCCCATCATCTTAATATGGGAGACAATTCCATGTTTCTCTAAGGTCAAAATCCAACCAGTTATTAGGGACCAGTGGAAGGAATTAGTATTTCTTCTTCAAATAAAAACAGAGGTCCCAGCCTTTGCTTGCACAGCTCTGGAGGGGCAGCCCACAGACTTCAACAACCAGAGCAGGTAAGAACCTCTGCAAGTTTTCCAGGCTCTGGATAAATGGAGATGTTTCCCCTTTCACAGACTGGCAGCTATGACATGGCCAACCATTCCAGCACTCAGCTGAGCAACACGACAGATCCGAATCTCTGCCTCCAAGTCTCCCTCCTACCTGAACTGCTCCATCACGAGCCAAATCTCAAGAAACACTGAAATGTCACCATCAGCAAACAAAACCAGTTCCTTTCTTCCAGACAGAGAAAGAACAAGGAAGAGGTGCCTTTGCTCAGCTACAAAGCAATGAATTTCAATAGCAGACCAGATTTTCAAACAGGAAAAAATTGTTTTAAACAAACAAATATCCGCAAAATTCACTACAGAAGTGAATGCATTTTAAGATCCTTCAGAAATCTCAGTCCTGGGGCTCCTCTCTGTTATCTGTGATCAAAAAACCTGAAGCTGTTACTTGATGCCAGAAGATATCATCATCACTGCTTGCCATTTTAAAGGAGCTGTATCAGTAAGTCCAGGAAGGCACCAGAGAAGGTGCTTAAGTCACATAAATAGTGACAGGAGGCAAGGCACATACTGCAGATCCAAACTGCTGAAAAATCAGCCTCCCCTTACCCTCTCCTCTCACCTACAGTCCCCTCCTGGGAAGCAGAAAAAAAGTGAAATCTGTAGGATGAAGCCTAAAGACTGCATTTAGATACAAGGCCAAAGAGAATGGTTTGAATGATATATCTCTTGCTGATTGATTTAGCATGAGGCTGCAGAGGTAAAGGTATAAAAATCCCTGAAAGCCTTGATAAAAATCAGCTGCATCTTTCAGAGGTCTTCCCATTGCAGAGAAAGCAACTAGGTTGTTATATTATTATATTAGGGGGAAAAATTGCTGGAATTATACTGTCTTGCTCTAAAGTGATGGCATACCAAAATCAAAGGGATGGAGAAGGAGAGCCTGTAGTTAAGAGTTCACACTGCTGCTTTGAACAAAGATTTCCTGCCCTGGGGGAAAAGGGCTTTTCATTTTATTATTCTCTGTCATCACTCTGCTTAACATGAGACATTCATGCTTGCAGAAAATTCCAATTACTGCTTGAAAAATGAGATCGAGTACCAAGAGCAAGATCCTGAAGAGCTTGCTGAGACCCAAACAGGTCTAAGCATTACCCAATCTCCCAGCTCAGTACAGGGAAGCTGGGCAAGGCATGGGAGAGGTGTAAACAACCTTTACAGTTTTCTGAGAAGACAAAAAATCTGAAAGAAACTTTTCCCAGGAACGATCTCCGATCAAGCGTGTCTTAACCAGCTCTTGGTGGAACAAACATTGAACACAGGAAGATGGAATAAAAAGGGGTTGGATTTAGATAACCTTTGAGCCACCAGCAGCAGCAGCAGAACAGAAGCACCAATGCCACCACAGCTACAGCCCTACCCAGCCATGGGGCTGTGGAAGGAGAGCTGATCTTCAAAACCAATCATGTCAGTGATACTGTCACACTGCCAAAGTGTGGCAGATGCAAAGAAAGGCTTTAAATCACGCTCCTAAATATAAACTATCCTATCATGTCTGCAGCTTTTAAACTGAAAGACAGTGACGTGCATTTTCTCCTTAAACTTTCATATCCACAGATGCTACAGTTATTGCTGGATTCTTTAATTAAACTTCCTAACCTTCAATTACCTTTGGTGAAGTTTTTAATGCATGTTTTCAACCTTTGTATTCCTTAGTGAACTATTCTCTATTACAGAGTCACAAACATAGTGTTTTTTTAATATATGTGCCCCCTCTCTCATATACAGACTTTCTGCATCCCAATTTTGTTCCTCAAAAAAGTATAAAGCTGCCATGAATCTTATATGAAGCTCCCACTGTACCTATCAACCTGCCAGTGGCACAAATGTATGATAAATATCCAACATTAGGAAACACCTAGGACTAATGTTGCAGGAAGCTCACAAAAAAAGTGGAGTAAGTATAATTACTAAAACAAGCTTTTTCCATAAACATTTCAAGTTTTAGCATTTGTGAGCTGAATAATTTACCACCACACAAAAGTGAAAATGGTACAAAGTTTAGCTGTGCTGGCAAAATAGTTTGGAGCTTTTTCAGGGGTGTCTCACACAATAAACTCTAGATAGACTTGTCTAATGGCCTGTTGAATTTTACACCTAATATTTCAAAATTATTCATACTGAGCACAGAGCACAACAATATCAATGAAATTATTATGCAAAACTCACTGAGTGGGAGGATAAATTGTGGTATTGAAAGTGCATGCTGGTGGCAAGTGACTGAGACAACGTATATCTACATCCTCTGTTTTTTATAATTTTCTGCATTTTTAATAAATGTATCTGACATCTCACACCATTCATTTCATAACTGTCAGAGGACTTTTAAAAACTGCTCACCCTGAGCTGCATATAATAAACGAGGTGATAACTTACAATATAAGGAAAAAACAGGAGATTAATTTATATGAAGGCATCGTAAATTAACTTTCTTCTATTCCTATACTAGTTCAATAAAGTCTTATGAAGACTAGGGACAGACATAAAAATAGATTTTTTCCTAAATATGATTTTTAAAAGTATAAATCCTAATGGAAATTACAGAATGAAGATGTATTATGAATCAATGCAGTAGCTCAGTGAGAGCACTTTGTGTTGCTGGGAGGAAGACACAGATTTCAGTAACGGGTGCCTGGACAGGGGATGGGTGCATTGGACACGTCACATCCAGGCCAAGTTTCTCTGGAGAAGGGTCTCCCTTTTCAACTATCCTTTTTTCCACTTACAGGGCAATAGCTGTATAATGATGGACTTTGACAGGAGAGATATTTATACTGCTGTAGTGCCCCAATGCAGCAGAAAGAAGGAGGGCTCCATTCTTCCAAACCTCACCAGGAAAACAGCTGCCATCTCAAAAAGCTTAAACTTAACAATGTAAGACAAACACAATATAAAACATCTCAAACTTGAACAGATGCAACCCCCTGGGCTAACCTCCCCTTCTCTGTAACACCTTGCTTCATGCTTTCTTCTCCAAGGCTGAAGCTTCCAGAGCTGGCACTAACACACTAGAAAGGTGATCAACCTTCCCATGAGAAAGAAAACAAACGCCATTTCTTCCAGAGAGCAAAGAAAAAAGAAGAAATGAATCTTCTGTTTCATAGAATTAAACATATGAAAAAGCTTATATAATGCGGATGTAAACCATGGTTCCATCTGTGCTACTCCAAGGAGAAAGCACAGTGTGAACAAAGCTTTGAGAAAATAAATCTGAGCAAACAAGAGGAAGAAACTGGGCAAGAAGCTTTCCCACCCAAGAGTTGTTGGATGCAGATGGAGGCTTTGGGGGCTTCAAGGAGAATTTGTTGATAGAAAAGGAAGAAAAAGGACCTGAATTTGGCTCAGTGCTAATTATGGCCACAACTGCTAACACCCAGAGCAGGCAAAAGCCAGGAAGACAAGCAGCCAGCTTGCCACTCTGTGCCTGTGACCTTACCACCACACTGCAGGTGAAAGTCCCCACAGGATCTGGAGTTGAAACTGGGAAGCAGCCTGGGAGCATCTGCTGAGCTGAAACTGTGGGAGACAGACCTCAGGCTATAGGAGTAGTGAGGCAAGAAGAAAACGTGCAAGAACAGGCATGATGGGCTCAGGAACCCTTCTGTGGTTTTTAAACCAGAGATCATGGGTTGTTTGAGGGCTTGACTGAGACCCTGCTGAAGCATCAATGCTCCCATGCTGCTGAACCTGCCCAGGGGCTCAGACATGAACACTGAACAACAGTGACAGTAATAAGCCATGACATTTACGTCAGGATATCTAAAATTCCCATCTTGTTTCTCTGTCTCCTTCCTACCACCAGGAGCTACGTGCTCCATTTCACTCCCTTCCTCTATAAAGGGAGAAGTTCACCTGTCTCATCAGAGCAGCTGTAAGGATTGCTCAGAACTTGAAGAGAGCTATGGAGATAAAAATCTGTGCAAGACTCAACAATCCTACTACAGATCCTGGCACCAGGGTACCTACAAACACATTTAGAAAAAAAACCCAGTTCCAGTTATTTCTCAAAGCACCACAGACTTGAGTCCCATTACTTCTCACATGTACCCTTAATAGGCTTGATCTCACCAAAGAAACTGCTAACGTAAATGATGCATCACTGTAACTTAATTACCTCCAATTTGGGTGGGTACAGGAACAGAAAGTACCTTTTCTTGATTCCCATCTGTTCCTTGTAACTAACCAAAGAAGCCCTCCCCAGAGCTTTGTCTCTGAAAGCCAGCATGAAAAAAAAAGAAAAGGAGGAGGAAAGACAGGAAAAAACTGTATATTTTTATTGAATTTTTGCAGGATGCAAGTTAATAAAACACCCACAGAGAGCACAGAGCAATATAGAAAGGGAATAAAGAGAGGGAGGGCTGATATCAATAAAGCCTATCCAGAGGCACTGCTGAAAAGTACTCATCATTTCAAAAGAAACCTACTACAAAAATGATTTTCACTTGTTGCTTTGGCTCAGGTTTAACATTTACAAAAACCAGAAGTGTCCTAAGCAGGGGGTGGATTTAAAAAATAAAGCCAGAAAGATAAAATTATCTGTTGTTGAAACATGTCAGCCTCAGCTTTTCAATACCCCCTGTTGATACTAACCTGACCAGAGACAGCCACCAGATTAGGACCTCACAGTTTAATTACATCACAGAAAACACTGCAGTCCACAAAATCACTCATCAAATCTTGACAAATACTGGCTTTACCATGATATTGCCTTTTTAGGTGAAAATCAACTTTTGCCCAGCTAAGTTCTTAATGGCATCTCTGTTCCAACAGCCTTCTCAATCCAGCTGTCCCTTTCAGTACCGTGCACCAGTGAAACAGCTCCCAGGAGAGCTTCCGGGAGATTGCTCGCTTTTACTTCATGACACATCGTGAACCCTGGCCTCAGCTTCTATTAACATTCAGTCTATGTTTCTACCATTAATTTAAGAGGAATGAATAGGAAGACAATAAGCAGCCATAGTGTCCAGCCTGAGGTACTCCATCAGAAGGCACTGCTTCTGTGGCTGACAGAGAACATTAACAACTGGTTTTATCATTTTTGTTCTATATCTGTCACTTCTACTATGTTACACTACATGGCTTAAACTGTTATAAAACAGCTTTAGTTTTCCAATAGGAAAGTCCAGTGTTAGGAAAAAACAAATAAACAAATCCACCCAAAAAACCCCAAAAACCCAAAACAAACCAAAAACCAAACAAAGCCAAAAAAAACCAATAAATCAAAGTCATGAAAAGGATCTGATGTTCCTAATGTGAATCTTATTTGCTTGTACCCCTTCTCTCCAGATGAGTTTTAGATAGTAACCCTTCAGTGCTGGAGGAGGGCACTGGCAGCAGCCCCTCTCCTGCCCCAGAGCCCAGGCCAGGCAGAGCCCCTTCCCTTCTGCCAGCTCTACCCTTTGGCAGGGAAATGCACACAAACACCAGAGCAGCCACTGTAGGGGAAAATCAGCTGCTGCAGAGAGCTGGCAGCAAAGAACTGCTGTGATGGATGAAGCCAGGGTGAGCACTGCAGGAGATTCACTCTCACAGTACCTGTGGTGCACATCAAACACCAAGTTAAGCAAAAAACCCCAAAAGATATCTTAGCTGGGATAAAAGTTTTTCCGTCCAGCACCACATGAACCCTTCATTTAGGGACAGTCACCCCAGAGTGCAGCTTGCAGGCTTTGGAATGCAGCTGTTCCCAGGACGGATTTTCCTGACAGCAATGGAAGGGCATCACCTGTTCCTCCACCTCACTGCCTGCAGCTCCCACAGCTCCTGCTGCCTCCTATGGGAACATCTTCATTTGCTGCCACCATGGATGCTTGGAAAGCAAGGCAGGTGAAACCCTGTGTGGTGTGGGGAGGGCAGCAGCGAGCTCTGAACACACCTCACTGTGCTCTGTAGGCACAGCAGTGTTTGGGCAGCCCATGGTGACATGTATCATGAAATGGAATCTGGAGTGTATCACTTAACTGTGAAATCTGTAAGATATTGGATTTATATGGTGTCTGCAGAGCACATTAGAAGATCATCAGCATCACCATGTCTTTTCCAGACAGCCATAATTATTCAGACTGTTACTTTATCTCACTGGTGCTTTTGAAAAACTACTCAATATTAGCAAACTCTCACTAAAAACAATGTTTTGGTTGAGGGACTAATCTTCCTATCAGTACACAGCCATACCTGGGCTTATCTACATTACCAATTCCCTGCTGACTGAGTGGATTCATTAACAACACAATCTCTGGTGACTGAAATGAAGTCTCATTCTTCGTATCACCGGTGCCTTGCTGTTTGCTTTTCCTTCACAGTATGCACACAAGTAATTAACTTACTATGCTCCGCTAGCTCCTGACACATTACTTGGCATAGAAAAATTCACCAGCAGGTAGTTAAGCATGCAAAATATTTTCAGTCAAATGAACTTCATAACAAAGCTCTAGCTTGGAAAAATGCAGCTCTTTCGGATAGAATGCTAACAGACAGCACACTGCCCATCCCAGCAGGAGCTTCTTGAGAGGTAACAAAAAAAAAAATGTATCAGTTTTACCACTTTTGCTCAACACGTAAAAACTTCTTTAGGGGGAAAACTGGCAAGCAGTAGATGCTCACTGAAAGGAGGAGCTTGGAGTTTAACTTGAATGTCCCTTGTGGAAGCCTGACATAACAAGGACAGACACAGGATTCACATGGTATAAAAGGAAATGGGGAAAAAAACCAAAACAAGGCAAATAGGAGATTCACTGCAGCATAGCTGAGATTATAGGTGTTTGGAAGTATGGAAGAACAGTGCATTTTGACTTTTACAGCAAATTTTAAAAAAAGGTAAATTGCTATTTGAAGCATGAATGCTTTTAAGCCTAGAGTAATGGCAGGGAAAACTCCCTAAATAAAAAAATTAAGTTTATTGTATGCCCCACCTAATGACTCCACCAAGGAACATGACTTGAAATATTTAAGTCCTCTCAGTACTGTCAAAAAGTAAAACTGGAGTAAAGTTACTGCTGTATTTTAGGTTAAGGTACAAAGAGATGGTGACTTAGGATGGAAGCAGTGAGGGGATGCTGGGCTGACCCCAGTGCAGACTGGTGTCACTGCTGTGACAAGATTGGCACTGACTTTGATAACACCAGGACTTTCCCTTGAAAATCTAAAGATACCACAGCCTTGTGGGGCTCTCTTCTGATTTGAACATGCCCTAAACTATGATTTTATTCACTACAATATTCTTCTAGTACCAGAGGCTGGGAAGCATGAGATGCTCACACCACGCTGCTGTAATCCAGGCAGTGCTGTACAAAACAACATCACTTGCTCTACACTCTCCTGGTCCTTCCTTCAATGGCCAATAGCAGCTGAAACTCCAAAATATATGCAAAAATACTTGACAAAACCCCAGAAACTTGGTTGTATAAAGACCCATTCATGGTATTTTTCACTCCAACTTTGACCTTTCAGAAATTCTATGGCTGTAATGACCTAAAACAATTATGATCTTGAATTTCCTTCCATAGAAGGAAAAAAAAATCCTTAAAAATCCTTCTGAAGTCCTGGAAAATGAAACTGTTCTTTTGCTCCATTTTTTCCAGAAGACATTTGTTTCTTTCCCCTTCACATGTCACAAGGCATGTACCTTTGCCAAAATCAGACTATTGTTTCGACTCGTTCGGTCACAAAAGTTAGTTCCTCATGTTCCATCACAGCAATTTTTGCTTGGGAAAAAGAAATAGATCAGCAGAGGACAGAATTCACTGTGATTTGTGTGTATCATCTTCCTCTATTCTTGCACTGCTTTCAACCTGGCTCATTTAAATATAGCTCCTGTCATACCCATCATTTTCAGTTCACCTGTTATGCAAAACCACACACTCCAACAGAGCAGCCTTTGCTGCACAGTTTGTACAGATTCTCTACTCCAGGCCTGAAATCCTTATTCATTTACAAACTAGATGCTCCTTGAACAGTATTTCCAGTTGCTTAACTGGCATATTAATGCACAGAATGGAAACCAGATTTTGGTTTTTTTCTGATTTTTGTCAAAAATAAAGTTTCTCACTTGACCCCTGGCATCCTTGGTAGTTACCCAGGTCTGTAAACAGTTCACTTAATCAAGAAAACCCTTGTTATATTTCCAAAAGACTGTTGAAGCTTGCTCTGTTCCAGGGGAAGGAATCTCAGGTTTTGTTTGGTTTTCCATGCTTACAGTATCAGTAAAAACTAACAGGTTTTCATGCCAGAATAAACAGTTGGATAACACATACTGACATGACAAGCATGAGTCACTACACTTCATAAAGCCACCTCTCAGAGCCTTAAAAACAGTTTTCACCTTGTTCAGGAAGGTATTGAGTACTGAAGAACTCAAACCTTTAGTAGTCATTGTGTGTGGCTTTTTGATTTTGTTTTTTAAAGGTTGTTCCCATATTTAATTGCTCTTCAAGTTTCAATCTGCAGCTTAATTCTTACACCAGCTCACCAGGTGTCCAGCCCAGTCCTAATTTGCCTTCCAGTGACAGACTGCAAGTGATCTTGAGGACACAGCATTTTCCCCTGATGGAGATCAGACTTCTCAATCCAGACACTTCATCAGTAAAGGCAGTCGTGCACGTTTTCCAGGCCTTTTTTCAATGACCGCTTTAGAAGCCCACACAGCACTCCTGTTTCTTCCTCAATTGTGATGTCCTGTGCAAGCCCCTGCTCTCAGAAACAAAACCTGATACACACCTTTG
Source organism: Chaetops frenatus (assembly GCA_013400775.1). Taxonomy (NCBI): domain Eukaryota; kingdom Metazoa; phylum Chordata; class Aves; order Passeriformes; family Picathartidae; genus Chaetops; species Chaetops frenatus. Next base: position 682,602 of record VZTR01010910.1, read on the forward strand.
GGAGGAGATTATTTTCTAAGGAACAGAAGCTCATGCAAGTAGTAAAATTTTGTGAGAGTGATTGCACCAATGCTCTTATGTCTCTTTAACTATCAGTGACTGATTCTAGCTGTCTTTTACTTCTGGTCTCACTGGTCTTCTCAGGTTTTCACAGTAGCAAAAAAGCAAGCAGGGCTTGTTTTGAAGTATATTCTGGGTGTAACCACTTATAACTCCACTAACACAGAGAAGCTAGTAGATCAGCAGTAGAAGTTTATTAATTTAAGAGTTATTGAGACACATCTTATTGATCTTTTCTCACACTCAGCCTCCAGAGTTTACCTCACAGCTCCAGTTTATGCTTCTATTAAGTAGTTCAGAGAAGCCTTGCATTTTATAGCATGCATATCATGTAGCATAATGCTCCTGGTATGATGACTTGCAAACTAAGCAGTGGATTTATTGCCCTAGAATAGACTTCAGTTTTACTCACCCCAGGCAGCCAGCACAAACACTCCTGAGTAAAGATCACAGCACAGAGCTTACCCAGCCAACAGTGGTCTCACACTCAGCTTTAGCTCACTTGTGTAGCCACACAATATCAGCTAACAAGACATTAGTTTCCATTTTCAGCATTCACATGTTTTTGTGAACATTTCTTTTTATAGGCTCTGATTCAGCAAAGTACTTAAGCACATGCTTTACTTTAAATAGCTGAATAATCCAATGTCTTTTCAGCAAATGTTTAACTTTAATTGTGTGAATAGTTCCAGTTCAAGGGCTCCTCATATCTTGGACACTGAACACTCACTTGTGTGCTCAATCCATTGCACAGATATAATACCATTCATGGGCTTCACATTATGTATTTACTAAAGTGCTTTGCTAAACAAGGTCCTAAAGCAAACATGCCACAGCCAGAGTTTATTTAATAATGCTTCTACAAACTCAGTTCTAAACTGTTACAGATTTTTAAAAGGAAAACTAAACAACCATAGGATTGACTTCAATTTCTCCCATATCTCTACCTTGATTTAACCCTGACTACGATTGTGGCAATGTGGTTCAACAAAGCATTAGGATTAATTTTTTTCAACCCATATGACAAGATGTGTTTGCTTCTAAAATAAAAACAAACCAACAAAAAACCGAACCAATTAAAAAAAAAAAAAAAAGTGTTAAAACTACCCCTGCAGGGGCTTTTCCCATCAGCCCATATATCACACAGAGCCATGGTCCTGTACAGGGGTTGCAGCAGCACATTGGGAAAAGAAAGAGATCACCTTGGATGGAGAACTTGCCTCTCTGTTTACAGCATTCCCAATCCTACTATGTATTTAATCTCCATAAGATGATATTTAATTACAAAAATATGACCAACATGTTCGGGGTGTGTGTGTGTGTGTGTGTCTTTTTATGTGACCCCGCCCCAGGTCAGTAATATTTGGTACAGACATTCAAGTTCCTCTCCCATAACCACTGCTGCCTTTTTACATGCAAGCTGATGAATTTTCCTCTCATTAGAAGACTCCAGCAGCTGTGACTTAAAGAAAAACACTAAATACTGTGAGACCAACAATAAAACTCCCAGATCTGGCAGTGCTTCCTCACCCCTTTGGGCTGTTTCTATTCCAAGCTGCTCCCCAGTGAACCACACAATGCAGGGCTCCTTTCTACTTTGGTAGCTACTGCTTCAGATGTTTGAAAATAGGAGAGTTTAAATTATCAGAAAAAGGAAGGCCAAAAAAAGCCCAATTTACCAAAAGCCAGTTCTCAAAATCTGTTCGATTAAAAGGCAAAGAACGAAATCTCCCTTGCCTGGCATTAAGTAATTCTTTCAGATGAAAGTCCCAGCTCCAGACCTGCAGGTAAAGCAAGTCTATGTTCTAAGGTGACCAGAGAAGACAAATTAAAGAGGGTAAAAAGTGTAAACAGAACCAGATGCACCTGAGAACAGAAAGAAACTAAAATTGCCTTAAAAGATAAAAGGATTAAGCTCTTCTGACCAGTAGCTGTAAAACATGTAATGAATTTAGACACTTCTTTTCCAAAGGAAGAAAGCTATTTGATAAGTATTATTAAGATAGAGCATAATAACTATAGTGTAGAAAACTGCTTATTAGTTGGGGCTTAATTGCTCTTACGGTTGTGGAGAAGCAGTAATTACTGTACCCAAAAAAGATCTATATTTTGAGATTACTTGCTTTTATGCATGGAACAAGAACACTACCTTGATGTTAAACAAAAATTTAGCCAGAACATATCCCGTGTCATCTCACTGGAACTGAACACTGACAACTGTATAACTCTCTGTGAAAGTAAAATATAAGGATTGATTATAGTGAGGAATGCAATTGTACATTATTCTGAACCAGGACTTCGATATTACAGTTATTTATTCACTGTAGTCTCACTGTTCGCCTGTTTTGTTTATAAATATTTACCCCGTACTATCTTCATAAAATAACTGCTATTCAATGTGCACAGTAACGAAAAGACATTAGAGATCTGGCTGTGTGTTTCTCCATTCTAATCTGTATGACAATATATTAATTCAGTTTTTAACACACAAGTCCTCACAGCTGAATGTCCTGAGCTTTCTTTGCCAGGTTTCACATGCAAACATTTACAGAGAAGCAGTAGCTCTGCTCCTGTGGCTGCCCATCCCACACAGACCCTGCAGGGATTCCCAGTGCCTGTAGGAGTTCCAGGACAGTTTGGTGACATTAGAGAGGATTACCAGAGACTGCAACATCTTCAACCCTCATAAGCAGTCAGTACTTCTTCACAGGGATATTTATAGAGTGTCCTAAAAGGTAGCTTCTTAACTGATACACAAGTAAACTGTGAATGAAAGCACTGAGCTAGGAAAGGCTTCACCCTGAAATGCTCCCATGAGCAGCGCCACCAAAATTCAGGATGAAGGGGTCCATGTTCCCATGCTAACAGGGCTTTTTTGCCAGATTCACAAGGCACAACACATCTTCAAGTGCTAAACAGCCTCACACTTTGGAGTCTGCAAGGCACAAGGCAGGCCTAGGTCAGTCCTCCCTTGCAGACTTCCAAGGACGTGGGTGATCCCTGCAGCCTCATCTCAGAGCTGAGAGCTTCCTTCACCAAGGTCACAATGATATAAAGCTTTATCAGAGTGCCCCAACCCCTCCTGTCCCAAACAGAACCCAGGTTCACTAATGCTAAAAAAAAAATAAAAGGAAAATTTCTTTGGATTTATCATCAGCATCTGGCTGGGATCTGCAGCACCCACATGAAGTACAACCAATTTGGTGATATCACCTCATTCTCTCATAAATCATGGCTGTAAAACAAATAATGGCAGGACAGCCAAGGTTAGAAACAATAAAAGACTTTTAGGCCAGATTTTATTTAATTTGATTGTATTTCAAGATAATGATACCCCTTTAAATAGGGAAACATGCTCCAGCTGTTCTCCAGAGCCTCTATGGGCTTGCAATTTCCTTCCATGTGCAATTCCAGATGTTAACGAGGACCCTGGAAGGCCCCTACGACCCAGGTTTCTTGTTCTCACTCCCTCAACAGCACCAGGGAAGCCTACAAGAGCAGGGAAGGCTGCATCCAGCCCCAAGCACCACGCAAGAAGAGTTAAATGAGATTTCAGCACAGAGGGTCTTTTGCAAATCCTCGCTTTGTGTGAGCAGCTGAGATGCACAGCATTCTGCCATTCTGAGCCCAACGTCAGGGAGGGCCTTCAAAGTGTTGGAGCACCAAGCCCAGATGTACAGCACTCTTGTTTTTCTGCAGCATCTGCAACCAGAGTAACCTCACAGGCATGGCCCAAGGCTCTGTCCTACATGGAAGTACATTAATATGTTTTTTGGACCTCTGAGACTCATGTGAACAAGATCTATCTGAGCAGTTTTTGGGAACTGACACAGCACAAGTAGTTGGCTTTTCTGTTTTATAAACCTCACATATATTTCTATCAATTAAAAAAATTTTTCAAGAAAAATGAAATGTTGGAGATTTCCTCTGTGATGATATATGAAAAGGTATAAATATATATACCTTAAACATCATTAAAATATTTTTGATGTAGATTTTGAAATCCCTGCAGTGAAAATAAAGCAAACCTCTGATGTACAAAACTATGAATTTTAAATCCTGGAAGATCATTCTGTGATAATTACTAATCCCTTTTTATCACCCAGATAAACTTAAGGGAAGAATATTCCAAAAGAAGAGATAAATGTAGGGTAATGTGCTGTTCTGCTTTTACAAACTAGGAAGCTTTTCTAGTTAGATTCAGCATCTAAACTTGTACAGAAGTAAACTGCAGTCCCAACAGATTATATCACTTTCAACTTCATATTGCTTGCATTAATCACACTTATTCCTTTATATTTATAGAGGGTTTGTTTGTTTTTTTAACAGGATCAACATTAATAGTGTAGCAGATCAAATATTATTCCAAATTTAAATAAAATCTGTTCATCATTATGGTCATTAGATAATGGTTTTACCTACCTTTAGGACCATAGTAAAGATTAAAATTCAATTTATTTAACATTTACTGCTCATAAAAAAGAAAAAAAGAGCATCATTTCCTTGCCACAATAACAAATTCTTGGGGTCACAAAACTCTTGAGAACCAGGTTTAAAAAAAACAACAAAGAAACAAAACCCACCACAGTTTGAAGACTAATGAGGAACTCAGGAAAGGATGTAAACATACACAGGATCTCCTATATGGGCTGGGTGCCTTATCCTGCAGCTTCTAATTTCCCTGCTGCTGCAAAGGCTCTAAGGCTGGGGGCTTGCAGTCTTTTTGAGCTGTACACTGCAAGCACCTCCCAAGGTGGGTGCACAGACCAGTAATTGCAGATTTAAACTGATTGATAATTGGTTTCTTTTCTTAGGTACCATTCATGCACTCCTTATGCAAAGCCTGGATCCCCAAGGGTGCAGAACCCCAAACCTGGGCAGGTGACTGAGGGTGTGCTCTGTGCATGTCCTGCTCTGCAGGACAGACCCTGGCACACACAGCTGTCCTGGGGACAGCCAGCACTCTGGAACAGCTGTGTGCAAACCTTTGTTTCCCCAGCGATGTATTTGCATCATTAATCAAGCTCTGATAAATGCCTTCTTTTTACCTAAATTGATTTTCTTTTCAAAGCTCCCTTTGTCAGCTGATTTGCTAAGTGCTAGAGGACTGCACATCTCGCTGACCGGTGCTCCCCTGTGTATTCATTTTCCTCACAGGTTCCCCTGCAGAACTACCAGAATTTCACTGATTATTTTTCAGTAGATACTTTGTTAGACTACTTATAAACATACTGACCTAATTGCTTTTAATTATTCCAGTGGAGTCCTGCTTTTACAGTGGCTATTTCCTCCCACACAAAAGGAGAAATACTACTGTGAGCAGCATTGAAAAATCCATAGCCTGGGCTTCTCTCTGAAGCCTAAATCAATCAGAAGTTTAATGCACACTGTAAATGTTTATGTGCATGTGTTGCTATTGTGCATGTATGCATGCATTATATAGGCCTCTTTTACATCTATATACATCCATAAATCACATAAGCCAAATGGGGCTAAGAAGAGTGCAAACCAAATTAATTCCCAGTTTTGGAGACAAAGTGTTTTCTTAACAGCTCTCTGAAGTATCCAAGCAAATTTTTCACATTCATTCCATTCATTTCACATGTTTAGAAAATTGTTTCAATTTTAGATATCCACCAAGCCTATTTATAGCCACATACATATTTCTGCAGGCTGTCCATATTAGCAAAGCTGCTGGAAATAAATGAAAGGTAAAAAATAGAGAAAGTTATTTACTGTGCATCTACCCTTCAGCAGACAAACTATCTTCAACCACCATAAAACCTGCAAAATATCTCCTGTGAACATCAGGATGCGTCGGACTGTTAATCTAAGTGAATTTCTTTAGGAGAAGCAGTTCACCAGCAAAGTGAAAAAGATGTGCAGTTCAATAGCGAAATCCATGAGGGACAAAACCAGAAAGAGATGATACATGGAAGTCTGTCCCAAACACACTCCAGAGTTAACAGCAAGGAGAACTCTCGGCATATTTGGAACTACCCATTAAAAATGTCTTTTTCTCTTGGTTGACATTTCTAAACCCAAATATTGAAACAAACAGACAAAAAACAAACAAGCAAACAAAAGAATAGAAAAGAGGGGGAAACAAAAGAAGCAGAAAAGTGAAAATTAGAGCAGATGGCAGAGGCATCAAATATCTCTGCTAACTCCTCATTCTGCTCTCCAAGGACTGTGCAGTACACGCAAGACCACAGGATCCAAAGAGGAAATACCTATGCTGGTAACAGCTTGCTGCCCAGAATCAGCAATATGCTGAAAGCAAGTCCTAAGATTCCTTCAGATTTGATATTCAAATACCAAAGGAAAACTGGTATTTTCCACAAATAGAAATAAGCTCACTTTTGAGAATCTTTTTCAGCCACAGAGTTTTGTGAAATGAGCAGCTTGTGTGTTATTCTTAACATTCAGTTTAATATTTTTCAGCAACGAAAACATAAAAAAAGAGCCAGTATGTAGCACTTCAATTAAAACAAACAAATCAAAACAAAATAACACCCACAAGATGTCTGTGAAACTGTCCCTCCTATTTTGGAATAAGGTAAGGTTGTAACAACCTGCTAACTAAGGTGTTCAAAATCTTTTTCAAAAATGTTTTACAAAATTATTTGCTTGCAACAAAGCAAATTCCTACCTAGACTTAAACATTTTCATAGCATTTTTAAACAACTTTCTTCTCATAAGAATCTTCTATTCAAGTTGGAAATAAATATCGCAGTGCAAGACAGTATTCAAAACCTGATTATTCCATCAGTTTGTGTGCCTCTGCCAGTGGTTGGATTATCCCTGGCACACAACTTGATATCTTGGAAGAAATTTCCCAAAATTCAACCCATGCCATTCCACATACCTGTTATTGTTCAGAAGAGGGGCATCTCCTACCAAAAGGGTTACTACTATTGGTGCACACCAAGAGTTTGGATCTAGCCCCAGCAAGACAACGCTCCTCAAAGATCACAGATGACACTTCCTACCTTCAAGTATCCATAGCAAAGGGGGGTTTTTTTGGAAAGTCAGCTTCAAGTCAGTTTCCAAAACACTCAGACTGGGGACCCCAATTCACCCACTGACAGTGCAATCCCACTATACTGAAAAACATCCTCAAAAGAAGCTTTTCATCAGTTTTTCGGTGAAAGTCTCACCTCAGCCCTCAGTTCCTGTGTCTGACATGATGCAAGAACAACTGAATAGAAAAGTTCCCCTTGTCCAGCACTCGGGCTGCAGGAAAATAATTCTTATTCAAGATGTAAAATGTGCTCCCTCATTAGTGCATCTTTTGGGTTTTAAGCCTTTTGTGAGGGCTGTTACTGTACTAGTGATCACTGCCCAGCACTGTAATATACAGTGATCCTTCAGGTTGGGGGAAAGGTATGTGCCAGTCAGGTTTATGAACTCTATAAAACTTTTACTGTGCTTGTAGCATAACCAAAAAAAGAGAAGAAAGTTATCTATAAATCTAATTATTCCTGGCTTCTGTTCTAGGAGACACCTTTCCAGGGCAGTCTGAGATGACTGAATACCACCCAGCTTCCTGGATCAAGGTGGGACAAGTTTTTGAAAACCTCAATGGCAATTAATAGAACAATTTCCTCCTGTACACGAGCCTTTCCTAAACATGGTGCTGTTACTCCCTGACCTCGGTGCAAAGAGGCAGATTCAGAGGTGGAAGAAAGGCCAACAAATTCTGCAGGGCTGTTCTGCCAGGGCAGGTTCTCATCACCAACCACAGCCTCCATCACCCACTGGCAGACAGTGACTGATGCCTTATTTTAGGCATTTCTTGCAACCCTCCTGCTAAAAGAGGAACAGATGGCTCCCTTTGACTGTAATTTTTCCACCCTGCTACCAAAACCACCTCCTCCTGATCTACAATTAGAAACATGGGATTGCTGAATCCCTCTATCCCACACTGTACCATTCACTTTGAACTTCTTTCTTCCACTTTAAATGTTACTTTATTTTCATGAAAAGACAATGGTAGCAGGATTTGCTATGGATACACACAAGTTAGTCCGTGGGGTTTGTTTAAAAGGCCAGTCTGAATCTGATTCAATCTAGTCTAATATGGGGAGTATTTTCAGCTAAAAAAATAATTTGGAAAGTTCACATGTTCCCTTTGATCAGCCTTAAAATAAATGTTTTATTTTTCTGTTCTGAAGAAACACTTAATTTTGCAGTGGAGTTATATTGTGAAAAAGAATTAAGAACATGCTTCAAAGAAATGCTTTGTTTAACTGAGAAATTTTTTGCTTGTTTACATTTCAGCACGAATAAATGCTATTCTTCTTTCGGGGCTGATCCAATGCTTTTCCCATCTCCAACCTCCTCTCCCTTATTTTGCTGCTTGGCCACTGTCTCAAAAATGAACTATGACACAACTACCCAGGGAGGAGATAATCCCAGCTATAAAAATTTATTCTAAAGACAGAGACAGATAACAGATTAGGGATTTTCATTCAAAAAACAAGCCAACAGGCATTATGAGGAAGTTGCACAGCTTTGCTACATGGATTACAGCGGATTCATTTTAAACAGCCTTAGTGTTTAAAAAAAAAAAGGGGGAAAAAAATCCCTCAGAAAACATCCATTAAAGTCAGGGATGATGGAAGGAAAGCAGAGTAGGAGACCACATGTGCTGCACTCTGAGGATGCTGCACTCCTCGTTCCCATCAACCTGACCACAGACTTCTCCAACCAGCTACAAAATGGCCAGAGCCTTTCCTCTCATCCAAAATAGGAGTCCCAGCACCAAAAATGCACAGGTTTCTACTGTGATAACTCAGTATCAATAAGGGCATTCAAGCAACACACAAATTACAAGATCTACAATAAGTAACAAGTGCAAAATTATCACTAGCTGCAAAGTTCCCTGCATGCTTTACAGTGAAACATATATAATCATGATTTCCAATAAAAAATAACCTGAAACAAATTACCCTGGTGCACTGTCTTTCTGTTCCTCACCAACATTACCAATAGTTTGATCTCATTTCCTTAGAAATAATCACCAGGCTACTTAAATATTAACTAGAGGAAAGTATTAACACACTGTTGGGGAATCAAGATGAAACTGATCCCACATCAAGTCAAGCTTCCTGTCCTTAAACAATCCTAAACTCTATTACACCCAAATCTGGGTTCTAAATTCTCAGGAATATACCCAGAGGGTAGTTCAGTAACCCAGAGGAGTTCACTTGACACCTGGCTACACCAAAGAAGGTGGCCCCATTTCTCCCCCCTCGCAGTCCTGGACATCACTGACAGAACCACTGTCCACATCTCCTGCCCTTCCAATTTCACACAGGCATCTACATTTCTTAGTAACAGGGAGGATTTCTGACATTTTATTGCATCAAGAGTCTCATCATGTGAAATCCTTTGACAACATCAGATTCTGATTCTCATATAAACTCCTAAGATATTTTTGCAGATTAATTGAAACTGAATAAATTTCCTTAACATTTTGAGCCCAAGTAATTCAAGTGGCAGTCTGCCATCACAGCCGAGCCAGCAGAGCCACACTAAAGCTCCCTGCCAGCGGTCAGCCAAGGTCTCCAGCCTGGCTGAAGACTCCTATTTAAGATTCCCCACACAGGGAGAAGCTGCAGGAGCAGTAGTGCTCTTAGGGCAGTAATGATATCCTTCTCTTTAAAGGAAAAAGAAAGAAAATGTCTGAGGTGCAGGACCAGCAAGGGCAGACTGCACAGCTGGCAGAAACTTGGAACAGAGCCAGAAGACTGTGGCAGAAAGGGAGCCTTTTAAAGCTGGGAAGGAAAACCTGGAAATGTGACACAGGAATGCAGAAGATGATGGGTAATCCCAGAATAGAGGTCTGAGGGGATGGAGTCTGTTTTGGTGGGGAAAGAGGCACCATCAAGAATGGGTGAGATGCTGAAGTTCAGGGGGAATGAATCAGTGACCCTATGGGGATTCTTCTCTGTTCTTTTGAGTTACACAGGGTAAAGCACAACACCCCCAAGTCCTGCTTTTACCTCTCTGCTATAGCCCCACAACACATCTGCCCCAGACAAGGAGCCAAGGAGGTTTTGTCATTCCTTTGGGAGCTGCATTTTCATCTCAGCGTTCCAATCTTCCTGCTTATTCTTCAGTGATGACTACCTAACTTGTATGAGTGCTTATATTTTTCAGCCTCACAGACGTAGCATAACACTGTCACACGACTTTGAAGGTGGGCAATAAGAGCCTTTTTCACAACATAAATGCCATGAGGAATTCTCCCTGAGAAGCTTATTAGGCGAATTCTCTGTGTTCAAAGAAAAAAAGGTTACCTGAAACCAATACAGCTTGTGCTTGTACACATTGGTAGAAAAAGAGAAAGAAATCCCCATCCAGAAACAAGTGATATATATTTTTAGCCTACACTTTTCCCAACCATAACTGCTCCTACAACACCAGTACATACTGGTATGGACAACTGCTGCCTCCACCAGCAGCAGGCCCATAGCAGAAGAAAAGCACACAGTCCAGTGTGTCAGGATGGCTTTTCATAGGTTCAGAGGCTCACATAAAACAGTCCCACAAATTCACACTAGCAGTGTGATAGCTAGGGGTTTTTTTTTCTCATTGAAGATAATTTCTGACTTACTTTCATTGCCCCACGAGACCGAAGGGTGCACTATCTTGTAGTATTAAACCTTAGATCTTCAGAAAACCTTACAGCCTTAGTGCTGGAAGGCAAACACACCCCAAGCTTGTAGATGTAAACATTTGTATGCTTGGAGGAGTTACTAAAACAACTATAGCACCTCTGAAAAAGGCTCAAGATGCAGGGAACGAGGGAGAGATGGGGACAGGAGTGCTGGGGTTTGTGTTGGTGACTCCACCTTGTTCATCCGACATATTCAAGCCAGCACATCTTTCTCTCCCAAGCAAAATCTGTTTCTACAATTTTGCCAAAACTTTTATATATGGCAGTGGCCAGCTGGCTGCTTGGAGAGCCATGTGTCAGCGGTCCTGGCGAATGCTTAATGTGTGAGATGGATCTGCGCAAACTGCAAGCACTTGGTTTGCAAACATTCCTGTTTTATGCATTTAGAAAGCAACTAGAAAAAGCAGAGGCTTCTGAAACAAAGTCACACAACATGGCAGAGATGATATATTAAGACATTTCCTTGGTATACAAATATATCGTTGTAACTCATCCCTTCTCCCTGGCATTCTCTGTCCCCATGGGCTGTAGTGAACCTGTTCTGTCTCTTCCTACAAAACACCATCACCTCCACTGCCAGCTTTGCTCCTACAGAGGCAGGAATTCCACCAAGGTTTCCTCAACAAGACAAGATGTGGGAAACCTGTGCACCCCCCCTCCAGCCCTGCTGCATGACTGGATCCCAGCAGGGGCAATGCCAGCAGATGTGACCACAGGGGAAGCTCCTCTCACACCTCAGCTGATGACATGGTGGCTCCTGGGCTGCTGACAGAGATCCCTCTGATGGAGCCACCCTCCACACATACAGGGATCAGCAAGTCAGCCCACACAACTCTGGGAATCCAAGGGGGAGGCAGTAAAGCAGGACTGAGGCACACTTTGGGCCAATATATTTTTGGGCTACATTATTTCTGACTGTACCATCCAAGAGCAGAAGTGAGAAGTGAATCATGTGGGTTTTACAGAAAGAGCAGCAGAAACTGACTACACTGAAAGAGCTCCATGGCTACATTCTCCATGTGTATAAAAAGGGCTCGTGAAGTTCAAGGCAATCCATTTATTTAGGGATTTGTAAATGCATTATCCCATGTGGTCTGTAGGCCTGTGTACAAGAATATATATGGTTTATTGAGCAATGTCACGGAAAATAGACTTCTTACCCTAGATTAAGTTTAATCACAATCTCTGCAATCAGCCCAGTGAGCAACAGCACAGGTGATAGATGAGCCTCCCATGGTCTCCCAAATGCCAGCAGGCACCAGGTGACAAGGCAGCAGGGGAAGGTAATTCCAAGCTAAAGCTGCCTGAGAGAACAGCCCCCCCTCCTAAAGTACAAGGAACAGGCCTCTCGTCCATGTCCTCCACCCTGGAAGCTCTTGGACCCCAAAACAGTCTCATCAGCCAGGCCCCAAACTACAAAGCCCACCAGATACCAATACCAGCACCATGACTCGCCCCCAGAGATGAAGAGAAAGCAGGGCTGGTCTCCACCCCACTGCCAAGGACAGGCTCTGCACAGCTGCAAACAGCTGGCTCCTGCTCCTCTGCCCAGACATCACGTCTGGTGGCTAAGTGTTCACCATCTGAGATGAATTTGGCAGATGTCTTCACTGGAAAGCAGTCAAGGGGAGGCTGGAGAGGAATAAAGCTTCTCTCTCTCTCTGCACAAGTAGAATCAATTGATTTTGACATTTTGAATCAAGGCATTTCAACCCTTCAGGTCAAAATTATGTATCAATTACAAAAGCAAAAGAAAACAACAATGCAAAACTGAAGTCGGAAGTTTGCTCCAAACATTGCAGCTCCAAATCAAAGATTCCACAATCCATGCACTACAGTGGTGCTCATTTCTTCTCCTCAGTATTTGCAAAATAAGAATGAAGATGACACTCCCACTGAAATTCATAGTTGTTTCCAAATCCACCATAAAAATCAAGCCAAATCTAAAACCTAACAGTAACTGTAAGGACGTGGATAAGTAGTTAATATAATATAAACTTAACTGTCCAGAGGAGGAAACAGAACACTGTAATAGACATTGCATCAAAATTAATCTTGATCTAAACAGGAAACCAACATGGGGTAGTGAGCAGGACAAAATGCCGGTGTCCTCCAGGTTATCATTAAGTACTTGCTGCAAAGAATCTGCTCTTCCTCAAACTGCAATAAAGGATTCCTTTTTCTTTCATTACACTGCCTGAAAGCTTCTTAGGAGCACCAGCAGTTTATAAAGATGAAAAACGTGTTTAATCAGTAATTGCAATGGGTTTAGGAACTGCTAATAAATATACAGGGAGGCTCAGGGGGAGAACACTCACTCATTCAAAGCCGCTAGTGCCACAAAAGTCAATTCCACAAATGGTTGTCAGCCACATGACCAAATTTGTTTCAAATCAATTATTAAACAGAAAATGCTATCAGTTAAAAATTTTATTTTTTTAAAATCAAGCTACAAATGCAGAATTGCAAGGTAAAAGTGTCTAGTACCAAAGTGGGATTTAAGTCTCAAATCTAAATGTGTCATTGTTCCTACACAAAAATTTGGCCAATACTGCTACAAAAGCCAACCTGATAAACACATTCAGCACTAAATCCAGCTGTTGTCTTGTAGGGAGCTGTAATTCACAGTGAGTTTTATCTATTATATGATGTTCTCAATGGAAATAAATACAGAAAATGTAAAAGGCAGCTCTTGCAGATTAAAAATGACATTCAGCAACACAGAAGATGGGTCATTAGAACTGTGAAAAGTACAAGAAGGAGCTACATCATAAAATGGACCAGCAGTGGTGACAGGGGCAGTGCGGATTACAGCTCTCTTCCCAGCCTCTGCTACTACATCTGGTTACTGTTATGTGCCCCATGGAAGGAGAAAGAAAGAAAAAAGGCTACATCTGAAATGACTGCTTTGCCTGTTTAAGATTCAAAAGCTCCACTGAAAGCTTTCACAGAGCTGAAGGGAGCATGATTTATACAAAAAGCTGCAAGCTTTTTACAGTCCATTTTGAGTAGAATGGACATCAGTGCTACCTGCCCTTGGAGAATAGTGTTTCCTATTTTATTTACATTTGCTCTTCATTATGCTTTTAGAGTAACTTACCAATCCAGCCAATCAATTCAAACTATTTTGCAAGCATTTCAAGTCATTTCTTAGCATCACCCCGTAGGCACTTGCTTCTATGTAATTACAATCATTTTTCTGCAGAGATTTGCCTCATTCAAGTGGCTTTGCCAAGCAACAAGAAACAAAAGAATAACCACATCTAAAAATAAGTAGAAAAAAAAATGTAGGAATCCCACAACTGTATCGAATAGGGTCATCAGGAAGAGAGGAGAGGAGAGGATAAATGTGTGCCCCCATGTCCTTCATGTCTTTGCTGACACCCCAAAAATAGTGCTGTTTAATGTTTGATAGTTATGTCTCCATATTATAGTTTAAACTTATTTAAAAAAAAAAATCTCTGTCTTAAAATACAGCACTTTCAATTCTTCTTGGGAGACCAGAAATAATCTAGCTAGTTGGTGCTTTTTATAATCTTTCTGTTGCAGAAGCAAATTTAACTATTTCTTTTAAGAATAAAAGAACAAGTCATCACAAAAAGTGCCTCACAAAGAAAAGTATTACAACTGTCCTGAACAAGTATCAGAAAAGTGTGAGCTCTTTTCTTCATTTTAGCAGATAAGGTGGCATTTGACTTGAATTAACCTGCCTGTTGAGAGGGACACTGCTCCAGACCTGCTGATTTCACTCCTGACCAAGACACTGAGGTACAAACCCAGGAATTTTAACAGTGGAAGTCCAGAAAAAAAAGGACTTGGAAGAAAGGTGCAAGCCTTGAACCCCAACCATCTCCCAGTGGAAACAGAAGATACAAATGTGAGTTCCCAGCTGTCCCAGCAACTCCAATGTGTTTTTTAAAAGTAAGAGGGACCATTTCCTCACCGGAAGCTCTCCTCTTTTTACTACTTCCATATTTTTTTGAGACCAAGTCAAAACCTTGTGAGCGACTGGCAGCACCAAGTATCACACAACATCAGCCTTGTCACTAGTTTTAGGGCTGCCTTAAAATAAAAGCAATCAGAAAACTTCTTAAAACTAAATATCCTCTCCCTACCCTACATGTTGACGTGGCCACTAAATCCCACTGGGTAATCTCCAGAATCCATCTGTTCCTTTTCATTCTCATCCCGAGAAGCCTCCCATAGCCCCTGATTATTTCTCAACTTGTCTGAAGAAATATCCTGTCTTCTGGCTTCCCAGACGTTTGCTTCACCCCCTTCTCCCCAGAGGTTTGCTGAAAAAGGCAGCTGCAAAGATTATCCACTCCAATGTCATGCCCAGGCTCTCTTTAAATCCCTTGAGGGAGGAGACATTTTAACAGGGAAAATGTTTAACAGAGGAGAACAAGTGTCTTTCAGAACTGAGTTTCTTCTCAGTTACATCCTGGAAGCAAGAGCCACCTACAGATACCCTTTAAGGAGGCATCTCTTAAAGAATGGTTGGTTAAGAGAAGTAGGAATTAGAGTGCTACAGTGACCACATGCAGAGTCTTCACCAACACCAGGAAGATGAACTGTGCCTGGGCCAGGCTGCAGTAAAGCCCTGCCTCACCCAGCAACACAAATTAATGGGCTGAGGGGAACTGGGAGCATTCACCAAAGGTCATCTCCAAATAGCAGCTGTAAGCATAAAAACTATGACATTTTCCTAATGACCACAAAGCAGCTAAAATTACAGGAATGCATATCTTCTCCTTTTTCAGGTCAATACAGCCAGCATGTCTGTGCATTTAATGTACCAAACACAGCCGCACAAAACACTCCAAACACTTTTCATTTAACTTGAGGGCTGTTAAAAGTGGTGAAGGAAAAACACACCTCTCTATTACTTGTGTTGTTGCATAAAATCAAAACACAAGAACTAAAGCCACAGAGGCCCTGAGATTTAATTGTTCAGTTGTATTCTGTTATTGCTTTATTTGTAACTTGACCCCCAGGATTACAGCTCTCGTGTTCTTTATAAGTTCCCACCAGCCCTTTATGTGCTCCAGCACCAGTCAAAGGTACCAAAAATCCAAACAGCAAACAGTAGTTTACTGCAGGGCTTTTGTCTGCCTACAATTTCAACATTGCTGCTGCTCAAGTTTAATTCCAAAATTTATGGGGATGCCAAAGGGTTAAGTTTGCTTGAAATTTTACTATTTATCGTCATTCACTTCAAAAAAAAGCAAGTACTGCAGGAATTTATGATGCCTGAACCTGATAGTCACTGACTGGCTAACAAATCTTTCCTTCTGTTTTCAAAACAGTTTTGTGTTAATCTCTCAGGTCACTATCAAAGACAGCTTTGCATCTAATTTATCACCTTTTGGGCAGAGATCCATGCTGAAAAATTCACATCCAAACTGTAATTTAGTTCAGTTAATGGCCTTTTCTCAGAGGAACTGGACAATTAAAAACATATGGAAATGGAATAAGCTACTCACTTTTCAACTAAATGTTTGCTCTCTGTCTTGGGAAATAAATTTAGGATGAACAAGCTGAATTCAATGAATGGATTTTAAAAAAGGAAGGGACTGTTGTTATAAATCAGTTGTCCTCCTTTCACAAGCCACATAGCAGTATTTCATATTATTGTTTTTTTCCTTTTGTAACAGAGCATTGTCTTACAATGCAGGAAAACCTTCAAGAAATTGCAGATTCACACAGAATTAGCGCTATTAAAAGAAAGGGTGGGGGGAATCTCTTTATTCACTATAAACATCTGACATATTAGGCTCCTAGATAGAGTAATCTGAAATGTCAGGTTAAACAAGAAAAGCATAAAGGCAAAAATAGTTTAAAATGTGTACATGGATGTACACTGGCTTTCATTATAGTGGCAATCAATCACAGATTTTTGGTATAACTGTGACATTCTATTATGTCCGGAAAATACCATGGTGCAGCTGACACCTTTACAGAAACACAAAGCCTGGAAAAATATATGGCATTTTCGCAATGTTTCGTTCTTTTTTTTTTTGCCTCCCTGAGAAGTGCCAATGCCTGTGTAACAATTCACAAGTGCCACATGCCCTCACTGCATGTCCTGCTGAACATCTTCCATGGGATTTAGTGGGTGCTGGATGAGACAGAAGGAGAATATCAATGCCACTGGCATTCCTTCACCAGTCAGTTCCTTTGCTGTGTCCCATGCCCTGAGTGGCTGCCTCCAGCCATCAGGAAAAACCATTTATGGAATTTAGCATGGATTTGTTTGTACCCTGTGGAACCCAAAGTGAGGTACCAGATTTAATCCTAGTCTCCTTCCCAACCTTAGAAGCACTCCAAAGTGGAACATCTCCCACTGCATTCCAAAGGAGTGCTGGCTCACACACCTGCTCTGAGTCACCATGCCTGGGTTTTGCCAGCCTCATCAGCAACTAAACCTCTGGAGCACAGCTCTCTCCACCAGCTGCAGGAGACAGACCCAAGGACCTCCCAGGTGAGGAGGACACGCTGACAGTGACAGCCCTGAGGTTACACCTCATTACACCTGATCACGGTCACCACTTCAACAAAAAGAAACCAGATTTTAAAAACGTCATGATCATACTGTTCTGCTTCTCACACTGCGTGGGACAAACAAGGGACCAAAGAGGTGACTTGCAGGACTAAAATGCCAGGTTTGTATGCTGACCCAAAGCCTCCACACTTCTGGAGCACAGCTATGGCAGGCCAATGTTCTCCAGGGCCATGGCAATGGGAACACACCAGTGCATGGGCTGCACTGAATTTTTCAATTAAAAAAGGAAAATGTAGTCCCTAGCAACAACAGGATAAAAATAAATAATAAAAGAAAGCCCACACAGGAAGACAGAGGAAGGTACACCCTTGAAATGCCTTTTGATGTTAATGCAATGAGTCTTAGCATAATCTGGTTCATAAAAAACTGAAAGTAAATTAAAAATAGGAATGCAAGCTTATCAACCTCTCCACCTTAAAAACTACCTAATGCCTTCAGTCTTCCTTACCGTGACTTTTTTTTTTTTAATTTTAGCCAGTGCAAAAAGGCCCTCAAAATACCCCTTTCAATTCTTCTCTTTAATGAAGAGTTGCTCTAAGATCAATTAACTGAGATGAGAAACAAAACCAAGGCTGTTGGTTCAGGACGTCCTTTCACAAAAGACCAAATGTTTGATGTTAATTTTCTGTGATGCATTTTCCAATAATCCATGAGTATGAGCTTGAGCACTGACAGAAAGAAGCGTTGTATTTCACAGCCACACAGGGGCAGACAGTTTTAAGATCGTTTATTTAATTATGCAAATGCTACTCTTGTGACAACAAGAGACAGACTCAAGCTGAAGCCATACATTGGATAATAAAGTTCATATCTAATTGGAGATTCACTACCTGCTGTGTCAACTTCAACTACGATCACGTTATTATGGCTTACACTACTGTTTAGTTAAAGTTGAGATAACACTTCCAATCTAAACATCTATTTTTAGGACAGTTAAAAGTAAGTGTTCATTTTGTATGTTTTCTTTAATTGGCTATTCTACGAGAGACTCTGCATGTACAAATTAAAAACAAAACCCAACCACTGCTCTGAAGCTAATCACCGTTGAATAAACAAAGAGGCTTTTTAATCAACCCAAACCTCACTTCTTTCCTGCATTTTACAGCAATGTATACCCAGAAGACATGTAGTGTTTCTCTTCTCACCAATAGGTGTATTGAAAGCAAACACAAAACACCACCTCAGCAGAAATCTCCAGCACACCCCAGTACAGACAGGATGGAACCAGTACTGACCAACCACACTCTGCTTGGCCAACACTGCTGAGCATAGAAGAGAGCAGCAAGTGCTAAATTTATTTTGAAACTCCTGTTCATCCAATCCAACAAAGCTTTCACCACCTCTCCTGGAGCTGTGCTACAGTCAGGAGAGCAGAAAAGGCCGTGCTGCAGAAATGCTGCTCCTTGGTCCTGCCTGCTTCTCTCAAAGCGTTATTCTGTCTGAAACACAAAGCAAAATATTCACACTGTGAACTGTAACTTTCAACCCCACAGGGTTCCCAGCACAGTGGTGCAACATCAGCCAGGAAAGAATATCCAGATATGGGGCAGTAATGCCTGAGGGTGAGACACAGCCCTGTGGTGGAGCCATCCTAAGCAGGGACTGCTGCCCAAAGAACAGGACCTTTCTCCCTTATGCACCTACCACCCCTCAGTTTCTCTGACTGGTGGGCTGATCCCACAGGGGCCTGAAGTTGCTCCTTTTTTTTCCTGAGGGACTACAAATGGGTCAGATGAGCAGAGCCCCAGGAGAGGCAGCAGCACATGGTGGTGACCAAGGACAGAACTGTGCTTTCCAGGGGTAATGTAATCTTGAGTTGGCTCAGGTGCACCACAGAACTGTGACTCTTAGGTAATTATATTTTAAAATCTTCCCACTGAACAAAAGAGCTTTTGCATGTAATGGAACACTCCTCTGCAACTGATGGATCAACAGAGGATAGGAGGCATGTTTCAGCTACCCTTAGGCATTTAAAGTTTAAAAGCTAACACATTTCATCTCAGGTACCACATATACCATGAGATCAGGCAAGAAAACAAGCCCGACTTCTGCAGCAAAATTAGTCTGTCCAGATCAACCAGCCATCTCTGGCCACAGATCTTGAGCTGCTTAAATTACAAGATTCAGGGGTACTCTAACATGTTGAGTTGGTGTCTTTTTAATTAGTATATTAAATCACTCCTTTTCAATATATCACAGTATATAAGTATCTTGCATAAATACTAACACTTGGCTTTTTTTTTCTTTTTAATAGAAGAATTTTATTATCAAAGTGGTTTTGGTAATATGCAGATATTGCATGCCAAACACTGTGCATAAAATACCTTCTTGGATAGAAGATTAATGTGCTTACTGTTATTCTGTGGGCAAATTAATGTCACTGAGGAATAAGGCAAAGACTTAAATACAAAGCACCACAAAAATCTATCCCAGTCTACATCTTCCAAGGCTGAGAAAATGTTATATGCATGTATGTTTACATACACAGTCAGATCTGAGGTACATAAATAAAAACCTTTCAACAAGATGAACGATACACAGAACACATATCTGATCTCCCAGCTTGAAAAATGTTCCCAGTGCTGATCTCCCTTCCCTGCTTCCCCGTGTGCTCGTGGCCCTGCACAGCTCTGTTCAACCCAGCACAACGGCTGCTCGGGATGTAAGCACCCGATTTCATGAAATCCAAAGGTAAGCAGATCCAAATCTCACCAGAGCTAATGGATTTGGCCCTTATCTCCCCTTGCTAAAGCATCCTGAGTGCTGAGAGACTTATCTAAGCATTAGGAACCAATATTAGTATTAAAATGTAATATCCATGTATTATTCTCTTGTCAGTCTTTTAGCTTATATACAACACTTCAGCATAGACACTTGCTCATATTTGGTTTTCCATCCACCTTATTACGGTTTTTATACTGAATACAAGCAAAAACATCTGAATGCATTAGCTACATCAGCTTCTGCTGAAGTTTAATGAAGAAAAGTGTTATTTTTCACCTGGGAGAGCTCCCAGATCAGCTCATTGCATAGCTCAAAAACCGGCACAAGAGGAATGCATGTGGCTGGGTACAAGCTGGGGGAGGAAGGGGGAAAACCATTTGTACCCAATTTGTCACCAATAAATACAACCAAAACCCCACATCCTAAAGCAGAGAGACACTAAAGGCCCAGCACACAACCCAGAAGTACAAACATACCTAGTTCGGACATCAAGTGCACTTCTGTAGCTCAGGTGCTGTTTCCAACTAGTCCATGGGATTTAAATGCCTAAATCATTTTGGGTGCTTTTGTGAATTTCCATATACACCTTACTGCATCTCTTTCAAACTTGGCCTCTGCTGACTTCCAGAGTATGAGCAAAAGGTCAGCAGAAAAATTCACAGCAGAATACATGGCTTTCTGAGGCTGGGATGGGAAGCTCAGCCCAGGCCAGCAGCTGCACCAAATTTCACCAGCCGTACAGGCTGATATCACAGCATCAGCATTTTAATTTGTCTGCCTTGACAAGAAGAAAAATGCTTAGAAAGTTTTATGTATGAACAGACAAAAAGATGAAGCACCTCAAGTCCTTTTTGAGATTGCAGGTTTTCAATACATCTTCAGATGAAAGCTCAGCTTGCAAGCAAGGGCTGAGCAGGAGCATCCCTCCATCAGTGCCAGGCACCTCCTCAGCACAGCACACAGGCCTGCGAGGCTGGGGAGCTACGGGAAGCGCAGGCGGCTCATCGCTTAAACACTATTTCATCCCAAGGTTCCAAAATGATAATAGACTTTATTCTAATTGGATTGTCTGCAATGAGCCAATTTAAGTGCTAAATGCTGCGAATTATTCAGCATGACATAGCAATGCAATGATCTGAGCCACTGCAGGGCACAAGGCTTCTTGAAAGCTACAGTTCCTGAAGCATAATAAGGAGACACAAGTCTTGCTTGGCATGTCTCCACCAACCAAATTCACATTGTTTCAACAGCTGTAGTGTGCCCACTGAGCATTAACTAATGCTCTGACCTGGAAGCAACCACTGCCAGCCAGCACACCTGATTAGATGATGATTTTTCTAAACACACCTTTAAAGTCCATATCACTCTAATTGCTGCCTTTCAAAGAGACTAAGTACAGATGACATCCTACATATACTGCACAGTGCTGTGAAACATTGATCTAACCACAAGCTTTAAAATATTTAACCAACTTGAGTCTGTACTTTTGTCACCAGGGTAAGAATGTCACATCTATTCACAAAGATTTAAGGGACAGGAAGAGACAGACATTTAAAGCTTTAGATTTTATTCTGATGCTACTACAGCAGCATGAATTACGAATGCAAATGAAGGACTGCTGTGTTAATGCTTAGCCCTGTACACAGTGCCACAGTTCAAAAGACAATTATTTTTAGTAATTATGTATAAAGTGGTTTTCTACACACATTTCACTGTAAAATGTATTAAAATTATATCATTGTATTAGCAAGAAAGATAAAGTAAAGCATAGGGTTCTCTTCTGAATTTAAGTCTCAGATTACACCAACAATTCACAAAGTGGAAAGAAAGAAGGAAAGAAAAAATAAGTAATCCATGACTCATGTCCATACCTTTTACTATAATATTATTATTCTCCTACAGTCATCACAAGAGGCTATCCAGAATTCCCTTGGGACCGGCGAATTTTATAGGATTTGAGATTATTTGCAATTAAAGTCCAGAATCAAACAGCAATGCCTGTGATGTGACACTTTGTGTTGGTTTTGCACAGCCTGGTTTTTGGTAGCAGGGGGACCACAGAGGTGCCTTCTGTGAGAAGCTGCTGGAAGCTTCCACCGTGTCCAGCAGAGGCAGCCCCTGATGGCTCTGAAGATGGACAGGATGCTGGCCAGGGCTGGACCAACTGAAGAGGTTAGCAAAGCCTCTCTGATAATTAATAATATTTAAGAAGAAAATCCCAACAAAATGGGACACAGTTTTTCTTCTAGTCAGAGAAGAGGAGGAGGTGAGAACATGTGAGAGAAACAACACGGAGACACCACGATGAGTGGAGAAGGAGGGACAGGAGGTGCTCCAGGTGCCAGAGCCGAGATTCCTCTGCAGGCCCCGGTGAGACCATGGGGAAGNCTGCTGATCGAGAGAGTGGAACCACGCTGGAGAAGTTCACAGAGAGATGTATCCCGTGGGAGGGACCCCACGGTCTCACAGGGGAAGGACTCCTCTCCCAGGGCAGCAGAAGAAAACCACCATGTCCTGTGTCCCTGCACTGTCGGTGGGAAGGAGGGAGGGGCTGGGGGAAGAAAAGGTTTTTTAGGAGCTTATTTTACTTCTCATTATCCTCCTCTGATTTTGTTAGTAATAAATTCACTTTGTACCTCTAAGTTGAGCCTGTTTTGCCCTTGGAGTGTTTTCTCCTGGTCCTTAACTCATGAAGCCTTCATTAAATTTTCCTCTCCTCTGCTCAGCTGTGGCAGGGGAGGGTGACTGAGCGGCTTTCATGGGTGCCTGGCGTTTGGCCAGTGTCAAACCACGACTCACTTACAAGGTAAGAAATTTGATGCCTTAATTCTGGTCACCAAATTCTGATCCCGAAACATTGGACCTCCAGTCCCACAGAGCTGGAGAGAGAAAAGCCTTAGCCTAGAAGATAAGCACCTTAAGTCTTGGCTCTCATCATCTGGGTCTGCATCTCCTTCAAAACAGTTTAGCATTATTCATCCTTAGTGGAAATCAACTCCTCAACTCTGCAAGAACGGTTGTATCCAAGTTATCTGCCCCCACTGATATAAAAATGATGGATTTTAATACCTTCTGTCCAATATCATGCCTACTTGTCAGTGTGATGGTACATAGTTAAATCAGCAACATCTCATATGAATACATCATCTGATTTACTGAACAGAAGTATTTATTAAAAACTTCTGCCCTAACTTGACTTTGCTATTTGGCTTCTGGATTTATTAGAATTAACTCCAGTAGATGAGCAGTTTACTGTATTTTATTTTCCCACATATTTTCTAATCCAGAGAGGCACAGGAACATTAATTCAGGAATTGGCTGCAATTATTTTTTGCTATTCAGCTAGGGGCAGTAAATGCAAACAGAATTGGCTGCAGTTCAATGTCATTGCATAAGATTTCCTCTATTGTTCCCTTAGATGCAGATGTTAGGGTACAGAATACTAAATTAAAATAGTGACAGTGTCATCCCATGCACTTTCTAATGGGTTCCTGGTAGGTTCAGTTTTCTTGCTGAAAATTAATTTCCTTTTACCTAAAAACAATCATAGAATTACAGAATTAGGACCACTTCTTCCTTCACCAAAATATAAAAAGGAAAGAATGCCTCAGCTGCTCATTTTTCACATAAAGCTCAGAGTACACTGCAAATCGAGGACTGCAAGCTTCAAGCATTCGCCTGAATCATGAAGGCAGTGAAAATAAGATAAGTAAGAAATTTGACATTGCTATTTAAACAATGATTCTTTCTCTTGCAAATGCCATTTCCTTTCACACTGAAAGCACTAGAGAGGCTTGAAAAACTTGCACATTAATCAGGATTTCAGCACAATTCTCCAGGTTCTCAAACCAATCATCAAGAAATTCTATTGCTCTTTGGAAACGCTGAGGGCAACAGAAAAATAAGGGGAGGCAGCCTCTTCTTTCCTGCTGTGTTTGTTCAAGATCATTGTTTTGTCTCTTAAAAGAAATGCAGATGACATGCAGCTACTGCTGCTTTTTTTTTTCCTCAGGGGGAACAGAGCAAAGGGGGCTAGATTATCTACAGATCGGTATTACTGCTGTTTATCACACAAAAGCCTCTTCTCCGAGGAGCAAGCTGCATGGGACAGCACAGGGATTACAGGTCCTCACTGCTGTAGATGTAACCACAACTGAAAATACTAATTATCTTTCCAAACAGAGCTCCTCTGTAGCTGCAGTAGCCCAATGAGGGACATTAACACAACACCCCTGAGGGCAGTCAGCCATCTTTTACTTATTTCTGTTTGCTCGTTTTAAATGCTGGGGGAAAATTAAAGGAGGAAATGATGATATTAAAAAAAGGCTTTCACTGCTTGCCCCTCCCCACAGAAATAAAGATACAAACAAACAGAATACATCTCTCTTCCCTCTGCTGGGATACTCCTGACAACAGTTATTACAGCTCCCAGCTGGGAGCTCACTCTTCACTGCTGTCTGAAGACTGTCACAGCCACAGGTTCCTGTAAGATTAGCAGGAGTAAGAAAAGATGCTGCCAAAACCGTGTACAGTCCGTGCAACCCTTCACATGCTGGCTGAGCACTGGGAGGCAACAGCCCGAGATCCATCCCCAGTGTCAAAAAGCAGCCCGTGTGAAGATGAGCACACTCAAGAGATAATGAGCTCCCCAGGGAGGAATCGAACATCTCAGCTTGAAAGAGGCCCGCCAAGAACACATTTTTATTTACACTCATTTTAAATGTCCACAGCTTTGCTGCAAGAAGCTGTAATCTCAACTTTCTCAGGTGTCAGCTCCCAACCTCCCAAGCCTTTTACCACTGACCTTCAGTGGCTCTTTAATTGCAGCTAGCATTCTACCTTTTTAAAATGAAGATGAAAAGCCAAGCCTTGCAATTAAGAATTATGGCCAGGATGCCTGGTCTGATCTTCTTGGTAGCTATTTTCCACGGTGGCAATGCAAAAAAGCTAACACTTTCAGTAACATTTCATTGCTTCTCTTTACTTAAAAAAAGTCCAAGAATGAGGTTTGAAGGTGGCTAGAGCCTGAGAAGAGGAGAAGGCACCAAGCTCCCTGCCCTGTGTCAGGCTCTGGAGCTGCTCTCTGCACAGGTTCCTAGGTTCCTAGAACAGCCCCAAGACACCACCTTGAATTTGGCCATAAGGACTAGACACCTCTATGCGGCAAAAAAAAATTCTTCTCTTGCATGCCATTAGAAGGTAACAGGGCACAGTCCATTTCACGAATCTGAATTCCTCTTGCAGAATTTTGCAGCTCTGAATTGTGCAGAAAGGGGCTACAGCTGTTCAGAATCTTCTAGCTTCAGCTTAAGCACAGGGGAGGGTATTGCAGACCATGCACAGAACAGGAGGAAGAAGAGCATCCAACAGGAAATGATCAAATTCAGTGATCATGAAGCTAGATAAAACTCACACTAACAAGATTAACTTGTTACTCTATATGAATAAGCTACCACTCTGCTTATTATCAGACCATTAGAGGACAGTCAGTTTTTTGCATGCAACATATTCCATTCCAAAAGTACATTCAGCAGGTAATAACACTAAGCTGTTGGGTAGAAAATGCCCTGTGGCCTTCCACGCACTCCTCTTCCCTGTATGCTTCAAGGCGGGGGGTTATTTGTTCACTCAATTATTAAGTCTCCAAAAGAAAGTGTATTCCCCAGGTAACAGCAAAAGCATCCAGCAAAGCAGGAGCAGTGCTTCAAGGGGGCAATTACTCTACAATATGTGCCCAAATTAGCTATGGCAGAACCAAGGGCTTGCAGTAGGCAGCAGCAGTTCACCCAAAGTACTTCCTGGGCTGGGACACACAGAATGAAGAAGCCACGGCTACCCCATCGCTGGAAGTGTCCAAGGCCAGGCTGGACAGGGCTTGGAACAATCTGGTCTAAATAGAAGGTGTCCCTGCCCATGTCAGGGGGTGGGAATGAGATGAGCTTTAAGGTCCCTTCCAATCCAGGCCATTCAATGATTTGATTCTATGAGAACATTAACAAAGTGAGTCAGGGATGAAAGCATCAGCTTCCAGTCTTACAATCTTTTCAGAGGCCAAGTGAGAAGCAAAGAGGTTCTCCCTAACTGCTGCCCAAACACACCCCATGGTTACTGTAAGGGCAATAAATAAAGCCATGATGACTTTATGGCTTTAAAAAAAGAGATCTCTTCTCAATAAAGAGATTACTTTCCTGGGCCTTTCCTTGTGCACTCATGCCCTGAGCTCTGAAGAAGCCCTTCTGTTATACATTGGTGGTGATCAAATGTGCTAAGGGTATCTGTTATGAAGATGATTATGCACGTACTAAGAAAAATGTAACACCAAGAGAAACTGTAACAGCATACAGAGATAGAGTAACTGAAAAACCAATGCTAATAAACAATGCTTATTGAACAAATAATAAAGTGACTTGAGAGCTTAGCTAAACATAACTCTAAGAAAAATCAGATCAACATGTGATTTCCACATCTTTATGTATTTTGTTTAAGAACCTCCATTATGTTCTGCATTGCAGAAGTCATTCTAACTCTATGCACTACCAGCTTCTGTAATGATTCAGAACTTCACAGACCTAGGATTATTTGTTAAGTAAGAAAAAAGAATGTTCATTTGTCTTTAAAGCTTCTAGTCTTGATTTAATGTTAAGGGTATGAACAAAACAATGAAAATTGTCTTTACTGTTTTATACACTGTTTTAATAGAAAATACAGACATCCAAGTGTCTTCATATCTCATATATAATTAAATATTGTATATTCAAGTCAATCATAATGACAAAAATCATAATCTGAAATTACAGGGCAATTGTTTTGTTCTTATGTGACATTAGTGGTTACAGTTTAATAAAGAAAAACCAATGCTAAAAGATGATAGACTCCTAAATGTGAATTGGTAATTACATTTTAATTAAAAAAATGGAAGCAAGAAAAAGACATCTATAAAGTATCAATTTGCTTTACAGACAAATAATTTTTTTTAAAAACCCAAACAAACAAAAAACCAAAATTAAACATTTGTTTTGTTAGTTGTTCAATAGCACCAATAAATATAATCACTAGCTGGTAGGTAGTCAGAAGCAGCATGAAATTCTGCAGTAAACTTTTATTCTCACTTAAGATGAAAACATCCAAAGATTCATCCCCTGAACACATCATCGCTTTCCAATACTGAAGGAAACCTCTCGAAGAACATTAATACATAAATATTGGAGAGTTAAATGCCCCAGGGTCAAAGGGTTAGTGTAATACAATATTTCTGTTACACTTTGCATTATTATCATTATGCTTGGTTTGCATTTTTACAGCACACAAAATCAAATTAGTTTGCTCTTCTGCTAAGTGCACGGTTCCTGGTGGCCATTAGTGTGACTCCCAGGTCAGGAGGAACCTGGAATTTGGCAAACATGTGTCTTCCTTCCAGAGGCTCTTATCACCTATAAATCTTATTGAAAAGAGTGAAAGGGAGAATAGCAGAGCATATTTTAAAATTAAGCTACTGCTACCTAAGAAACTTGGAACCATAAAGTTACTTGAAGATGTTGGATGAAAAATAAAATGTATTCAAAGCATCTGAACCCTTACAGAACGAGTGACTCTTGCTTCCAGAGCAATTAAATTATCTGGCACATTTCCTTGTGAGCTTTCTCTACACATTATCTTGAGGATAGAAATGTTGCAGAAATCACAGAAACCTTGCTACAAAAATTTTGATCAGTTCCTGCTGAGTTCCCTAATGAATAACCCCATAAATACAAAAATCCTTATCAGACTTTGTGAATACACCACACAGCTATTCCATCCCTGCACAAGATGACCTCAAAAGGAGTTCAGTGTTCCAGTCACACTGACATTGCTACAATTATTTTTATATCAGTATCATTCATTTTTAGGTAGATTAATTATAATAAATATATGCTATATCAACAGACTTTTCATTATGGTCCATTTAACCTCATAAAACATAATTGATTCCTATTTGCTCTATGTGATCAATGCTTAGCACTTGGTGCTGAGCTGTGTTAGTAAAGGAGAAGTCAGAGAAGGGCCATCTCTCTGTAGGATAAATAGCAAGGTTGATATCCCATGTAGCTCTGACTGTCTGCATAAATATATGTCTATGCACTTATGGAGGACACAAAAATGAATACTGATGCTTTATTAACTCAAAAATCACATCTGAGAAACCTGTAATTTATAAATCTGTGGTATTTACTAGCTTGAGTTTCCAGGCACATGCACTAGAAGAACTAGACCTCCTATGCTACATAAATAAAAGGAATATTGGTACAATATGCAGCTTTAAAAGCTCCCATTTTTAGCTCACACTTTACCTGGTGCTTTGGAAGATTGGTCTAAAAGTAGTTATGACCTTCTGGACTTTAGAATATGTCACAAAATGCAAGGAGGGAAAGGGAAAGGAAGGGAGCTGTACCTGTGCTGTGCCCCTTGCTACAGCCTGCTGTGTTCTCAGTAACTGCAAACCTACAAATTTAATTTATGAATTAAGGAACAGTGAGCACTGCTTTACACAGACCTTCAATGCACAGACCCACCCTTGAGGATCCCAAACTCTGGGATGAGACCCACACAGCCTGGATTAATGATGTCCTTCCTTCCATGCTTGGGTATTTCTGACAGATATTTACATTCCAGGAAATCAACTCAGTGCCACAAGATGAGCAATGTAGGAGCTGGTAGATCTGAAACTACTCTGATTCAAGCAAGGCTGAAAGACATTATTTGCATTTCTGAGATCACAGTCTCACTGTGATCTGTCATAACAAGATATATGAAAATGTATAAAATTTATGTGCTTTTACTGAAGGAAAATAACAATGGCACATGCATTGATACCTCAATTATTCAAAACCATGCATAGAATTCATCACTTTTGTAACTATAAGCAAATAGAATAATTGTAATGTATATTAATACTATCTGTTGAAATTAGAACTTTCCAAAAATTTCACCTCTAAGAAATGAAATATTAACTTAACATCACTGAAGCTAACTGGATATTCAGATCACCTCTAAAAACAGAAAGCAAGTTTGAGATGAAAACCAACTTAAAAAAAAACCCCAAACCCCAAGGATCTTAGTATAGTGCTGGTAATAGTGGGCAAATATTTCATAGCCAAGTTCTTAACATTCAAGTTTAACTATAGAAGAAGCTTATTCAATATTTTGAGAAAGAAATAACTTTTTTCAGAACCAGCTAATTTACTACTTGTTACATTGAGTTTTAGTGTGATGGACAGGAATGAAATAAAAATTGGTAGATAAAAGGAAAATCTCAGCATTGTATTTCTAAACTTTGAAAGAGAGGATGGTGTATATTCTTTCAGCAAACATTTGGAGTGTAGCTTTGCCCCTTGGGCCACTTAAAAGCCACTTAATTAAAATCTGAAATAATTTTTAACTTTAACTTCCATTAAGATGTAATACTAACAGAGACTTCTAGTTAAACAGGTATGTCAACCAAATCATTCACAGTCAGTTTTACCATGTGAAAAACAGTCTCCAGTATATATAAAATTATATTTCATGTTTCAGAGAAACCATAATTCGAAAGCTCACCTGCCCTGCATTTCTCATAACGAGTTCATCAATTTTTAGAACACTAGGGTATAGTAATATTTAATACTACACACTAAATGTTAACCAAGATTTTGAAGCATTAAAAAAATGCCAAGAGACAGTTTCAGATTTCAAGATGCCAAGCTTGTCCAGGCAACTAATCATCTCCCAGCACAAGAAAAACAACAGGAGAGCAGCTACAGCACAAGGACTTGGTGATTAATTTAACTCTTCCAGGTAAGTGCTTCAGGAGGAAACTCTAAAGGCTCAATTAAGGGATGCTGAAGCAGGATTTCTGAATTCTTGCTGTGAGATGATGCTAGACCCAAAAGCATTTACTTTCCTCTTCACTAAGGCAGAAGCAATTTCCTTTCATTAAGGACTCCGACAGCCCCTTAGGTCAAGATGAAAGATCTATTTTTTTCCTGTGTGAATCTGACATGCCAATCACCCAGTCAACCTCAGTGGAATAACACTTGGCAACTAAGGCACAAAAAAGCAGGCACAGCTGGGCAACAGCTCTTCAAGGAGCAGCCTGGGCAGAGTCTCCAGCCAATTCATCCCAACCACAGCAATGTCTGCACGTCTCCCCAGCAAACCCTCACTACATTTCACAGTGGTTATGGGCAGGGAATTCGCCACAAACCCTGCTCTTTGGAAGACCCAGGCAGGATTCACTCTCCTAAATCAGGAATTTAGTGTTACCCTATCAGGATG
Organism: Chaetops frenatus; assembly: GCA_013400775.1. Classification (NCBI taxonomy): domain Eukaryota; kingdom Metazoa; phylum Chordata; class Aves; order Passeriformes; family Picathartidae; genus Chaetops; species Chaetops frenatus. The sequence continues at coordinate 712,928 of VZTR01010910.1, forward strand.
TGAATATCAGGTTAATGTCTGGACACCAGAAGGAGAAAAATATTAGTTCGATCGTTGCTTTAATAGCACACTATTATGAATGAGAAAGAGCCATCCAGAGTGCCCTTCTGTTGAGGCAGTCCTAGCTCCTACAGGGCATTGGGGCTGCAGGGCTGAGGGCTCACTTCAGTCTGGACACTGAATTACTCTCACATGTGAGGGAGGCCAAGAACACATGTTCACATAGTGCTGCCTCAGACAGCTGCATGAACTCTGCAGGAATGTACCACACATCTGCACGTACACTTGCCCTTAACAACTGAAACATGGATTTTACTGTTGCACTCGAAAATCTGCAGCCTGAAAAGAGTGGTGTTTCATCAGCATAGTGTCTTTGGGTTTTGAAAGGCAACCTCAAAGGTTATAAAGGTTTAGAAATTGTAGGTGTTGGACAAGTGAAAAAAAGGAATGACTCCTGTCCTCGCTGCTCATCTGCTCTTGTCCTTCAAGAAAGCATTTCCTGCCAAGCTCTCAAATCACACCCACAAAAAATTCAGTACTGTTATTACTGAGATCACACCCCCACCCCCACTCTGATTTCTTAGGCACAAATGCATCATGTAAGACACCCTGGGACTTCAGCACCAAATAAAAGGAGACCAAAGCCATTGGTAATTCGGGCAATTCCTTCCATTTCCCTCTCTCCTCACTGTCACCTTCCATTACTTATCTCAACAAAGACACCCAGCTGAAGAACTTGGATCCATGGCACAAAGGCATTCACACCCTGTGAGTCCAGGAGGGAGCCCCTCTGCAGGCAGAGCCAGGGGGCACAGCCGGGCTCACAGGGGCTCAGCCCAGCACTCACCTGCCTTTGCACAGGCTCTGTTTGAAGTTTCCCCTGTCCCATATCCAGTGAGTGTGGGAACCAACACCAGAGCAGCAGAACTCATCTTCTGGCATCATTTCTTATCTGCACAAGGTCAGGAAGTTGCACACCAGTATATGGTGTCATAAAATTGGATTTTATCTGAATCTGCAGGGATTCACGTCTCTTTCCACACAGTCTATTTGCCCTAATTGCTGCTTTGACTCGGAGATATCCCAGCATCTATCAGTTTAAAGAAAACTTTAGCATTGTTTGAATGTATCTAAATGCATTCAGAAAGGTAATGAAGTCCCACTTCCCCCAACAGGCTGTGTCTATTGCCCCTAAATAGTTCAGTTGAGGATTTATTTGAATTTATAGGCATCAACCCAGCCATATTCTGCTTTCTTAAATGCCTTATACAAGCAAAAACACATAACTAAGACATGAGGAGTTCAGCATAATAGCAAACCAATGCTTCATAAACCACAATAATTTTATAAATCTCCTTTTTAAGAGAAGTTTTAAAAATAAAATACACATTTTTTTCAATAACTGAAGATGATCAAAACCAACCTAATGAATTCCCTGAGCTACAGCACTTCTCATGGAGCACTCCTTGGCTACTCCTTTTACTTTGCTGCATCTCCCCACATCTGTTACAGATCTGACATTAGCAAGAACTGTAAAAGTCACAGAGTCCAAAACTTAAATTGTAGCAAAGTGCTGTGTGTGATTTTCTATCAACAAGGCAACATGTTAACGCTCTAACAAAGCCAAGTCAGCTTCTGAAATACAGTCTAGGTTTTCTAGGCCAAAGGCTTTCATTGAGAAAATGCAAGGTTGTGCACTGTAGTTCAATTTACAAATTAGTCACTGATCATTATTTATTTGCACTGCATCAAAATTAAGAAAATAGGTGATGAGTCACATCCCTGCATCGGAAATCAAGAAAAAGCCACTGAAAATACTTTAAAGTTAACATATACAAAAAGGAAGAAAATACACAACAAAATTTTGATTATTTTCCAAATTCACATGATAACTTGCAAGTATAAAAGGCTTGGGGATGGTGTGGGAAGTTGAACGGAACATCTCATTTGACCAAACTTGCCAAGATCAGCTGACTATGTAACGTTTTCCAGTGCTGATAATTCATCCAAATGAACACATGCTTTTTCTGGGAAGAAAAACAAAGAAGGGAGGAGAGAGGGGAGAGAAAGAAAGAAAAAATGGGGAAGAAAAAAAAAAAAGGAAGGAAATGGTCCTAATAACTCAGATGGCAGGTTTTAAATTTTAAGCACACACAGAAGTGTGTTTCAGTGAAAACTTCTTCACCTCTACATCATCATGTCCAATGGTATTAAATGCTCTTAATCAACAGTTGTTGATAATGATTTGTCACCTATCAAGATTAAAGTCTGAATAGGAAAACATCTGTTACACTCCTCTATTAGTTTTTGAACACATAAAATTTGACTTTTAATTACCCTCTTACACCTTCTGTTCAGCTATTCACCAGAAATAACCCATAAATTCATTTAACACATTATGAACTATAAAACTAAGTCCTCTAATGTTTCTGTATGAACAAAACAGAAAAATTTTAATATAGAATGAATGTCATCTATTTTTGTCGTTTTTGAATCAAGTTATGGATTCTGTCTTTAGGTTGGAAAAAAGTAAATTGTGCTACCTTAGACAAAACAGCTAAGAACGTTGGACACAGATATTGTAATAAACTTTAATTGACATAGGTTAAGCAGCAGCACATCCCAGTACCTTAAACAGCACAGGATAATTTGTCATAGTTTTCTTTTACAATAATGAAACCATTTAGAATCACATTCAGCAAGCAGGAAACTAAACCACTAAGTACACAAATTAGGAAGTGTTGTGTGCTTATATAATCATGGCCCATGTTATTCCCTTTCTCTTTAATTGGGCAGAGTTCTCTGTTCATAATTACAGTGATAAGAGACAGATAACCACACAAAACACTTTCTCTCCAGCACCTGCTTGCACAGAGTAATGCTTCATAAAGAGGTCAGGGAAGTGCAATGCCTTGAAAAATAAATTTAAAAACACAAATGTATATTGCAACAACATGAAGCCTTAGTACAAGAAAAATTGTTTGCTTTGCCATTTGCTTCACATGCCTGCCAGGACAGAACCACTCATATCCCAAACAATGTGACTTTTTCAGACTCCTGACTCGGGTTTACTGTCTCATGATTGTGTTTGTGTGTGGTGAGCAGAACATGGCCCAGCACAACACTTTACCATCACATCACCATATGCAACAGTCTTTTTGAAACAAACACAAAAATGGACACAAAACTATCCATTTGCACCACAGAGGCATGTTGATGTTTAGAATTAAGGGATAAAAATGTTCAAGAAAAAAAGAATTTAAACAACAAATACTTCACACAAATAGAGTATTTTCCATGCTTAAGTGCCAGCTATTCCCTATCCTGTTAGTGCTGTAGTAATTAGGCAGCAGTTACTCCATGGTGTCCGGTGGAGAACTGCTCACTGGGACCCAATCTCCAAATGTCTTGCCCAGGCAGGGAGGGTGTGGGGTGGATGCTCACAGCCAGCTGTGATCAAACTGCCTCAGCCCCATTGTCCAGAGAGGAAACGGGCTCCAGCCTCACCTAAGTTACCCAAGACACATCTATGTCAGTCATCAAGGCTTCTTCCAAAACCAAGGGATTGAAACAAGAACCTAAGAAGAGCATCTAAATCTATACCTTAGAAACAAAGATGTTTGCAGGATTTTCTTTTTTTATGGTAACACTTGATCAAAATGCAGTCAGCTGCAGTTACTGTACTTGGCTCTGTAGTAACAGTTTCAAACTCTGATACATCCAAGACATTGCACGGAAGAGATTTAACCTTGATCTATCCTAAGCCCATAGACACGTAAGAAGAAGAGAAATAAAAATTTATGTCATTGATAATGGCATTAATAAGCTCAGTTCTATCTACTGGCAGCTCCTTGTTGCTTGACACAAAGCACGTACACTGCAATTTCCAAACTTACTCCAAGCACCCAATTCCCCAGTGATCTCACAAGAGAAAAACTGCCCCACTCCACTATATGCCATCCAGGGAACGTACAAAGGAATTTTCTTATTCAAAAGCTGCTATGAAAGGATTGTGACACTGCAGGGAACTGAGGGGCCACAACAACCCAACGGATCTGCCCCAACCTGTGCAGCAAGAAAACCTGCAGCCTGACAAGTAGGATATATCTTGAACATATATATATATATATATATATATATGTAATGGCATTTTTTAGTAACACACACAAAAAAAACCCATTAAAGCCATTTGTGTTAGTCTTCACTTCCAAAAACTCTCAACAGAAGAAATTACCATTTTTAAATGCTGGAGCATTAGCGTGAAATTTCTCCTACTATATGCAGCAGCATCAGTGTAATGCCTGTCAAACTATACAGACTTTCCATCAAAGCTAAAACAAGAAAGAATTTTATTGTGAGACTACCAAAAGACATAATTTAAAATTACCTCGTATTTATATTTCCAAGCCAAAGGCCAGGAAACTGCATTTATAATTAAAAGGAAAGCTGCATTCCTGTACAGTCACTTGGCTATTCAGAAGTGACATTGCAAAACACAGGGATCAAGATCTTCACATAAGGGCTTCTAGTGGAGGACATGAAAACACTTATCCAGTAAATCTAGACAAGGGGCAGTAATCAGGTGCTGGACTTTGAGATAGAGAACAAAACAAACAAACGAAAAAATCCTAAACCCAAAACCTCACAAATAATTACTGTGAAGAATTTGGACATAACTAGGCAAAGAGCAGAAAGTTAAAGGAGTTTTTAAATGGTATTTTTTTCCTAATTTTAATACTATTTGGGATAATCAGTAAGAACAAGAAAAGTCTTTGTATTTAATACCAGATTAGTTCTTACAGGACACATCCATAGCCAAGCAGCCTGGCTGTTTCATGTATTTCTCCAAGACTGCAACCTTATGAATTCACAATTTCTTTGCCGGAAACAAAATGATTAAAAAGTGTCAAAACAGAACAGTTAAGAGGTCTCCAATTTCTGCTGTACCTTCTCTGTAAACCTCTTTGCAGACTCCAATTCCTCTATAAGTCTCAACCCTACACAATCCCTTGTGGAGTTCAGTGGCTCATGGCCAACAGAGTCCACATTACCCAGAGAACACAACAGACACATTCTTCACCCTCACAATGCACTTAAACTTAGGCGCCCAGTAATTTGGCCAAAGGCAGGCTTCCATTCATCCAACTTCTCAAGCAACTCCTTGTCGTTTTGGCACAAGCACTTTACAACTCAATTTACAAGAAAAGTGAGAGTTTAGTTCCAGCTGCAAAGCTCCAAGAGTAATATTAGGAAAATACGAACCATATTTCACCTTTTATTGGCAGGGCACACACAGCACTTCATTAGTTTACTTAGCACCCAGGAACTGCATGTGTGGAAGATCAGTTCTTTGATCAAGCTTTCACTTATTTAAAAGAGGCCAGACCCTCCGTAGATCAGTCTTCTAGCATAGACCAAAGGCAGCCATGTAAATAAAGAAATAAAAGCCCATAAAACTCAGGAAGAAAAAAAAAAAAAGAAACAGGCAATCACTTATTTTCACTTAATTAAGCATAAACTAACTCCACTCCTCCTTTGGGAAGGATATAGATAAAATATGAATGGAAATAAAAGAGTGGATGAGTAATCACTGCTGTTTCAACAGTATTTCAAAAGCAAAACAAGTATGATAAGATTCAGTAGCCTGTGGCTGACATTTGTTTGAGTGAACAACAAGATCGTATTTTCATACTTTTGGCCATCTCTGTAGTCNAAGGAATTTTCTTATTCAAAAGCTGCTATGAAAGGATTGTGACACTGCAGGGAACTGAGGGGCCACAACAACCCAACGGATCTGCCCCAACCTGTGCAGCAAGAAAACCTGCAGCCTGACAAGTAGGATATATCTTGAACATATATATATATATATATATATATATGTAATGGCATTTTTTAGTAACACACACAAAAAAAACCCATTAAAGCCATTTGTGTTAGTCTTCACTTCCAAAAACTCTCAACAGAAGAAATTACCATTTTTAAATGCTGGAGCATTAGCGTGAAATTTCTCCTACTATATGCAGCAGCATCAGTGTAATGCCTGTCAAACTATACAGACTTTCCATCAAAGCTAAAACAAGAAAGAATTTTATTGTGAGACTACCAAAAGACATAATTTAAAATTACCTCGTATTTATATTTCCAAGCCAAAGGCCAGGAAACTGCATTTATAATTAAAAGGAAAGCTGCATTCCTGTACAGTCACTTGGCTATTCAGAAGTGACATTGCAAAACACAGGGATCAAGATCTTCACATAAGGGCTTCTAGTGGAGGACATGAAAACACTTATCCAGTAAATCTAGACAAGGGGCAGTAATCAGGTGCTGGACTTTGAGATAGAGAACAAAACAAACAAACGAAAAAATCCTAAACCCAAAACCTCACAAATAATTACTGTGAAGAATTTGGACATAACTAGGCAAAGAGCAGAAAGTTAAAGGAGTTTTTAAATGGTATTTTTTTCCTAATTTTAATACTATTTGGGATAATCAGTAAGAACAAGAAAAGTCTTTGTATTTAATACCAGATTAGTTCTTACAGGACACATCCATAGCCAAGCAGCCTGGCTGTTTCATGTATTTCTCCAAGACTGCAACCTTATGAATTCACAATTTCTTTGCCGGAAACAAAATGATTAAAAAGTGTCAAAACAGAACAGTTAAGAGGTCTCCAATTTCTGCTGTACCTTCTCTGTAAACCTCTTTGCAGACTCCAATTCCTCTATAAGTCTCAACCCTACACAATCCCTTGTGGAGTTCAGTGGCTCATGGCCAACAGAGTCCACATTACCCAGAGAACACAACAGACACATTCTTCACCCTCACAATGCACTTAAACTTAGGCGCCCAGTAATTTGGCCAAAGGCAGGCTTCCATTCATCCAACTTCTCAAGCAACTCCTTGTCGTTTTGGCACAAGCACTTTACAACTCAATTTACAAGAAAAGTGAGAGTTTAGTTCCAGCTGCAAAGCTCCAAGAGTAATATTAGGAAAATACGAACCATATTTCACCTTTTATTGGCAGGGCACACACAGCACTTCATTAGTTTACTTAGCACCCAGGAACTGCATGTGTGGAAGATCAGTTCTTTGATCAAGCTTTCACTTATTTAAAAGAGGCCAGACCCTCCGTAGATCAGTCTTCTAGCATAGACCAAAGGCAGCCATGTAAATAAAGAAATAAAAGCCCATAAAACTCAGGAAGAAAAAAAAAAAAAGAAACAGGCAATCACTTATTTTCACTTAATTAAGCATAAACTAACTCCACTCCTCCTTTGGGAAGGATATAGATAAAATATGAATGGAAATAAAAGAGTGGATGAGTAATCACTGCTGTTTCAACAGTATTTCAAAAGCAAAACAAGTATGATAAGATTCAGTAGCCTGTGGCTGACATTTGTTTGAGTGAACAACAAGATCGTATTTTCATACTTTTGGCCATCTCTGTAGTCTGAGGCAAACTGCCAATTCGTACTCTACTGTCAACCCCCAGACCTAATGGAGATGAAAGGCAAAATATAGCTCTGTTCCAACTGCATTATTAATTCCTGCAGGGCCACATTCGGGCTGACAGGGCTGAGGTCATAATTTAGCCATTAGCACTAGGAACAGCAGGATTTGTCTGCCCAGAACTGCAGGACTATGGCCATGCTTTCCCTTTTATGTTCAATCAATATTATATTTCGCGTTGTCTCACTGGGCTAATGGAGGAACGGTCACAGCACTGGTTTGAAGAACACTTCCAGCAAAAGACAAAAGTCTCCTCACAAAACTATCAGTAGTCCCACTTCTGTTTTTCTGCTAGAATACCCTGGTCACATTAAGCTCTGTTTTCTTTCTACAAAGATGCAAAAGGAACATACAATATGATTAAAAAAAACTGTGCTGGCAAAAGCGGCTCTGCCTACACCTTGGGGTTTTCATACCTCTGCAATGCTGCAGGCAGCTTCTCCTGACTAAACATGAAAAATCTCAAATATAAAATACTTATAACCCAAAAGACGCCCTACTGCAATATAATACACCAACATTTATGGCACAAGTATAATTTATCACATGATCCTGCCATTCTTTACTTGCCTGTAGGCAGCCAGAAGTGGCTCCCAGGAGGAGCTGTGGAGCAAAAGGCCTGCAAATGCAATCTCATTGATTTCCTCCTGGAGCTACATTTACCTTCTCATGTTTTCCAACAACTCTACGGTGGCAATTAAAAATGTCTAAATCCAAGCTGCTCTAAAAGAATTTCCTTCCATGCTTAAATGAATCTTCCTTGCCAGGATGTCCACTGGAGGTGGGGACATGGGACAATCAGTTCTTGCATCCGTGCACTCTTTGCCCCCCACCCTTGGGCATCACTTCTAAGGACTGCTGCATGTACTGAACAGGACTGAATTAAGGAAACTCCGTTTTACACTTCTACAGACTGCAAGATGATAGGATGAAAGCTGTATCTTCTTCACACTCAACTTACAAAGACTTCAGACTTCGCAATTTTCTTCTGCAATTCTTCTGAGGACCTTTCATTTCCTTCCCCAACCTTTTTAGATCCAGTCAGCTTTCACTAGCTTAGTCAGAGCCTGTAAGCAGGAAGAGCTGAAGATTTTAAGCATCTCTGTATCATTGGTTATTTTAATTTGTTTTTGTTTTTAAAATTAAAATATAGAATGATGATAATTTTCCTGACTTTAGAGTTGGCTGCTGTAGTTCATTGATTTTAATTATCTGATGAAGACAAAGAGATCCCTAAATGACAGCTTCTGATATATGGTAGGGCTTTATTAAATGTTGAAATACTTAACTGAATTCAGTGACTCAGAAAAATACAGAGAATATAAATTCTGAGTGGTAATTTTATAGATTAAACAGCAGCCTTAAAGCCTCAAATTACTTTAAAACAAATTTTATTGACTTTTTGAACATTTTGAATTTAAACGTTACTGTCAGCTCTACATAAGCTCATTTCTGCAAAGGTTTCTCACATACTTCAGTACCAACTTAAATTCTAATCCATTTGCATTCAACTGGTACATACCCTGATAGGTTAGAAACGAGGGTGAATGAACTTAAACATGTTCCCACTTTACTTAATTTGCAACAGTACAACCTACTTTTACATAAAAGAAGTGGAGCAGCACTAACATATCAAAAAACCACGTTCACATAGCATGTTAAGTTGATCCAACCCTGTTTTAAGAAAGGAAAGAAACAGCAGTAATAATTGGACAGGTTTTCCATAGAAGGAAATTGACGCTGAAGGAATTCCCACTCAAAACAGATATTAAAATCTTAATTTATCTAGGAAAAAAGTTTAAAATTTATCTGTGGTAAAGTTAAAAATAAAAATGTCTGGTAATCAGCAGGTCTTGACTCCTGTCTTGCACCAAAAATGACTTCAAAGAGATGTATAAAGATCTCACAGCACTGCTCAATAAATAGCAGATGAAATTCAATGACAATCAATGCCAAATCAAAGCTAATTATATATACAGTGATGGACTTGAAATTAGCTGTTAATATTCAGGGAAGACTTCAGAGTAATCACTTAGGCTGGCAGTTATCTTTGTGTCACCTCCATGCTCCACAAGGGTCTGAAGGCAAACAGAACCCAAGGAATTACTATTAAAGAATTAGAGAAGAGTGAAACATCATCACAGCCACCTCATGAACTCGCCTGCTGAACAATGAGAGCATTTCTGCTTGCTCCTCTCCAAAAGGATGGAAAAATCATGATCAGGACAGGCATGAAGGATGAGCACGGGTATGCAATGGCTTCTGTTTCAAAAAGGGAAAACAAAAAATCCAAGCCTGGAAAAGGGATGATTCAGGATAGACAGAGAGGAGTTCACCAGCAGTTTTTAAAAATCAGAAGTTGCATGAAGGAGCATGTAGGAACCTAACACAGAGCCAGGGTTCACACTCTGTGCCAACACAAGAGCTCCAGAGCATCAGGTGGGTGCTCCTTCCTCTGGCTAATGCATGTGTTGCCACAGGATATTGCAGAGGCCAAAAAATATTTAAATGGTGCAAGAAATCAATTAGGAAAAGGCATGGGAGAAAATCCACTCAAGGGCTATTAAAAGCAATTATGCAGATACAAGCTCAGGCTGAAGTGGTCCCTCAGCCCCAGAGCATCACTGCCTGGCAGGGCAGGTTCTGAACATTTTGCCTTCCCCTCTTGCCCTCATCAGCAGCCCAGCCTACTGAGCTACCAAAACCCACAAAATATTGGGCTAAACAGATCTCTATGGCCATTTCAATATTTTCCTATGAAAAGCTATGAAGCTGAGACACATTTAATTGTGGTGCAATGGGATCATGCACTAAAAATAGTGATATCCAAAGCTCTATCACCTGCAGAGGAATAAGCAGAAAATTTAAAGAGCTGCTCTGAGGCAATGTATAATTCATGCAAATTTTGCCATCTAAGCTCTTTAGGCTTTTCTTAAATAAACAAATAATTCATCCTCCACATCCTCTGCAGTCTGAAGCTTGTACTGATTACGCTGATACCCTGGTAGAATTTAGAGCCCAGCTGAGCACAGGGTCCCATTGTGTCCTCTGCAAACAGAGGAAGAGAGAGTTCTTGCCTCACAGAGCCAGCAATATTAAAAAAACATAACACAGGATCATAGAAGACTAGAAGCAGAGATGAGGCAGCTCCAAACCAGAGCCTCAGGAACAGAATTCAATTTTTTTAAGTTAATGTCTGTGCACTTCTCCCAGACTGTCTCAAAAAGAGACAAGAGTGGATCTTTTCAGATGGGCAAACTAAGTACTGTGAAAAAGCATTTGAGAATCTCATGCAGATATCGTGCCACAACTGAAGAAACATGATCCACAGAGACATTTTTACTTATTTCCCATATGCATAAATCATCATGGATCCCAAGAGTAATCTTACTGTATCTTTCAGGTAATTTAAATGGAAACCATGTCCAGTAGTCTTAGCCTAGTGCTGTGAAATCTCAAGGGATAGGAAGCACAAGTCACTACCAAGAAATATAAGATAGGTACATAAAGACATCTGGTACAGCTTTCTCAAAATCCAGACTTCAGCACTGTCAGTAATGAACACAGTTAAAGAAACCTTCTCTTGAGGTGTCTGATCCTTTACTGTTTTTTTTAATCATAGAATTTCTACTGTCCCAAGTCTATCTCGAAGTACGTGATAAAGAAACACACTGCCTGCTCTGTTGCTAAAAAAAAAAAAATCAGACTTCTGAAAGAACAAAATATCCAGCTCAGAGAAAAATAACAGGGTCCACAGGCATGTCAGTTGGCTTTTGAGAGGCTTTTTTTCTTCACATCAGCTTGTATTTACATAGCTATCCTACTCCTTAAGCAACAGGCAACACAAACAAGGTCCCAAAGGTAAACCAGCATGTGAGTACACAGAATCCCCTCTAACTCCACAAACACACCAGCTGCCTTTTGATATTTTTCACAAAGTTTTGGTACAGCCTTTGACATCCAGTTTCAAACAGTCTAGAGGTGACAGCGAGTAGCACTGTTAGTATTCTAATCTGGAAAAACCCAGAAATACGAGATCCATCACAATAATGCAGTCTAGCAGTGCTGCAGTTTGGGTGACAGTATGAATGAGTCACAGGTTATTGCCAGGTAACAGGAGGAACCCAACTGCCTTCAGTCAGCACCAGAGTCCCACTGCAGGCATCGGAAATCATTTCTTTGCAGTGGGAAAACAACTCAGGGAAGCAGAACAGAGATAATCAGAGTAAAGGAAAATACATTTGAAAATATTTAATGAATTATTACAAATAAATCACAGTCATATTCACTCTTAAGGTTCCTATACTCCAAATTAAGAATCTTCATTTTGGAATTAACACAAGTAAAAATAGATATATACTTCTCAGAAAAAAATTCCCTTACCCTGCTCAAGGCAGTGCTGATTACACACTGGTTTTGCCCCACTTTGCTCTGAAAAATCTGCTAGAATACAGATCCATTTCTGAGCAAGGTGTGAAGTCCAAATTGTGGCATCTGGTAGGAAGATACAGCAGTATCTCTTTAAATATTTAGTTTCCTGCCTAAAATTAACACTGGAATATCAAAAAGAACCCTGTGACACCTCCAGTGAGAATTCTCTCATATGAGAATCCCAATTTTAAAAACAGAGATCTCAGGAACTACTTCTCTCACTTAATGAGCCTTGGCAGCCATTCAAATTAAACACTCTATTGTGCAAGGAGCTAATTATGCTGAGATTAAACCCAGAGAATGATAGGGACATTTACTGTACTTCTGGCAATTATAAGAGCTCTCAGTATTGGAGAATACAGCTTGTATTTCATAATTCTGAAAGATGTCCCTGCTAATCCAATAAAAAAATGCATGTGCATGCTCACACGTACAAGATTAATTAAATTTTTTAAACATTTTTCAACTCTTTCTAACACACATTCACAAATTATTATTATTATTATTATTTGTTTTGCCTTATTTCTCCCATATCTGAATGTTCATCCTGTATCCCATATATCCATTTGTCATAATCCTCCACCATTTCTCTGATAGGCAATTAATGTTATCTCTTTCCCTGGGAAAGCTGAAGTAATGACAGTAAAATATTTGCTCATTTAGTATTCTAATTAATTTTTCCAATATCTTCCCTGATAGTGCCCTTTTCTTTCCCAGAAAACCCAGTGGTCAGTTATCTCTGTCACTGCTACCCAAGGACAGTGCATGTAAACAGAATGAGTTTTCCTTACTTGGCACGAGCACTTATGAAATTTCATGAGTAAAACTCATCACAGGATGATTTCCCACTTCCTCTCCACTAATGTCTACTTGGAAGAGGTTTGATTATGCAACATAAAACCCTTTAAATCCCCATAGGGGGCTGGGGAGACCAAAGACAAGTGATCAGACTCTTCTGCAGGAAAATGTGTTCAGCATCTCTCAGGAATCTCAAACACTCTTGCACACACCATGGAGGGCTGGGCAGCAAAGTAATGAAACCTGGATTTGCAATAGATTTTGCATCTCGTGGTTACCTCCACCAGCATCTAACAATGTGTGTAATGTGATTTAAGGCTCCCCCATTCCACAGTCCAGGCACTCGCAGCAGCTGCTTCCCCAGAGGATTTGCTGGTGTCTAATGAAAGCACAGTCCCTGCAGCACCATTCCTTTGAGGGAGAGGCATCAACAGAGCTGTGTGTCTCTACCCTACCTTTGCTTTTCATGAAATTTGTCAAACTGCAATGTATTGAACGCTCCTAACTCTGCTTTTCCCCTCCCATGACATTCAGGAGCCATGGCAGCAGGTGCAAAGATTTTTGTGAGGATAGACAGGTGGACAGAATCATCAGCCTGAGAAATGAAGCAACCTGTTCTGAGCTTCAGGCTGTAAATTGGTCAAAAGCACCTTTTCAAGTTTTCAGCCAAACCAGATCACCTAGCAGAAGGAAAGTAGTCCCTATCATCTTGATGCAGCAGTGTTCCCTTGAGGAAAACTCTCCAGAAGCTGTGAGGCAAAGCCCTTGTTCCCATGGGCAGCCTTCACACAGAAATTCTGCAGAATTTCATTTTCATATTCTCTATCAACATATTGTTTTGCTTAAAATGGAAAAAACAAATGTGAAAGGCCCAGCTTCTCCGGGGCTGATGGGTGTGAATCAGGGCACAAATGAGCTGTATCTGCAAGTAATGATTACTGAAACAAGTCTCTAGAGGACTGGAGGCAAAGCAAGGTTGGTATTATTAAATGTAGCTCACCGTAAAACAAGATAAATCAGAAAGAGTCACAGGTAATTATCTGTATGTTGTCATTGGTCAATCAACAAACTGCATTTAAGAATCTGTGATAAAGTGATTTTCTAATTAACTCCTCATCACAAGCACTTCTGGAGAGAACAGTGGGGCTGAGCTAATTGTTGCAGTAAAACCAGAAGATAAAGGAATTATAAGTTTCTTTAAACAAATTAAAGAAAGAAGTAGCAGAGCAATGCACTGAAGGAATGCACTTCCTAAGCTTGCACTTTTCTCTGTTCTTTCTGTATTTCTGTTTCTGTTGCAAAGCAGGCACACACAAGGCACCCAGGAAATGTCATCCCATTTATGAGATACATCCACACAGCAGCGTTCTGGAAGCACTCCCTGCATTCCCCCATGGTGGCATTCTAACGTTTCACATTAACTTTTGCTTTCCCTCACACCACCTCCTGCCAAACCCCAGTTCCTGCATTTCTGACAGCACAAGGTGCTGGGAACAGAGCAGGGACAGTCAAGCCCAGGCAGCACAACCCCGAGAGTGGTCCCACCTCCCCTTCCAGGCTGGCTCTGCTACAAGAGCATCACTCATTACAGAACCCTCATTAAGCCTATTACACTATGGGACAACCTCCTGTCTTAAACTTGTACCTTTTAAACTCCACATCCAAGCAGGTGCAAAGCCTTTGCAGATGCCCCTCCTGCTCTAGCAACCATCCCAGAATGTGCATTTCAGACCCCTTGGCTCCTCTTATAATCCTGATCTTATCAATATCATCAGGAAAATTATGGCCACAAATCTCTCTCAGCTGAATTAACAGGTTTTGCTAGTTTCTCCCTACTCAGATTTTAAATGATTGCTTTTAAAATAAATATAAATGAAAAATGTGTAACTTGATGAAGACAAGTATCTCAACAGGTTGGTTTCCTAAAATATTAGTTATATTTTAAAAAGGCAAAGATTACATAACACCACCACTTTGGAAAACTTTCAATTATGTAGTCTAAAGCCTTCAAAAAAATGATGAATTTAGTGAATTAAAAATTTATCTAACTCTTTACATGTCACTGTTCCCAACAGTTGTTTTTTCCTGCCAGGATGCAGTATCTGTGTTTGAAAACCCTTATGTAACTTCTGAATTTTTCCATCTTGCTCCAGCAAGCTGACATAATCAAGCAACAGTCTTCTGTGTCCCTGTGCACATACTGGCAGTGAAGTATGAATGCTGCATGGGAATAGCTTAAAATATTTCTTTAATATTTTATCATAACTTTAGTCGATGTTCATTTGTGTTCCCTCCAATCTCAGGTGCTGGCAGATGGAGTTTTTTCTTTTTTAACTAGCAGGAGATGGAATTTTCTGGTTTGTTTTCCCCTACAGCAGATGTATTCATATCTCAATATATTTCAGTAATTTTTCTATTCCTTACCTCTTCCTTGGAGATTGACTGCTTACTTGCATAATAAATAATGTTTTCTTTTTTTCTCCTTAACAGGAGAGACAGGTTCTAACATTTTTATTTAACTATTGCAGGTAATTCGATAATTCCTAGTAAGAGATAGGTAATTCTCCTTATAAGTATGTGAATTGTCAAATTTTATTTTTTAAATAGTTACATACATTAGGAAAAAAACCCCAAATTTAGGTAAAGAACCTATCAAGGCCATCCACCAATAAAACTCATCTCCATTTATTCTCCAGTCTGCTGCAAGTGAAGCACAGTTTCTCAGATTAATAGATCCAGTATCACTATTTAATCCTCTCCTCAGTGACAGGGTATAATGATCTGATGAACATGCTACTTAATGGACTACCTGAAAGTGTTCAAAAACCATGATGATGAGCATAGGCTAGAAAACTATAGAAAATATCCTAGAATAGAATGAAAACTGAGGAAAAAAAATCTGTAAGGGACAAGATTTATTCAGGGATGTGTGAGGCCTTTTCTTTCCCATAAGCATTTCCATTTTTAATTCCTTTATTAAAATTTTTATTGTTTCCCCAGCTCCATGTGAATGCACTGGGATCATACAAGGTCTAATCTAAATTATCTTGCAAAGCAAGGTTGATAACCTCCCACAAATTAACATTAGCTCAGGAACTTGGCAGTTTGTGTATATAAATTACCAAAGATACATGGCGCCTCCCTGCTTCCGTATAAATATAATTTACCGTGGATTTATTACTAATATTACAAAACACAGTCACCCTGAGGCAATTATTTATTTGTTTTTAATTTCAATAGGGCAGAAGTCAATTTGTCAGCCATGCAGGCTCCCCTTGCTCAGTCGCTGAGCAGGAGACTCTGAGAGCTCCTGGAACAGATCCAGCAAATGCCAGCCCCGAGTGCCTGGGCAGAAATCAGCTTCACCTGGCAGCCAGGGGATTCCCAACCTACTGTCAGCTCAGCCTGTGTTTATGCCAAGGACAAACATTAGCAAGGACTTCTTGGCATTGCAAATACTGGAGAGATTTCTGTGCCTATCCTACACAGAGACTCAGACTACACAACACCTGCAGTAACCCTGGAATTTACCTGAATAAGGAGATATTGGGATCCAGTCCCTTATGCAACAATGCAGTTCTGTAGAATTCACTACACAACCACTCACAAAACCATCTAGTCCAGAATGCCAAGACCCCACCCAAAAGCTTTGAAAAGTTACACAGTTTCCTGCATATCTCACAGTAAACATAGTCAGATCTACGTGGATTGTGATACTCATCTGCAAAAATCAAAATCAGTTCATCCAAAGGGGATAAAAAAAAGTCCCCACGGACATAAGATTCAGTTTCTTGGAATGACTGTGAAATGCCAACATAAACCAAACCTCCAAAACTTTTTAGTGTTCTAGAGAGGGAAAGATTGAATTACCAACATCTTTACACCTCAATCAAGTATCAAGTTAACTTTGTTTTTAATTACTGATCAAATTAAGACCATCAGGACTGATTTATTATACAAACAGTGCAGAATTCTTTTAGGTTTTTGTCGTTCCTATATAATATTATAAAAGGACATATAAAATAAGGTCTTTACATCTACACACTAATCAAAAGCAGAAGAGAATTTATGTAATAAACATATTTGTAAACAGCAGTTCACATAAAAAGCCATTTTTTTAACATATTCCCAATTAGGTTGTCAGTATACATGTACACACACACACACACTACTGTGCAGCACTCCTACCCAAAGACTGCTGTGTCTTAGCTTCCAATTAAACCTCTTTTTAACCACATCCCATGTCTTGCCTGCTCTCTTAATTTTAATCTCATCCTTTCCTGCTTAGTAGAATGCATTTAAAGACGTAGCATTTTAGCAATTTGTTAATAGAATAAAAAACATACTTTGCAATTTGTCTTTTTATTTTAGTAACTAAAACATATAATTATACTAATTCACTTGCAAAATAAAAGGACACCATAGTAGTTTTAAAATACTTTGCTTATTAAAAATACCATAATCACATCAGTGCTTTACTTAACAAGTAGTTTTGTTATAAATAACTGTTTTTAATTTATTTTGTAGATATACAGCCAATGATAAGCCACTCAAATACAGCCCTGGGTATAAGGTTATAAGAAAGCTATTGTCAATAAAATATCTATAATATGACTCAATATGCACAGTCATGCTATTTGCAAATGGACAGAGGGTAGAAATTAAACTGTACAGCTGGCCTGGCACACAATTCACCTACAATTAACAGCAAATACATGATGTTGAGCAGGGGTGTGACAACACACAATTCCTCACATGTTCCATGTCTGTGTTACAGCTGAAGCTGCAGCAACAGAGATGTGTTCTAATGCAGAAACAGAAGATGCATTATCATGAAAATGTTTAGAGACACGAGCATTGCTTTTTGTCAGCTCATATATTTTGACAAGTGACAATAATGATAACCCCAAGTTTTATTTCCAATAACAGATGCAGCCCGAGGGCAACAGTACAAGTTGTGTCTTATGTCTTTCTATC
Organism: Chaetops frenatus; assembly: GCA_013400775.1. NCBI lineage: Eukaryota > Metazoa > Chordata > Aves > Passeriformes > Picathartidae > Chaetops > Chaetops frenatus. Next base: position 730,643 of record VZTR01010910.1, read on the forward strand.
CCCTTCACCAGTCTCCACACTGATCTCCATCTGCTTGGTCCTTCCTTTAAGGCTCTCTTTAGATTTTAATTTGGCCTTTCAGTCAAGCTTCTGACCAGCTGGTAAACAGAGAATGAAAATTCCAGATACTACCACTGGTTCATGACCTAAGCATTCATTCCCATCAGGCAGGAAGTTCATGTTTTCGGGCTGGAGAACACTGGTTCACGAGGAGGCTCATTATCTCCGGTGATCCTTAACAGCAGCTCCCTCCCTAGGCATGAAAGGTGCTGGGAAGGGACCCTCAGCTCTGTTGCACGTGAATTAGCTCATGTTGTTCATAAAAGGTAACTTTGCAAACTGCTTCCAAGTTCCTTCATGCCAGGTTCTCTTGGCACACAGCCCATCCTTCAGTGCATCCATCAGCAAAAGGAGCATCCAGAACCTTGACACAGCTGCTCCTGGAGAGATGACATCAGAACTTGGGGATGCAAGAAATGCTCAGGCCAATGGTCCATGATTTCATGTATTTCTTATTTGTGAGACTTTAGCATGCTAGTTTGCCTTCCTCCTCTCATGAATCGAAAGGCCTGAGGTGTTTCCCCCCTGAAGAGCTGTGTTTATGAGAAGTTATTGCCCACTCCTTTGGAAAGGGGACTATAACATCACCGTGTTTGACACAAGTCACTGAAAAACATCAGAATGGCGTAGCTAATGCCAAGGCTAAAATTAAACCAGTGAGAAAAAGACAAGAAATAAGTGACTCCCATACAGAAAAAAAAACCCAAAAAACCAAACAATCCTATCATTATAGCCTACTGTGGGTTCACGTTTCTTTCTGAAAAGTTTGAAAACATCAATACATAACAAATGACATTAAGGTAACACATTTCATACAACTCACATTTCCCATCTCATAAAAAACAACAATCTCTACCACAAACTCCTTTTGATCAAAGAATAATGGTTTGAACAGAAACAGCTTCCAGGGACGTTTATCCATGCAATTAGAAGACCTATCTCAATTTTCAGTCAGCTGCGTTTAGTAACAAAAGTTGTGTCCCTGTTCAGCCATTTAATAACTCATATTATCTTCACAAAAATATTCTGAACAAAGGTTGCTAATACGTTAACCCACTCTGCAATATTTTACCTAATTGGTAACCCTGGTGGCTTTAGGTATGGCATGAGACCATGCTTTGAAATCAGTTGCAGACACATGGAGATAATTGGGATTGATTACAGGACTCAAAGCAGTAGGAACAAAGACTGACAAATTATAGTCTAAGAGACAGAATGGGAGCTTTTTTAGACTAAACCATCAAGTCACACAGAAGTGGGAAAAACATATTCCGCATTGTCAAAGATCAGGATTTTGTTGAAGAAGCATTTTCTGTTGTACAACTGCATGACTGAGGTACAGCAGTCACATTTTGTACCTGTATCAGGGCTGCTATGTATTATATTTTATTGACTTAAATTTTATTTCTCTTTACTCACACTGACTTTAAGCATAGCCAAGTCAATGCAATAAGAAAATAAAAGCTTATTCTGCTCTAGGTGATTCTGCAGGGCTTGGAGCTGGACACTCTGAGGCAGACAAGCCATGCTCAATGGCCAAAGGTCATGAAATTCTGAGCAATTCAAAATTTAACGAATTTTGAAGAAAGGGTGGGCCAAGAATGATTCCTATATCTACTCCCTAATTTCAGTAGCATTTTAAGAATTACAATCTACTCTGGAACACCAACCAGCTGATTTGTTCCACTACATTAGAATTTCACTACATGCACAAGCTTTTCCCATCTCTCAAGAGTGAGCTAAGCTCAGTTTGACCTATGTCTGGTTAGGTGAGGAGCGTACCTCGTCTGCCTCAATGCAAGGCAAGGATAATTCTATCTTACAAACACTGTTCTATCCATATTCCCAAGTACCTTCTCTTTTGTTAAGCATTCCTGATCCCCTCTCAACTTCTTACAGGAACAGGTTCAACTGTACAGCAAGCATACAAAACCAAGCCACAAACAAGCAGAACAAAGAATAAATCCATCTCTAGCCAGCTTCAACAGTCATCCTCCAGAGCAACTCGGCAAAACTGTCTGTCAGTGGGAGGCCAACACTCCTTCCACACAGGTACAGTCTTCATCCTGCCAAATTAAATTCTTGAGTAGTAACACTTCAGCCAAGCTGCAAAAAGGAGGATATTCTGAATTATGAGAGAATTGCAGCAGTTTAACTATAGCAGGATGATTAAGACAAACCTTCTGGCATTTTCTTAAATTTGCTTGGCAGCTCCTGTTGTGTCAGCCCTGCCACACATGATCAGAGCATTGCAACAACCCAAAGACTAAGAGAGAAACGAGTTCCCAGGTTCCTTCAGCAAAACCAGGAGAAATTCCTGGTTTCAAGGACTGTTTCAGCAGAAACAAGGCAGAAATTGCAAGAAGGCACACAATCAGCTGAAGGATTTCTTGAGTGGAATAATTCTATCAGCAGTTATCACCCCTCCTCTCCCCCTCTCGGGCTGCTGAACTGAGTACTTTCCCTTCAAGAATCAAACATCAGTGACCTCCTCATGACTTAGAGATCAAAGATACCAGACACAGTTCATCCACACTACATTGCATTGAACGTGGCCTGAAATGAGGGAGTCTGGGAGAGGAAAAGTAACTTAGGTTTCTACTGCTGGATCAAACCAAGGAACTTACTCCAGATTTACAGCAGTGTAACTACAAATGGAATTGGACTGTTACCTCTGGTTTTACAGCCAGTGGAATGGTGTAGCAGGTACCAGGCCAGCTGCCACAGACCTGTTAGGGAGGGCTCCTTTTACTTCATCAACTCTATGAACTAATTTTACTAGTCAGAAAATAATTATATGGTTTCGCATGCGTCAAAAGCCTGTGGAAAAATTATACGTTGGCTGTCAATTTAGAATTTGGGTCTATTGTTTTAGGGTTTTTTTGCTCAGAGTGTAAAGCCATTACATGATTAAAATTAAATAAAACTGTTTCCTTGAGAGCTGTTTAAAATATTCTGATGTATTTGTCTTAGAGCTTCATTAATCCATTTCTAATTCATTCTGCAGGTTTACTCAACAGCTGTGCCTGATGTAAACTACAAATCTGGATGAAATTAAAGCTGCTATGCCACTAAATCAGTGTATTTTCAAAGACTTAACAAAAATCTTCTGGTGCTTCAGGTCACAATGGCTTACAGGTTTTTCTACCTATAGGGAAAAGAAGTACCTTTCCTGTAACATAAGAACAAACAAATACAAATACTAGAGGTTAAGACTGAAATTCATTTAGATATAAAGCACAGAAAGTATTCTGTCTTATGATCTACACTTTTTTTACATTAGAGATCGGTTTTCATTTTTAAGCTTCCATGTGCAGTATCGAAACAAATCTAGAACTACCACTTTATTGTTACTTATAGCATTGTAGCAGCTCTCACAACCTGCAGTTTTTCTTAAAAGAGACTGGATTTCAAAGAACAGCGAAAAGCAGCCGTAACTAAATATTGTTTATGTCAAAAAATATTTACTGTAACAAACACTCAGTCCTCTTTCTGTTTAGGTAAAAATATAATTAAGGAGCATAGTTATATAACATCATCTAAATAAAAGGAAATGCTGCCTTTCCAGCACTTTTCGGCGATTCCCAGCACTGCAGCACCAACCACAGAAAATCACTCTGGGCTCAGCACTCAGTGATGTCTTAGGGTTCAGGTGTTCAAATGAGGAGTTAAGATGGTTTATTCTGGATTGTATCCCTGCACCCTTCAGGCTTTGCTGTGGTATTACTGTATGGCAGAGCTCTGTTCCAATTTAGGAAATGTTACACTAATTGAGTATGCAGGCACACACTCTCCCCATCTCTGATTAATTAGCACCACTCTAGCTCTTCACATCAATCTTGTGAAAACCACTGTGACTGATCTTGTCTCACTTGGAGCTGAAAATTACTTTGCCAATAGTATAACATAATACTTTGGTATAAACAACAACAAAAACCGGGACTCTTTGGTGGCCTCAGGATCATTTCTTTCATACTGCACATCTCTCTGGTGCTTTTGAAGACAAAGGACAGGACTTTATTACCAGCAGACACATGCAAGTCAGAAAAATGAAGACAGCACACTGGAAGCTCTGTATTTTTACAGCAGTGTCTCTGATCAACAGCAATGTATTTTTTGCAACCCCAACACCACTTCAAAGGTCACCTTTGTCTCCACACCCTTCCTTGTGATGAGGAAAAGGCACATTTAGGAAAACATTCAGGAGCTTCAGGCATTCCAGAGCAACTCCTGGAGGATCACTGCTAAGGTTGAACACAGCCAGACTACACAGCATGACCCAGGGCCACTGCTGTGCTTCCCTTTTTTAAACTTTGGAAAAAGACTTTCTCTCCCTTGCCCAGCAGCCATTTTGAAGGAATGCAAAGGAACAACATGAATTGCAAGATGTTTTTTCTCACATTGTCTTTTGCTACTGACAAGTCAAACTGTTAAGCCAAGAAATGTCAGCAATACAGAGATGAAGGCTGATGATTTCAGGGCAGAAGTGAAGTTTTCAGGCAGAATTTCCCTACTGGACCAGGCTGCTTTCATCACGTGTATCTCAACTCCCAGGCTTGCCCAAGGCTGCGCAGCTGGCTCTGTGCTCCCAGCCCCATTGTTTGACACATTCTGCTTCCTCTCAGTTATCAGCCCAGATTTCACAGGCCATATTGTCTGCCTCTGAATTCACCCACCAGTTTTAACCCAGAATTTACTAAGCTCCTCAAGCTTTACATTCCAGACAAAACTGTAGGGAAGGTTTTGCAGCAAATGCCAGCCTTTTTCCTGAGAGCTGCATCCTTCCAGCTGAGTGTCCTTCTATTACAGCCTTGTGCTCCGACACACAAAACGTAACAAGTCAAGGGAACCGAGATCTACCCCTGTTCTTTCACCACCACATTTCAGCAAGACCACCAGGAATTTCACGGGGAGATGGGGAGGTGCAGCCCAGCACTGGGAACCACAGCCATCCTCGCTGGGTGATTTCTGTGCCTCTCCCTCCTCCTCTCAGCCCCGGTGGGAAGCAGCTCATAGTGAGGAGAGGATGTGCACTCTGCCCAAAGGGCTGCAAAAGCAAACAGAGCTCCCTCCCAAAGAGGCGTCAGGATCTCAGTGAGGTTTGCCACTGTGATCCTATTTCTGCTTGTTTTGGCTGCCTCCCTTGCCCAGTGCTCCAAGAAAAAGCCCTACCTTCCATTTATAGCTGTAGAAACTGGGTGACAAATAGATTTGCCACTAAGTTGAAACTGGAAAGATTTTAAAACCAGCCATTTCCAGGTTTACAAAGGCTGAGATTTTGAAAGTGTCCCAGGGGAAGCAAAGAACCTCTCAGAAATTAATGGGAATTAAATGTCCAAAACCCACAGGCGATTCTGAAAATCCTATCAAAGTATCTAATACTTCTCTCTGTCAAAGGCACTAACATTTAAAACAAAAGTGATTTCATCACCAGCTAAGAATCAGTTTTTGAAGTGAAAGAAGTGCAAAATATTAAACCAATTAGTCTGTTTGACAACTTGACATGATTCTTCCCAGATGATGAGAAAGCTGCAGCATGGCAGGAAATAGTAAAATCTTAAGACATAAAATGAGAACGAACTTCCAAGAACTCTCAGAAATCTATAGGTCAGAGCTCAGACCTATGCATGAAGAAATAACTTAACTATCTATTAACCTGCTTTGAAGTGCTTAGGGTTCATAAATTCCTGACAGCTAATCACTTTTTTTGTGCTTCTATCTTCTTGCTTTGTCACCTAAACCAAAGGTCTTGTAGATGCAATATGGAGATATGAACATAGCATATACTAACCTTTTTTCAGAGCCTTTTCTCATATTACCAGCTCCAGCAGATTATCATTCGAGGCAGGGATACTTGTTCAGCTTGTGTAAGACAAAGCCATGCCAATGTGAGTGGTAAAGGAAATTTAAATTTAAGCTTCATTCTACGTGGGGGAAAAAACCCCACCACAGTTGAAAGCTATAAAAGGTCACATCAGTAAACAACAGGGATTCAGAGACACAACTGCTAAATGTTCCCTATGCAGTATAACAGTTCCTAAAAGAAAAGCAAAAATGGTGACATTAAGAAACACATTTCTTGCTACTTCAGACAGTATGGTTAAATTCAACCTCACATCCTTATCTAACCTATGAAATTAAGCTATGTGCCTCCCAACTCATACACACACATTTTCATACAGCAAAGGTTTATATGAAAATGCCTCATTTCCTCTTAGGAGTGATTTGTCTTCAGTTGGTTTCACGGGGACATGAAACAGGACCATCATCAGCCCAGCTCACCAATGAGAAAATGCCAAAGCAGCATTTTACCACAATTCCCCAGACCTCTATTTTCGACTACTCTGACATTGTAAGAAAGAAGATTCAATTAAACAGATTCTTTAGGCTTACTCATCCAGCATTTTATGAACCATCTCACCTCTTATCAGGCTAAACCAGATATTTATTATAACAATACGAGATTTCCTACTAATGTTTCACATTCACTGAAGCTAGAGATATTAAACAAGATCATTTACTGCTGTCTGCTGCCATTTAAAAAACTGCATTCAGAAAACGTGAGGTGTTCAAAGGTTAATTTGGAGTAATGTCAATGGATTTTGCTAACTTCTGCCAGTCCTTGACTCCTGTGCTTCCTTGAGGACACAGGGCCCCTTCCAGTTGATGTAGAACAGAGCTCAGATGCTCCGAGATAGGAATGGCTCTGCCCTCACTCCATGCTCTGATGCTCTCATCCAACCTAGCCCATTCAGTCCTTACAAGCAGATTCTAAATAGCACTTGAATTTTCAAGGCATTCTGGCATAAGAAAGCAGAGTAGATTTTTGCATTTCTTGATAAGCCCTCATCACCTGGATCAACCCAGAGGGCTCAGTCCAAGACCTCTCCCACCTGCTCTGAAGGGTTTAAATCACAGCCATTGCTCCCCCTTCCCTGCACTAAAGGAGGGTCCCACAGCTTTCAGCACAGGCACTTGCTGTCACTGCTTTGTCCCTGCAGAGGGGAGTCACAATGAAAGTTTCTGGGCACTTCCTTCACAACTCCTGAAAATGAACAAGTGGCTGCACACAGAGACCCACCCCAAGGCTGGTCCATCTGCAGCTGCTGAACCTCAGCACAAGCCCCGTGTCCCTACTGCACAAAGGGTTGAAAAACCCCAAGTTAAGCCAGCAAGCAAAAACCCACACCCCAGACTTTCCTCCACACTTAGCCAGCAACCATCCCGAGGCACTAACACAGTACAAACAACCAGGACCAAGAAACACATAAAGAAGTACAAATTTAACTAAAATTTAACTCCAAATAGGGAATTAATAACTACACTAAATTTAATAATGAATTTCTTTGTCTCCCCTTCTTTAGAGAAGAGTAGACTAACAATATACAATGGGCCAGATAATGAGAAAACCAGATGGCTGAGTCTTGTGGAATTTGGGAAACAAGATATGGGAGAAGCACATAGAAAGTGAAGAGCAAGAGTATTTTAAAACCATTATGCTGCTGAAGACACATTTTAAGATATTAAAAGCATATGCCTTTTCTTCCTAAAACAGTACCAGTTGCTAGGCCCCTGAATATAAATCATGCTATCCATGCTTTAAGTACTAGCTTAGCATCTATTGCTATAAAATAGCAAGTATCTATGCAATAATACACAATTTCCATGTAAACCAATGTTACCTTTACATTTCTTTTGTTAAATCTACTTCTCTCCTATCAAACAAAACAAATCACACACTGTCATTTGCCCCACTGTGTCTTGGTCCCTAGCAGTGCTCCTGTTGGCACTGCTGTTACTCATGGGAAACACCACATTCTTTTTTCCTCTGGCTCTGCAAACAGGCTGATGTAGGAAGGATGTTCTTCACCAAAGTCAGTTTCACGTTAAAAATAAGCTGCACTTCAGCCCCAAAACACAGAACAAGTTTACAGTGGCATTAGCTGTGTATGTAGTAACAAAGAGATGTTGGGTTTCTAAGTTGACACTTGAAATTAAGTACAAGTTTCTCCCATGGGAAACATTCTGGGTCAGGCTGCCTATATGGGAGTGCAAGGTCATCACCAGCACTATTTTATAGCTCCCAGTGTGCACTGAACTGATCATGACAGAGAGGGACCAAACACCCTCCCTGCTCCCCACAAACCCCACGCTCCCCAGCTGCTGTCCCAAGGAGATGGAGATTGCTCCAGGAACAAAGGGCACTTTCTGCAGACAGCTCTGGGTTGAAAAGCTGTTTCCAGAGACAACATGGGGAGGAGGCTGAAGGAGAAAGGTGGGGCAGTACACAGGGCTTCTGTTTTCTAGGGAGATCTGCACAGCAGGGTACAGGAAAGAGCACACTTGGCTGCCCAGTGCATAAATTGCTTTGGTGGCTCCTGAAGCGCTTAAACCGTGGAAGTGTCCTCAGACAGCAATGCAAATTACACTGGTATGCAAGGGCTGTCCCACTGTGGCAATTGCAGGAGAAATTCATGATCAAAGCCTCTCTCTGAGCTAGTGAGCAGAGAAACGAATCTCACTTTTGCAGGGAATGGCAAGTGGAAAGCAGGCACTTATCTGGCTAAGAGGGTAATTCCACAGCACAGGAAACATAACGCAGATGTGGTAGCTTGGCATTAATATTATTAATGTACTGTGGCCTATATGGCTCTGTTAGCATTGGGCTTCCACAGGCCAGATGCTCTCCAAACACGCAAGAGGAAAGCTCTGGTACAGCAGTGAACTCTGCAGAAGGAAGACCCATGCAAGACAATCTCTAAGGTATCACTCCTTTATTCAGTGGTGGTGTCTTTTAGAAGGCAAGAAATGAATGATGACTTCAGAAAGCATCTAAAATCCAAAACAAAAAGAGTTTCTCTTTTTCAAAGCCTCTCCCTTCCCCATTTACAAAGTGTATTTTCTTCCCCCTTCTGCAGAAATGCCACATTATAAATCTATGGCAGCAAAACACATCTGGCCATCCGGGAAGGTGCCCAGCCAGCAGAGCAGCTCAACCACCACATATAACAACCCCATATTTTTCATTCTTAACTTAACCATCAAATACTTTCCGATGCCAGAGAGCATTTACTGCCAGAAAGCTATTTTCTGCTTTGCACTCATCGTTCAAATGAACAAAAGAAGAAAGGGAAAGGAGGTTAGCATTAGGTTCTGGAAATCCAGAAAAAAAAATTATATGCTCTTTTTAAAAACATGCATATCTGAGCATCATATAACACATTTTAATGGTGGTGATGCTGGGATGTTTAATTTTATTTTTTAAACGAACAAAGTAGGAACTGTCCTTGATGAATCATCCATGGAATACGATGAACCAAGAACATGCTGGAGGCAAAGCTCACTTCCCCCAGAACTGGTTCTTAGTAAAAAGTTTCTGGCTGCCTTGGGCCCATATAGCTAACAGTCTCTGTTTAATGAAAGAAAACCATTTCTTCTAAATCTGAAATCCTGAAAATTTTCAATAACAGCACTTTTACCTTCAAATCATTCTCTGCATGTCTTGCAATCGTGACCTCATGCTTCATCACTGGGATTAAAATTGCTAAACTGGATGAAGTTTTAATCTCTATCCCTGTCTAGTCATCCACAGTCCTGAACATCCAGAACAGCAAGAAGAAATACAAGATCCTCTGCCCTTGCAATATCAATGTGGATGTCCCCATGTATCAGTGTGCCCTACATGTGCTTAGTACTTACTGTTCCTCAAACTAAAGGTTGTAGAAATTAGGTAGGCATTTATATCCTTTCCCAGACCACACTGCATGATTTTACATGCAAAAATGCTTTGATATTTTGTAAAGTTGTGGTCATATTTAGTTTGTAAAGTTGTGATTATGTTTAGTTTGCATTCCTGAGATAGTTTTACAACTTACATTCATCAGCAGATACAAAATGAAAAGATTCATGAGTAAGTTCAAAACATTTTTGTGCAGCACAACTCAATATTTGTCCCTTTAATTCCATCACTTCTTTCCTTAAGGGCCCAGACAACCATCTCTAACTGGAGATCTGGCCTTGTTTTAACCTATGCTTAAATCCATTATTCTCAACACTGACTAAACACTGGGTCTACTCTTGGGCCCATTCCTTCAAATGTTTTTACATGAGGAGTTGGTGTCTTTGCCTTTCTTTGTTACAAAAAACCTTTCAAGTTCAAATACCATCAGTTCAATAGCGAACAGTGCACTAAACTCATTCATATAAAAAGGGCAAAAGGATAAAATGACTTATACATTACTATCATCATCTCAAACCATTAATTGTGGTAGGTAATTTAAAACAGGAAGGTTATCTGTCTTCATCTTGAAGAAATTTAGGACAATCCATGCTTTCCTGTTAAAGGGTGTTGTCCAAAACTTCTCAACAGAAGCCTGCAAAAATAATCTTTCTCCTTCTGTTTGAAAAGCAGTGCTTGGAGCTTTTCCCATTAAAAAAGGAAATGGGTTTGTCTGAAGAGCAAAACCTTCGTATTCTTCAAAGAACACAAACAACCAAACAACCTAAATCTTTTCTGGGGGAGTTGAGGGAAGAGAAGGGAAGAGCTTATAATGTGGGATGACTGGATTTTTATCTTGATGCCATAAGGAGACTCAAATACGCAGTCTGACTAATAATTGTTTAACTTAGCCTCACTAAAATAATTAGTTTAATATATAAAACAGTTAGATGACAAAGAGACAGGAATGTTCTGGTTTTAATACAACAATGAAATGAAACTTTCCCAAATAACTCCTAATCTTTATAGATAAATCTGCTATCTAGGTTTACACTAGCAGAATACAAAATGGTTTCCTGAGATATTCTAGACAGTAACTATGTGTTATAAAGGAGCTGCTAGACAAGAGCCATTTTTTATTTTAAATTACCTCAGCCAGTCACCTCCCTGCATTCTAAGGTTTCTCTTGTTGCTATTCGTTCTCTGGTTTTAAATGTGGGTGGTTTTTATCATCCTGGCCCTGCTCTTCAGAAATACAGGATGCAGCAGCCAGGAATGGAAGCTGACCCTAAGTTAGGAAAGGGATCAGCACCCACATGGTCCTAGAGAAATCTGCTGCTCAAGCACACAAGGCTGGGTCTGTGTACATGGGTGCCTGAGACAGAGGGGAGACACAGTCCTGACTTCCACAGCAGCAGGCAGAGCTGAGGCTGCCTGAAGTGCCAAGGAAGACTCCTGACACACATCACATTTCTCCTGAGCTGTTCCCCCCAGCTCACACATCCCTCTTTGCTAAGAATAAATGTACTCGTTTTCTGCCAGCCACCCTTTCAGCCAAAGGGAACCCCAACACATTCCCACTACTACACAGGAGAGATCATATCTTCTGCACTAAAAAAAAACCCAAAAAAACAAAAAAACAACACAACACCAAAAAAACCCAGGAAAATTTCAGCAGAAGGAGACTACCTCTGTTGGGTGTAAAATGACTAAAAGAAAAGCTAATGAGTGCCCAGGAAGAGGGCCAGCCATAGCTGAGAAGTATAATCTGGAACTTGGAATCAAGGGTACTTTTGCTGCCAGACATATGTCACGAGCTGTTCCAGTGACTGTCTGTCTGTTCTTCTCTAGGAGCCAGCTGAAGAAGGCACTCAGGTCCCTGCAAACATTCTTCCAGTTTTGACCTCGAGACTGCAAAGCAAAGGGATTATTCCATTTGCGTGAAGATTGTGCTTGAGGCACTTAGGAAAAACTGCAGCAATGAAATTCTAATCTGCCAATGTATTTATAGCTGAAACACGGCTTGCAAATAAGAATTCCAAAACATTTTAAAAGAGTCTTGCAAACAAGGACAATTTCATACATTTCGTATGATTTCATAAAGACCCAGCACCATAAAAAATGAATCATAAAACTGGTGACAAAGACAACTGATTAGTTCATCATCTTCATTGCCTGCCATGGCAAAATTTTTCTCCAGAGTACATTTAAAAGCACATTCTAGATCTTAACAAAATTAGTTAACCCTAAAACTACGTGCAACATAGCAAGAATAAGTGGTTTCTTGCATTGAAATTGTCTAAAAATTAAGAAAAAAAGAAAGAAAAAAATTAAGATCTTTCTTGCCATGGATCTTTTTCTGCTACAAAAATCACAAAATGCACAATTCTGGGGTACCACAGCTGCCACAAAGTCTGTTCAGGTTGCAGAGCCAGTCCATTTCACAAGGTTATGAGAAGCATGACAGAGGACACTAAAACAGTAAAGGACTTTAAAGGACTCCGGTGAATGGGAAGTCTAAAATTTTTAGAGAGCAATATATTGATAATTATTTGGTTTAATCAACTGGTCTGACTTCTGCACTTAACTTTAACCCCTTACTCCTACTGCTCACCAAAACAGCTCTTTAAAAAAAAACTATAAAAATCCCTGCATTGTGTAGTGGTTTTTCCTGACCCCGGTCCACAGACATTACAGGTTCCAAGTCCACCTCTTCCTCCCTTTGTATGTTGCTGTCTTCTTTTTGTGAATGAGAGAAGGCTCTAACACTTGGTGTATTTAATCACTTCACCAGTAAGCATCTTACTCCTACTACTTGATTTTTTTCAACCCCCTCTGCCCTGCTGTGCAAGAAAGCCTTACCTGACAAATGGACTGAACAAGGTCTCTGCTCACAAGGGCAATGCAGGGCAGGTCTCCCCAGCTTGCCCTCCAAACACATCCCTGGGGTGCCCCTGTCCTTTCAGCAGGACCCACGAGATCAGTGAGACACAGTCTGTACTCCATGGCTCCTTCCTTGGGCAAAGCTGCAAAGGAAAGGGCCGGGTTCTGCCTGATTTCAAGTCAATAGCAGTGAACTGCTTCCCTGAGAGGGGGAAACCCACAGTGCCAGACCTCTTCTCCTCGGTGCATATTTAACAGCACTCTCATACATCTTTATGGAGCTTCCACCAGGCACAGAAATTACTTGGAGTACCCTGAAAATCCTGTAAACAAACTAGTTCTAAGATTCTGGCTTTTGTTGTGACAAAGCAAAGCTAGAAGACAGGCAGCTAAAAGAAGTTAAAGGTATTTAAAAAAGAGGTATGTCTAGGATATTTCTGTTGTCAGCTTTCATTTAAATCCCTAGACACTGTTAAATGGCAGGCATTCCAGTATATGAAAAATACATAGAGGATAGGAATGTTTTTCCTAAGCATGTAAGGGGTTCACACTCTCTTTCTTAAAAATAACATTCTTGCTGTCTTTGATGTTGTAAATCTTATTATGTAAAACAGACTGTTGTGTAAAATAAATGATGGCACATGATCCTGCAAGAAGCTTAGTACCCATAAGTCGTTTTAAAGCCAACAGGAGGAAAGGGCACTCAGCACCAAGTAAATTTCTACTGTGAACTTGTGCTAGACAGTTGCTGAATGAAAAACCTCCCAAGAGAATGAAATTTAATGTAAACACAACTTGCCCAAATCACAAGTTGGCATGCTTGAGAGAAAGCATGAGTGCAGGAAAAATTGCACAGATCTTTCAATTGCTCAGGGAAGGGCTGAGCTACAAGGAAGACTGTTCCTCTTCAAAACCAACACAGTAAGAAACTAGCTCAGCATCAGCACTGTAACCCTTAGAGACCCCAGGAGAAGGCGGGGATCTCACAAACAGGGGAAATTTATGAAGTCATTTTTGTAAGGGGCTCACAAGGGGATTTCATTCATCAATATCAGCACCTGTGTGACAATTAAAATGAAAGCTCTTCAACTCCAGAACCATGGGTGCCAGTGGCAAAACTTCCACTGGTGTATGGAGGACCAGGTTCAAGGAGAATGCTGTGTTGCCTGTGAAAACTGATGGACTGATTTCTCTCTCAGCTGATGCTGAGCTTGGAAGACAAACTGTTGCATGACAGTCTTGCTTTGAACGTGCTCGTCATGCTCTCCTCAGAGTCAGGGATTTTCAGTGGCATAATAGTAATTAATCCTCTATGTTCTGCCAAACATTTCTCCTCTGTAGAGTCTACAAAGAGGCACAATTAGAACAAGTTGCTCTATTAAGAACTGGAGTAGAGCCATCAATTCATTTCTACTGTCCTCACAGGGCCAGCAGTGAAAACGGCTGTCCCCCTTCTGCTGCAGTTGGCCCAGTGTGGGAAGATGACTTGAACAACCTACCAAATTGTCCATCTTTTTCTCTTTCCTCTAACAGGACCCCAGACACTTTCTGAAAAGATAAATATTGTAAATCTTCACCTTTCAATCTGGGCCACAGCAGGAGATCACAACCCTGCCACAAGCAGTGAACTGGTATTTACCCTGCTCCGTAGAAACAACTTATGCCAAGCAGATATTTATTTTTAGCTGGTCACTTGGCATAAAAATGGTCACATCATGTTTATTTGCATTTTTAGCTTAATTACCTCTACCCTCCTGTTATACTTGAGGGAGTTCTAATAAGATGTTAAGAGAAAAGCCGTTCCCTACGTACATTGCCTCAGGTTAGTTCAATGCCCCATTAGCCCATCTAATGGCTTCTCATCCGAAAGCTGTGTGTGGGCATCCTGAAGGCAATGTAAAGAAAAGCACAGAGCCTCAGGGAATAGACCTGGTCTTCCTGGACCTTACGTATTCAGTCAGGCATTTTTAGCTAGTAACAATATTGTTGACTGGACTTAAAACGTCGCCCCAATTAAATTATTAATAGATACCACCTACTCAGAAAGATAAAGATTTTTTTTAATCGTAGTTGATTTATGGAAAAGTGGAAAACCAAAACATAACACGTTACTTATCTTAGGAAACTACCTTTTTCCATGGTGTTTTCACTAGATGGTAGAAACTATCATGTTTTGTTAGTTGAATTCTTACATAGCAACTCGATTGCATTGCTGTCAGATATAACAAAGGTACTTTTTTTTTCCCTCTGCTTTCAGTAATGGAATCCTTTCTGGTTCTACTGTTGTAACAGATCCCATTCAATGGTGCTCAGGACCAACACTATGTATTCCCATAGAGATATTTCCCACAGAGAACCACAGCAGGAATTGACTTTGTTCCTCATCTATTCTCCTGGCTCTGTGAAATAACTAACCATCCCCACCACCTTCTCACATTTCACTGTACAGACCAAGTGGGAATAGCAAAAAACATGACATGTTTAATGTTCACTGTCCTATTGTTCAGCAATGAGTAACTGAACTCTTGAGCTCAGCTCAGGAAGGAGTGAGGAGGAGGAGGAGGTTCTTTGATCTGCAGCAGGCAGAGGACTGGAACATCCTCACTCCCAACCACCACAGCACCAAGTTCAGAGCTGTGCTCTGACCGTTGTCCTTCTGCAAGGCTGAGGATGTTATTGCACTGTCCCTCAGCTCGATGCAGGAGGAAATTGCAGGATGGGCCAGAAGCCCAGTGCTCTGGTTCGTGACTTGGCTTGTGAATGCAAACATGAACTGCTGCTGCCAGTCAGAGCCTGCACACTATGGAGCAGCCAGGGACCAGTCCTGCTCCCCTCTTCCAGCCCTGGGGCAGCACTGGAAGCCCCAAGAAAGCAGAGGGGCTGCCCTGCCTTCAGCTGTCATCTCCACGTTTAGGGAGGGTATCTGGGCAACAGTCCAGAACAGCGAGAGCTGTGGTTTCCACCCTCTGCCATCACTCCAAAACTTCTACTCTGCCACGAGAAAGGAGAGAGAGGAATGTGGCAGTGAGCAGGGGACAGCTTTGTGAGGACAAGATCCAGTTCTCTGGGACAAGATATGTTCTCTGTATTCTGACATGGGTGGTACCACTCTGCCTCCTACATTATACAACATGAATATAAGTTCATTTCCTTATTTAAAAGCTCCATTGATTTCAAACTATTTTTAAAATAACTGTGATCAAGAATGTGAAAATACAGTTCTAAATCTACTGAGGTGTTTACCCTGCTTACAATGCACGTCTTTCCAGAGAATTCAGCTTATTTACTGAGGTATTACAAAGAAAAAAAAAAGAACAAGCAGGAATGTGGCAGCCCCGTGTTCTTTAATTCATTTGAAACAAACCCACCTCCAAACCCACTTATATATTTAAGCATCACTTGTAGGACAACCCAATTCATCCACATAAAACACTTATTAACTGCTGTTAAGCCAACAAATTCATAGATTACCAGTTCATTATTTATGCCAGTAGGAGAAAAATAACAATCAAGATGCATTTAACAATCAAGATACATTATTCAAAGTATAATTGCACACATAGGGTGTGACCTTCACAATAAGAGGCACCTCTAGCACTAAGTGGTTTGGGTGTGAACAGGCAACAGAATCACTAAACCCCAATCATTCCAATAAGCCAAACCACCAGCAGCATGGCTCCCTCCTGGCAAGTAAGTATTTTTTCTTGTTATAATTACTTATGGGGAAAGAAATAAAGCACTCATTCCAATCATACTGAGGTTTGAAAATAAATTTTTCATCTTTATCACTCCAAATTACCTCTCCATCCTCCCATACCCTCAGATACATCAATATAATGCTTTATGTTCTCCCACAAATCTTGCATGTTACTTTCTCCTGAGTAATTTCTGATGGGATCTAAAAAAACATATAGAGTATTTTGCTTCATGCAAACCACCTCACATACCCCGAGTAACATTCTGATAAACTGCAATATGTACATTTCCAAGACAAAACCTAGTAATACCAATATATTCCTGTTTCTTGGTAATTCCCTATGTCTTTGGAATCAGAAGTAAATAGAATAGTATAATAAGAGAAACACTTCCTAGACATCAATTCAAGATGTCATTGAACTGTTTTGCAATGTTATTGAAAACAGAAACATAGCAATGTTGAAAATAGAGACTAGTAACATTATCCAATGTTTTTACTGAAAAACAAAGCAAAAATTATTTTTAAATAACAGTTACTTAAAGGAAAATTAAGATGAACATTTAAAATACACTCCAAAAAACCAACAGTTTTACATTTCTCTTTCTTATCTAGCTTTCCTGGATATTTTTGCAGTATTAGCAGTAATATAATTTAACTTTAAATATTGTAAATGGAAAATAATCAGGATTTTTTTTTTTTTTACAAATACAAGAAGGCTTATTGGTAGATGGGACAAAAATTCAGGAGGGGACATTAAAATACTTCGATCTTCTGCAATATGTAGCACAGGGTAGCTCTAAGTATAATACAAAAATCACCAGTATAAATGGATGAAGATAAAGCATAGACATGTTGAGATTGGCAGAAATACATGTAAATGTAATTAGAGCCAAAATCTCCCTGTTTAGTTTCTGAGAGCTGGTCAGATATTTATGCTAATACAGAACAACCTTGGGTATGTGAATGTCACAGAGACACAGGATGTGTGTGGAGAGCTGAGGTTTTGGATAACCGAGGTAATTTTCAGAGTAATTAACCAATGTCAGGGGACATGACCGTGTTCCAAATAACAGGGAAGGTTAAATAATCGAATGCTGCTGTCTTACCACTTATCTTACTGAATACTGTAAAGGTTTTTATTGAAAAGCTTTTACTGAAAAGGAGTTCAAGATCAAATGAGAAGAGAGACCATTAATTTCATGCGAAAAGCACTGCTACAAGGTATTTTGTGCCAAACCACAGAGTGCTCATCTGCCAGACAACAGAAAAGTGGTTTGTACCTTGAAAAGTGAATTCCCCCCTTTGGAGAATTTACCATGCACCGTCCTGCCTTCAGCAGCAGCAGCTGCAGCAGCACCTACCCAGCTCTCCAAATCCCAGAACAAGGTCCAGGGGTAAGAGCCCATCAGCTTTCCTTTGCATCTCCAAAACCAAGCCTCCCTACCTCACCTCAAGTGCTGAATTTGCTGGTCTCAGCCTTATATTGTCCTTCAGACAAACCTTTCAGAGTCTGGAATTTGCTGGATCAAGACTGTAAATGTTATTTAGAATAACAAAAGCTGATCATGAACAAGATGGGTGATAGAGCTTTGCCAGCAGGCAGGTAGTACAAAGTTAATATCTGCTCTAACCATGTACAAATTCAGCCTGAACCAAACACGATGCTGCAACTGCAAGCCAGGCCTCGAGGCCAAAATACTCTCAGTCTCTCTCCAATCCAATGGTCTGTGTTAAAAGAAGTGTGAGTGACTCCTGGGCCGTGTTTCTACACTGGAGAAGATATTCCCACACTGGAGAAGATATTCCCAGCTGTGGTGTTACATCTGTGAATGTATTCTGTAGATTTCAGCCCACATCACAGGGTGAGTGCTGCAGTCTTCCATCTCCCTCCACTTTTGTTCAGCTACCTCTCTCATTCAGTATTCCTGAAACATTTGCAGTAATAGCAGCAGAACAGCACCTACACCATTGTGCCTGTTTTATAAGGCAATAATCCACTTCCCTCCTTGAGATAAACTACAAGGGGGAACAAGAGCTGGGATATTGGCTTGTAAAGCAGTGTGATGATAGTATTATTGTCTAAATTAATGTCATTTAACGCTTTATACCACAGTTGCAGAGGTCCCACCTCAAGCATTAATAATGCATTTTGCTTTTTAACATGCCACATGGGGAAAGACTGACTTCTGACATCCAAGGATTGCATCAGTAAAATATAACTAATTGGAGCAATCTGCAAGAACAAAACAGGAGACCTTGATTGTTCCTAAGAACGGTTCAGTCACTTCACCCTCCCACCCCATTTAACCCCTTCCCTGCCCTCCCAAACACAGTCTTTTTTGTTCTTTACATTATTAATTTCTGAACAGTATAAGGAGCTAAAAATATAACTTCCTCATATACCTTTTCTGCGCTAAAATGTATATGCATTACATCCCCTGAGCTGCCTTGTTCTCATTCATATATTCTATCCCATTTATCAATGTAAGAAACTGAAGCTTTACAAAGGAATCACACACACACACACAAAAAAAAAGGAAGACATCAAATCAGGCCCTGCATTGCTAAGACACAGTAAACAAGTCCTTGGCTGATAAATTTGCTTATGACAATATTGGCAGTAATTTGATTCAAATTCCAGCAAAGTCAATTTTGAATTATAGCAGCCAGGGACAAAAAGTAGCTCCTTTTCTTAGCTGTTAACCCCATAAAACCTACTTTTTTGAACCATAATGTAAGTCCAACACATTTCCCTGGTGGTGCAGCCTAAACCAGTGATCAGTATAAGTGAAGCATGATAAATAGCTACTGCACTACACCCCCATCAGCTGAAGTCTGCACAGGTCTAGCTGTGGAAACAGAAAGGTCATTCATTACTCTGTGTGAACAAACAGACGGTGCATTTGTGATAAATAATAGCTATTACAGAGCTACAATACACACTGAGCCTTTCTGCTCCGTGGCTGTGCATGACTTCTCCTGTGTTACTCTTTCAATATAATTATTTAAAATTGGCTTCTGTGATAAAGAACCCCCCCACCTCTCTGGATTAAACCTATAAACCCATGTATGGATATATGCATGTGTGTATGTGTGTGTGTATATCTACCCACAAATGTATTTTTTAAACCATTTGTTTCATTATGGCAAGCAGAGCACAAAGTCATTTGTCTCATCTACTAGAAAACAGACAGGATCTAAGTGGCATATTTGCTTTTATTTTTACTTCTCTCATTGCTCATGATGTGGACCTCAGGATTGTAATAGAAACAGTAATTAGTCAGCCATCCTCTGGTCAGGAAACTCCTAAGATGTCAGTTCTCAGTGATTGCTGTAAAAACAATTTTGAACAAGCAAACAACATCTACAGGCAGTTTTCTTTCCCTCCCACCTCTTCCAGAAGGGCAGGTCATGATAGTACAGTTTTCGCTGGTTGGTTGATCTTTGAAATAAAATAAAATTTCTTTTGAGTATGAAAGGCTTTACTGTTAGTTCCAACCTGGTAAGCAGGTGCTGAGTTGTTCTGACATGGGGAACAGACAGATCGTCCTAACTCTCACAATATGAGCAACTGCAAAAGTCACCTAAGACTGAGACTTCTCATCACACTGAGAAACATCCTTCCCAAGTGCTCCTAGCAAAATAAAGGGACTTTTGAGACCTTGTTTGTGAAGTAAATCACAGCCACAGAAAGTTAATACATTAAAATACATTCATATACTAAAATACATTCCTCAACCTTTGTCCAGCATCAAGCACTGGGAAGCATCTACAGTGCCTTCTGCATTCTCTCTCTTGCAGGGGCACAAAGAGGGACACTCCCCTGTAATTATACCAATTTAATTTACAAATCTACCAGCTGTATTGACCTCTGAACCTCACCTTGCTGAGCTCCTGCAATCTGTGCCACAAGCTGAGCCTTTTGTGGCAATGCAAGAGTCAAGGGGTTGGTGGGCAGTAACTTTTTTCAAACCATACTAAAAACCTGAAGGATTTTTACAAGTGTTTGGAGTAAAATTGTTTTCTCTCACCAACATACCTAGTGTTCAGTTTCACAATACTGCTTTGTACCTAAAGCAGCAGTGAGTCTGATCCTGCAGCCTGTGCTGGCTCACAGCCCTGCACTGCTGTTTGCTCCCAGGGACAGCTCACCCTGCTCAGGAGGAGCAGCTCCAGCCACACACACACACACACGGGAAATTAACTGCTCACCCCATGAACACAAGGACATGAACGCTTGAGTGCATGAATCTGATCACAGGAAGAGGGTCCAAGCAGCGATGTGCTCCTATATTCAGCAGGAAATTAAGTCTCTTGCATTTCCATCCCAGCTCCCTGCTGAATATGCAGCAGTAGCAATTAACTTTTACAGACGTAGGGAGGGAGGGGAAAAGGGTGAAAGTTCTGAACTTTCACCAAACTTGGATCATTAATCACAATCTGTAAATTCAGGTGAAGAGACCACAGAAGCAAACGATTCCCTGTAAATTTCAATTCTTCATTTACATGGCAAACAGAAAACACAGGTCGTAACTCACAGCAACTGGAATGCAAACTATCAAATTAGCCCAATAGAGTATGTCATTGTGCAGCTTCAGAAACAAACAACAGCCAGCCAGGAAGCCTCCTGAAAGTCAGAGATATTCAACTGAGCACACTACACAGTGTGCTGGGATGAGTGTGGTGATTATGGGGAGTAATGACATGAATAGCAAAATGATACAGAGCATTTATTTCAACCATGGAAATCAAGGAAGCCTGCAGCAATTTAAATTTCAGGCTTTGCAGCTAAAGGCAAAGCAAGCTCTATTAAAAAAAAAAAAATCCTAACACAAAGAAAACCAGAGCTGCTTACTTTCTGATAGGTTTATATTTGTCTAGTTTTATGTGGAAATGATACAGAAATTTGAAAAACAACGTGCAACTGCAAAACCTTCTGATAGGTATATAATTTTCTATTTCTATGCAGAACATATATGTTAGATATACTGCTACAGCATCTCTGCATGGCTGTGTATACGTACACAAGTGTACAAAACTGGTTTGGTCTCATAAATATGTTTTGGGTTTTCTCCAGCAAAGCATGTGTTTTTGATGTGTAAATGATAGACTTTCAACTGTATTTTTTTCTCCCAGGTTCTCTTCTGCACCTCTCAGCAAATGGTGCTGTAACATGAGATTCAAACATTTGCCCAAAATGTGGAGGCTTCCAGCTCCATTTTCAGCCCTGAAAGCTGGACCTTACTGCCAAGAAGGAAGTGATTGCAAGATCCAGCTTTAAAGCACCAGACTTTGAGGAGTCTGAGTGTCTCTACCCAGTGTGACTTGTCCTGCACAAAGGGGTGGCTGCACTGGGAACAGCTCCTGTGGCAGCTTCCCAGGCCAGGCAATAGCACAGATGCTGTGGACACTCTCCCAAGCTCCCTGCCTGTGATGCTGACAGCAGAGTCAAACCACAAAACCCACCCAGCTCCACAGCTGGCTGGGACCTCTCACCTGACACCTTTTCCCCAGTACTTTGCTTTTCAGAAGCAACATGGATGCACCATAGAGCATCCAGTCAAAAAAACTGAAAGTAAAAAGGAAAAGGTGGGTCCAGCTACAAGAGGAGTTATTGTTGCCAATGTAACCATCCCTTTGCAAGGGTCAAACCATACCAGCAAATGAGTAGAAGCCAGGAGTAGCTCCACAGATTTGAAACATAACAAGAGGGGTCACAAACTCATTACTTTCCACCCCAAAACAACCCCCCCAAACCAGTAGACACTGGTTAAGTGACAGGGAGGTACATTAGAAATTCTCCAATTGAAACTCTGATTCCTTCAACAAGAACTAAATTTTAGGAAGCTTTGTCTTTCCACAAGATCTGCCTGCCTAGTCCAGGTAATAGTAGCAGAATGTTGCTCACTCCAGTTCAGATTCTAAGCTGAGAAGCCTGGCTCTGCATCCACTGGTAAGAAAAGTCAAAACACGGCATTTTCTAGGACATACACACTACTGCAGTAAGAGCACAAATTACTTCTTGCTCTAGAAATGCCCCTCCCCTCCTGCCTTTCTTAAATCAAGCTGTACAAACATCAGGGGAAAAGCAACAAGTACAGGGGCTAAATTATTTTTGATGTGACTGGTCAGCCAGAAAAGGTTTTACCTGTCAGGAGATTTGAAGACTCCAAAACAAAAACCAAAAAACAAAACCAAAACAAAACAAACACACACACACACACACAACCCAAGAAAACCAACAAAAAACCCACAAGCAAAAAACCCCAAACAAACAAACAAAAACCCCCCAAAACACCAAACAAACAAAAAAACAAGAAAACCCCCAACAAAACAAAACAAAAAAACCCATCAAATCTCCTTGACACCTGCAAGCTACAGACAAGTTAAACAAAACAAAACAAATAAACTTCTAAAGTGTGAAAAACTCCTCATTTTTTAAGAGAAACAAATCTCTGGGCCCAGCCCTAAGGACACTCAGACAATGCAGAGCAGCTTTCAGGGTCTCTCACCTGAACTGTCTCCTTTCTTGTAAATGCCTGATTTATATTTCTTGTATGATTGAACCCTGGAAAGATTCCTTTGGAGGCTACAAAGGATCTTCCTTTCACTTGCTTAAAAAATTATTTGCAGAAGTAATGAGATGCTGTTCTGAGAGTTTCTTTTTGGAAAGCTCTCAGAGGTGCAGTTTAGGGGGTCAGAGCTGCAGCCCTGATCCACACTCTGCAATCACACTGATTGCAGTAACTGCAGTAACCTCAGGCAGTGAGATGCAGGGAGCAGCCTGGACCTCAGGGTAGGGCTCTCATTTACATTAAGATCATTTTAAATCACTCCCAAAGGGCAAAGTGCAGCGTAAATGGCTTCTGTGTAGGAGTAAATTACATGGGTACAAAAGACCAAACAATGCCAACAGCACGCATAGAAAGCAACACACTTATGCAGAATTTGAAATTACTTTAACCTGTACCTTGCTTAAAATTCCTCTTAACAGGCCTCTTTTTTTCCCCCCAAAGTAACTGTAGACATAGTCCTGCACAAACCTTTCCTTAATAAGTGTATTTACTTGGTCTTCAGATCTTTGCTAAAAGAGGGAAGTTGAAACACCCATACAAATTTTGATGATGTTCTGGAAAAGTTCACTTCAATAATTTTTCAGGATGTTGCTGGGCAGCACAGCCAGAGGATGTTTATAGACTCCAAAATACTAATTTCATACCCAATTTCTACACACTCAGAGTCTTGCAAAGTTTCTGAGCTTTCACACTTTTACAAATCTGTATTTTCAAGAGCTTGAACATCTTGGTCGCATTCTGCTTTAAAATAAAC
This sequence comes from Chaetops frenatus, assembly GCA_013400775.1. NCBI lineage: Eukaryota > Metazoa > Chordata > Aves > Passeriformes > Picathartidae > Chaetops > Chaetops frenatus. Next base: position 754,330 of record VZTR01010910.1, read on the forward strand.
TGTTAAACACGAACCCTAATTGAATTACATTTATTCATTTAACTCAGTTTTTAATTCTCAACATAGGCAAAGCTGAGAGGACTGATTCCTTCGTGCCCCAATGCAGAGAAATCCTTCCAAATATGTGCTTTGACTTAGCAACTCACTTAGTTCAATGGGATTTACAATCACCATAAATACTCATTTATTCACACCATTGAGGGTGAGCCAATTTATCCACTTGACAAGCCATGGCCAGAGTGCCCAGGTGGGGCACAGATAATACACTGGGATTAGGTTCTGGGCTATTACTCCGATCTGAATGACACAGTTACAGCAACACAAGTGTACTGTGGAAAAGTTAAGAGAGACACACAAAAAAATCCTGGGTGAAGATGCATGCCATGAAATTTAAGTGGGTTAGGTCTGCTTATTCCCAAATCCTTTCATTCAACAATCAAAACCTGGAAGAAAGAAGCTTTTTTGTTTGCCATTAGTGGGGCTGGTTTGTTTTAGGAGTAAAATAAATTACACTGAAGAACAGTGCTGGACCACAAGCTGGCACAACACCAGCTTTTAATGGTACTCTGAATGGCTCACACACTTTCCCTTCAGCCCAAGTCTCTTGATACTCCTTTGGAGTTTGTTCACAGATTTCTTTCCTTTTTTTCTTTTTTTTTCTTTTTTTTTTCTTTCCTTTTTTAAAAAAAGAGGCCTGAGGATTTAAAAAGTTTCCTATCTGAGTCATCTTTACATGATTTGGGTGAGTGAGTCTCTCATTTCCAGTCCTTTTTAGAAATAAAAACTACTTAACAGAACCTGGTTGAATCTGGAAGTGGAGTTTGCTGTTTGATGAAATAAGGTGCAGAAGTGTGGTCTACTGGTTAAAGCACAGGCTGGGGACACAGGACTGCAACACTCAATTCCCCACCTTGCCAATGACTGACTAAACCTGATTCTACACAGCACCTGCAAATGCTCAGGCTGTGGATAAAAATTATTGCACTCCCTGAAGAACCTCACCAGCTCCAAGCCTGGATGATTTGATTTAAATTCTCTGTACCTCAACCTGTGGTGTATGCAGTAATTCATTTAATCTGTAATACAATTTGAGATCCCTGAATAAATATGCAATCCCCATAAATATTAATACTTTATTATTAAGTGCTTCTTGCTTGTAACTGACCTAGTAAGTTCTGAAATATCTGTTGCTGACATCAGTGAGGAAATTTTTAAATTTATATGAAAACCTGTTAGCAAGTTCAAAAGGCATGAAAAATCTACTGCTTTGCTCCTTTTACAGCAAATTTTACTATACTGGCGCAAACTCCTGAAACATCCATTTTCCATGCTGCACTTTTTCTCAAACACTTTCAAACCTAATTCTAAAAACCCAAGACACAGGAGCAGTTCTGGCTGTCCAGGCTGATGAACAGCCAAATGTGCCGTGGCTCCTTGCTCTGTCCCACACCCCGTGATGTCCCAGGAATAAAGGGGCAGATGAAATGCACTGGCAGCGTCTTTCATTCCCCTCCTTCACGCAGATTTCCAGAGCAGCACAACACATTGGAGCAGCAGCTGGAGGGTTGCTGGACATGCACTTCATAAAATAGCATCTGACCTCCTGCACTCCTTGCACGAGAATACTCTTAATGAGCTGTATCCTGGGAATGGCTGGAGATTCCTAAAATAGTCAGTTAATGAAGACTGACATGCACCAAACTGTGACAGCAAGGGGAGCAATGGATGTGGCAGCCAGCTTGGGATTAATGCAGCACACATGGCCAGGGCTGCTGCCAAAGCTCTTCCTGAGCTGTAAGGCCTCCATAAAACCAAAACAAACAAACACGAACCCCCTCCCACAGTAAAGTTTATTTCCTAAGATACTTTTGTGACATTAACAGTTCATGTCTAATGACTCAGTGAGTACAATGAAATCACTTAAGGCATCCGTGTGTTTATGTAACAGCCACTCTCAAAGCATGCTTATTGCCAGAGGTAACCAAGAACCTTTATCTCAGTATCTCTTGCAAGAGGCAAAGGATTTAAACAGTATCACAGCATGATCCTCAATCAAAAAGGCAAAAGTAAATAAATAAATGAAAATACTTTACAAAAAATAAAAATCAGGGGTCACACAGACATATGCTGCTCAAAACTTCCTACTGAGATTATTAAAATTCAAGACATGATAGTGCATTAAAAGAAATTCGTAATTTCGAAGTACTGCAGCTGCAAAGTGTGTTAGTTACTGGCACAGTAGATGAGAGAAAAAGATTTCTGTTATTAATCAGAATTCATATTTAAGAAACAGTGGTTGTTAAGTAACTCCCCTGAATCCTAATCACAACCAGGAGGGTACCAATTATTCTGACTCTGTTACTATTCATTAATATCACGCTGAAATCTTATTTGTTTCTACAAGCTGGGGTGGGAGAGGAAGGAAATCAACTTTGAGGGGGTTGCTCTTTTTTTTTTNTCTGTACCTGAACCAGCTGAACCACAGAGATCAGGCAGTCAGGATACAAGCAAGAATCCACACTTGACTAATTGGAAGGTCAGGTAAACAAAGCTCCATTATCATAACAAGAAGATATGTTCTTCCTGACAGTCTTGCAATTAGTTTTATGCATCTCTTGCCCTGACAACAAATGAAATCTCTGCTGAAATGAAAGAAATACTATTATACCATTCCCTACATATTACTCTCTCTGAAAGGCTTTGCCCCCTCCAAGATTGACCTAATGCTTAATTAAAGCTACACAGAGAAGCAGAGAAAGATCTAAAGCTCCAAGCCAGCAATGACTAGAAAACGTTAGATCTGATTTTCTGTATAATGATATTCTCTTATCAGCACAAGCAAAACAACAACAAACGTGAGGTGTAATAATGTCAGAATGTGTTAACACATTGTGGGGAAGGTTTCTTAGTTTTGCTTTTAAGCCTCTGCCATTTTGGAAAGTAACCAAAGTATAATTCTGCTTCCCTTGATTGACAAAGCCTGCTATACTTTTAATTAATCTGTGACTGTATGCCACCTTTTCAGTAAGAATAAGGAATTAAAAATTGATTTTCTGGAGGAAGAACCCCTTCTCCCCACTGACAAACAGTATAATTTTTTTATAAATATATATATAGCATGATTAGCTGAGATCATGTGTATGGCATTTCCAGAATAAAACTAATCAGTGTTACATGCGCTCCATCACTACCCTATTTGCATTTTTTCCTGGAAGGCTTCCAAAGAAAGAAAATCTGCTTAGAAAGAGGCAAAATGGCCTGAATGTTTACCCCTGAGTAGGGCATCTAGCAGAAAACCACACAACCAGAGCCTGCTAGACCTGTTTTCACTGGAGCATCACTGGACATGGTGACCTGCAGAGCACATGCAGGGACAGCAGGTCCAGCCAGACTCCTGCAGCCTCGCAGGTGGAAACAGAGCAGACTGACAGCTCACCCCAGCCCTCAGTTCACACAACACTGACCCTCTCACTCCTGGGGCTGCATCCACAGAGGAGTTCACCAAGAGTATTGCACAGTGGAGTTTCCCCACCAGATTTGTTCTGAGGGCACCGTGTGCCCAAATGCAGGACAGCAGCCACGGCCACGCACTGACCGCTTTAGAAGAGAGATGGACCTCTGGTAACTCCTCTCAAATTTGTGACAGTCAAATGAAACTTTAGAAAGCAATGCCTCCCACATTTTGGAAATTCAGTATGTGCCTGCATCTGGGATGGTTACAGGAGGATCTTACCAACTTCCAGTCAGAAAATGGGGCAGAGGAAATAAGTCAATCCTTCCAGGTTTCACCGAAAAGCTAAATAAATGCCACCCAGAAAGAATTAGAGAACAACTCAAAAGAAAAAGGCAGAGGATTATTTTTCTTCCTTCCTCTCAATAGTATGGGTTTTAATACCAGTCTCCTGACTGGGCTTTTCAAGGATTAGGGCTGAGAGAACTGCCTGAACCTGAATACTTCCAGCTTCTCTGGAGAGATGAGCAAGAATACCAGAAGGAGGAGGGAAAGTTTTCAGGCATCTTTCACCTTCATTATGGGATTATCAGGTTTGCAAAGGAGTACCTAAGGGGACAGACAAGCTAAAGACAGGGCAAGAGACTCCTGTGCTATCTAATTTGTCTCAGAAGAGGAGAATTCAAGAGACTTCATCCCAAGCAGCAGTGAAGGTCCCTTAGGAAACAGTGAGGGCTCATTGTGCCTCTGCTTTGACTAGTCCTCCAGAAGACCAAAAGTCCTCCTGCAGCCTCAAAGTGAGCACCTCTGAAGGCAGAATTTCAAGGTTTAGGGAAAAATACTCATCTGCAGGCCATCATACTCATCACAGAGGGGAATGGGACAAAGCTTGGTGCCTCAGCCATGTCCTGACAGAAAACATTTCCTCCTACAAGGAGGAATGACAAGCAGTTGTCAAGTGACAAATATGTCATGAGTATCTAATGTCAGATTCAAAGGGTGTGAAACAACCCTGACATCAGCTTTAAGTATGAAGCTCCCTAAGGCATGTTCAGGGGGTGATCTTGTAAGCATTATTTGCTGAATTTTGAAAACAAAATGCTTTGGGAAGCTTTAGAGGGTGTATAGAATGCAACTTGTACATAAAAAACTCTTCTCACTGAACAGCAACATCATTTCTGCATAACACAGAAGGCAGGATTCAAAATCAAGCTCATATGAAGTGAACCTTTGTGATTTAAACATTAAGTGCCATTCCTCTCTCTCAAAAGAGGCAGAAGAAAGTAACATTTATTAACCTATCCCTGTCATGAGCTTTGCTATTGCAGCTCATCACTGAAGGATCTGGGAGCTTTTCCACAGAACCAAGCTGCTGCAGAGAAGTGGACAGGAGACTTCAAAAGCTTTTCCCCTGTTCAAGTTTCAACTCTTTCTGAAGTAGAATTATCTTGACCAGAGAAGAAGAAAAGGTCTGATGTAACTGCTTTCTTGCTAATGGCAAAAATATTTGAAAAAAGAGCTTTAAAGATGCTGAGCATGGCTGGACTTCAGGTTTTCCAACCTCCTCAAGTTTATAAATAACAAAGTACATATTGAGCTGCTATAACCAAGAGGCTCTCCTGATAACTGCAGGGAGCTAAACACATCAAGCTCTAGACTAGTTAAATAAAAATACAGTTTATCTGAGAAGCTTGGTACTTGGGAGCTAAACAGAAAAAGCATCCTCACACCATTTTTGAGGTAGACAGGAAAGGGGATAGATCAGAGGGTGGAGGATCACACACTGTATATATTATAATACATGACTCATGATCCAAAAATACAAAAAGAGTTGAATTTTTCCTAATTTTAAGATCTTGATGATCTTAGAAAAACTTCACTCAGGAACTACAATGACCCTGAAAACTCAGCATGTTATAATCCTTTATGTGTATAATTCTTTCTTTCCCTTTAACAGATTGTCAAACTCCTTATTTCCAGATATTGTGCTAAATTATTCTTTTAATTCCTTGAGACATTTTTGTTTTGATCTTCAGAGTAAAGCAAAGTCAATATTTGTAGTACATTACAAGTGATACAAACACACGTGAATGAAGAAGCTAAAAAGAGGTAACCAAAATTAAAACTTAATCTGCACAAAGGATGCTCTCTAACACATATCCACTGACCCACCCCTGTTCTTCAAGCTGAGCATAGCTGTGCTGATCCCATTGAACTTCACAGCTCACCAGTGAATCCTAAACATGGCTTATTTGCATCCCAGCAAGGCTAATTACCTGACTTCCTCCAAGCCTCGCTCATGGGAAGGTTCTGCCTCGGCACTGAAGATCTGTCCCCTACACGAGGTACACAGAGGTGAGAGATGCCTTCAGTTTACACAGGTCCCTGGCTGTGTCAGCAGAGCCCTTTGGCATTCAGAACAGTCTCAAAGGAGCAGGAAACTTTATTCACATAATTCTCAAGTCAGAAGTATGTCAGATGTTACCTAAAAACTAATAATCTGGATTTTCACATCTTCCTTTCTCAAGGAACCAGCCACCACATTTTCCAAACAATCCAACAGTCCGCTTGAATATCCAATCCAATATACATAACATAATTGAATTCCCAGTCTACCCTCTGGGAGGTCTAAGTCAATCTACTGAAGCCTGCAATGATTTACAAACAGGATGTACTGAATGCAGAAAGGCTACTAACAGAGTATTCTGGCAAGTGGTTTTTCCTGAAGATAAGGAGGCTGAGGCACCAGTTTCCACCCCTTCTCTGTGCTGGCAGCTGTCGTCCTCGAGCACTGCCTCCAAAAGATGCAAGGTACTGTCTAGATAGATAATACATCAATCTAATAAGCAGCAATGACAAATACTAACTTGTTTTATTACCAAGTTAATATGCACATTTGTGCAGCTTAGCACACGTCCTGTCACCATGTCAAAGCTATTCCTGTCAAGCTCAAAATAGTCAGAGCAGAGGCTCCACTGGTCAGAAGGACATAAAGGAGAGAGACAATCAGCCCCAATACTCAGACTCCCCTGTTACCACTGAACTTAATGAAGTTAATGTCAGGGCAATAAAGGAAAAGGATTCACATTTCCTGTGTCTGATTTTTCAAACACATGTGCATGTGCCTAATGCTCTCAACACAACCAACACCAGCAAGTTGTACAGACACTTGAGCAACTCCAGGATCAAGCTCTTAAGTTAGCAACCTGACAAGATGAGATTTTATGTACTGGTTTTCAACACTTCCCCCTTGGTTCCATTTCTTTTCTGCAAGCTACAAAATTTAATGAACAAAACTATCTCTTCTTTTACTCTGCAGAGCATCACTACAATGACCTGTTACAAACAGAGAGATTCTTCAAACAGCTAAAACTGCCTTTTTTCAAGGGGTTGGCAGGTTTTGATTTTTGAAATCAAACAATTAGGTTTCTACCAGAAGTTCTCTACATGCAGGAAGGCAGCCAGCAGGTCGTTTAATTATTTATCTGCCAGAGGTCTTTTAAGGTGACTCTTGAAATATCTGAGCATCTCCATTTGAGAAAGTATTGATTAAGACAAAGTCATTAACAAGTGAATGTGTAACTGCAGGAAGAACTTTGGCAGGTCTGTAACACACACTTGGGCACTCAAAAGAGCTCTAAAGAGTATTTTAAAAGAAGTAAACAAATCTATTTTTTAAAGTATTAGACATCTAAAATACAATAAAATGGTGATTGGGGGGTTTTTTGTGCCTAAAATTTGTGACATAGAACTCTTTAAAGTCAGTCTAGACTAACTGCCAAGTATTACACATTCTATGATTAATCACAGTGAATGTTCTGAAATTTTCCTATGTGTATATGATTAGGTAATGATATTTTTTTCTGTAATTAACTGAGAGCAGTCTCCTTTCTATTTCATTACAGGTATTGATGAATTAGATCAAGGGTATCTTCAAAGATGGGTTTGGAATACGATTTTTCAGATTGGAAGATGTAGTTTCTCTAAAGCTGAAAAATTTCTTTAATGTGGCACCACTTAAAACCAAAGCTCAGAGTTGAACCAAGGAAAAAGAAAATGTTCCAGACCAGGAAAAACACCAGTTACATTCATGAAAGTATTTAAACATTTAATTCATATTTATATATTAGTTGTTCAAATAAAAAATGGACTTAGACTTCAGAGCCTGGGAAAGAGCTACCAATTGCCTCCAATGAATATATTTTCTTAAACATTCAAGAAAATGTTGCATTGAGTTCTGCACAACTATTGGGCTGCTTTCTATAAATCATCAGCTGATTCTCATTTCTCAAGCTATCAAGTAAATGGTGTAACAGTGCTCTTCTCACTGGTGACAACATAGCCTTGACCATGAAAAACCAAGAGAAAATTCACTATTTCTAAAAAATGTTATGGAAACTTGACAACGGGCCAGGCTGAGGCAGAAGGCGAGGTCATGTAAAGGAGAAGCAACTTTTCTGCCCAGATTTCCATCTGCATGTGAAACGTGTATGAAGACGTGCTCAAAAGCACAAGTGCTTTGGGAAAATAATGGCCCTGCTTCTCACAAAGATTTTGGAGGATATTGCAAAGGTGGAAACTCAGAGTTTACTGAAGCAAAACAAATATTTAATATGATGTTGTCTCTATCTTTCACATCTCAAACTTAGCTTTTTCACTTCTTTCGTGCCAAGTTCACCTCATCTGGCATATGACCTCCACCAGAAGAAACCTGCTAAACTCCCCTGCAGCCTGCCCCTGCAGCATCCAGACGAAGGACTGGATTCTGTGCTGTGACCTGTAACTCTCTGCAGCTCAGGTCAGGAAGGGAGGCCTGTTTGTAACAGAACTTTCTTCTGCTGTTCCTTCATTTTGTGCTGCAATTTCCTGGCAATCAGTGCTCTTTCCCTTCTTTGTTTTAAGCCTTTCCTATTTTGAAACAGGGACAGGTAGTGGGTGTGCTATGCATAGGAACCATGCGAGGTACCCACCCAGCAGTGGAGAGGCTTTTCATCAAGATCAAATCATAATTACTGTCATATTTTGAAAGATCCTCCCTTTCCACCCCAACAGCTTCCTTTGCAGACAATGGACATTTTTGAAAAGAAGCTACATCTCTGAAATTCAGTGAAGATTGCTGGAATCTTAACTGCCAATGAAGATGCTCCAGGACAGGGTGAAGGACACTGGTTACAGCCAAGTGTCTCTTGATGATTTTGCTCATGTTGTCAGTCAACCAATCTATTTTAGGAAGATGTATTACTGTCTCTTGACACACAGAGGCAGCATATATAAAGGTTAGAGAAGGAGACAAAGTCTCCACTGCTGGGCTCCACTGGCAACTTTCTGCTGCCTCTTTACTGGTGGCTGGGTCATGTATTTAAACCTGTGGTTTTAAATTCTGGGCAGTGGAACACCAATTGCAGAAGGAACATTTGGTGGTTGATGTCCTGAGAAGTTGGCTGGCCAAGTACTGCTGGCTCTCCTTGCTCCCACACATGTATGTGGGATTTACTGCCAAGGCAAAGGCAAAAAGGCATCAGATATTTTCCTAATTATCTTCTGCATAGAGATACACTGTTGTTTGAAAGTGTCGTGATATAGCAAATGGCTAACTCCTGAAACATGGGAATTGTGAACTAATAAATTCAGTCATTGGGGAAAATATTACAATTCTTCCTTTTAAATATTCCAAGCTTCAATTTATTTGTACAGAAAAAAAGGGTAGATTTCTGACATGCCTAATGGAAAACTATCATTCTTAATAGAGTTCTGTTTGCTATATGCTTTGAAAACCACAGGATTTGCAGGAAGAAAACAATTGTTTTGTGACCATAAATGCCTTCCAAAAGCTGAACTAGGAAATAAAGCAAAGGTTTGAGTAGGATTCTGCTGATCTGATGTTACACAAGGGCTCATTCTGTGCTGATGTGCATCAGCAGTGCTCTATTGATTACATTGATTTTACCCAGCTAAGGGTTTGACCCACAGTCTCTGAGGAAAACCTAAAGCTAAACAACCTCTAACTAACTAACACCAAACAATAACTATCAAAGCAATAACTATCTTTAAGAAAATAAGAGGGATCAAAACCAATGACCATTCAATAACAGCAGCACAGGAATAAACAATACACATGCTAAGGCATACAGACAGGGCCAAACTAGAATAGCTGCAAGTGGGAAGAAAATACAGTATACTGAGAAAACAGCAAAACTCTGAGGGATTGGGGGAGGCAAGAAAAAGCAGTAAGGATAAATAAATGGCTAACCCTGATCCTGAACCAACACAATTTTATCAAATACTGAAGTACAACATACATCTTCATTATGTTTCTCATTCAAACCAGGAAATGAAGACTAAGGACCACAGTCTTCAAAATCCCTTTTTATACATATTTTAAGTCCCCAGGTTACGATCCATGTCCAACCTTCTGCCAGTAAGAGTACCAGCCCTCATGCCTGTGCCCCACACAGGCCCCGGGGCTCACCCAGTCCTGCCACTGCTCAGGGCTTGTCCAAGGCAGATTCAACACTTCCAGTACTCATCTTGCAACAACAGCTTTGAGCTTTCCTGTTACTTCACTACCAGCAACTAATTGTGGCCTGATGAGCTGTTGAATATGCAGCAATTTAGAGAGATTTCCTTATACACTCACAGGCCAGTTTACATACACCTACAGCACAGATATAATGCAACTGAAGCTTTACATTTGCATGTAAGGGATTCTTCTTTTTCCTGCTAATACAAATGCTACAAGCCATGCTGCTATCCAGGAAAATAGCCACACACAAAAAAACCCCAAAATAACCCCAGACAACCCCCTTCAAAACACATCTATATTCACATTTAATCTTGCTGTAATATAACAGAATCCCTTACAACACATCTCGCCACAGAACCATTTTCTATTAGAGACAGTGCCATATATATTTGTTCTGAGCTGAATTAACTGATTGTGCTCATGTTCTGCCGCACTTCTTCACCAAAAAAGGCCTCTCAGTAGAATCAGCCTGTATTCTATTCTCCATCAGCATGGAATGACACTGCCAGTCACATTTTTTGACCATACAACTATACCTTCAAAAATACTGAGATGACATGGATGATCAAAGCAGCCTAATGTTCAAATGTAAGTAACTCCCTGCTGTTTGGTCTCATTTGGCTTTGGTCAAATTTAACTGTGACTGGGTTCCAGCACAACACTGTTTAATGGGCTGTAGGGACAGAGGGGGTGTCCTGGTGGATCAGAGAGATGCCCAGCCAGCCTACTCTTCTCTCTCCTGCAGCAGCAGCTGAAGGAGCTGTTTAGGAAGTGCACAAAAACAAGTGAGGAATATTAAAAGGTGTATTCCCTTTAACACTTGTTCATACATGGGTTCTTTTAGCAAGTGCCATACCTTTCTTGAGGTGCAAATACTAGAACTGCACAGAGCACTCAAGATTCAGGAAAACCAAGGTTCTGTGTATCAGCAATATAAAGTAAATATACAGGTAAGCCCTTCAGAGAACTCCTGGTTTGGCCTTATTTCACTGTCAGCAGATTACGTGTACAGCATTACTCTGCTACAATAACACCTATCAGCTCACGGCTCTATTGCCATCTGATGATTACTTCTGGTAAGAAGAACATTAACCAATTTAAGCCCATTGTATCAGTCATCTTCATCCTAAAGGGGCTCCGAGAGCAGTGTTTAGCAGCCCCACAGGACAGCAGTGCTGCAGATCCTGCCTGGGAGCCAGACCTCAAGGCATTACCATTAAGGATGGCAGGAGCTCCAAAGGTGCTGTTCCGGTCCATGGTCTCAGTGATCTGGCATTAGAGAGTTCCCAGACAGGCCTTAATATGAGCCTTTAATGAGCACGTCACAGGTTGTTGTGTCACATCCTACTTGGGGACACTTTAGTTCACGGATCACTAAAGTGAAAGGCAGTAAAGGCAAGCTCTTCAGATCTTCTATTAACCAGCCATCCATGCCCAAATGTCAGCTCCTTTAACCCTTACAGAATAATTTAAACCCCTCTGTTCTCACTACCCTTTTCCTGCTGGTAGAAAGGAACCTGTATTACAAATGTAGCACCTCTACCCACACCCTCCTTTAGCCACCAATAGATGACAAGAAGGTAAAAATACCATTAATAACTAGTTTGCTCACTGTAATTAACACCTTTGCAATCTCCTTTCCAGAGAGAAATTGGCATACTTAAAGACAACTGAGCAAGGTGTTATTTACTTTAGGAAAAAGAAAACATTAAAGCTTTATGTGAACGAAAATTATCTGTTCTATCTCATGGCTCTCAAATACATTTTGCAGCAGTGACTTTCCAGCCTGCGGTTAAAAAACCAGAAAGAACTTTTCTGAAAATCCATTAGGAGCTTAGAAGTATTATCTACCACTTTGCTACACTCTCCCTAATGCAACTGCCAACAATAAATTCACAAAATTGTTTCTGAGTTGCTTATTTAGTTGTTAATGCATTCATGTGTTGGTGACAGAGAGGAAGAGCATCAGCCATAGAGGATGTTTTCAGTCTGTCACACACAGTGTCAGCCTGGGGGAGTTCAGAGCTGCCCCCCAGGTACAGCAGCCCAGCTACAGGGCCAGGACACACAGCCTCCACTGCAGGAAGGGGATGGCATGTGGGATGTGAAGAGTGCCATGGTGGGTGGGACGTGCTCCTGTACCGATGGGACAATGAGTCTCCAGCACTGTGGGGATCCCCTCTGGACCACCAAAAAGGCTCTGGGAGAGCTCCCCCAGGCTGCTCACACAGGGAGGACACTGCTGAATGCCATCCAACATGTCCACATGACACAGATCCCACTGGAGAATGGACATTGAACCCTCATTCCTCACAGCAAGTGGGAAAATAAATGTCTTTATTCTAAGGGATTCTCTCTTCCAGTGAATGTTTCCTTGTTGGGCTGGAATGAGCATCTCCTGTTGTCCCAGGGCAGATGGCTGCTCTCCATGGGACCCATCTTTCCTTGCCTTGAGTATGAACCTCACATTTTAATTATTTGTACAACTTCCCAAGCCCTGGATGGACATCTGTGAACTGTTCAAGACCAAATGAACAAACAGGGAGATGACAACAGCTTCAGTCTGAGCTTCCAACCAAGGCAAGCAGAACATCAAGCCACCCAAAACCACATACACAGCTTTCCCATGGCTTGGAGTAAAAGGATGGACAGGATACCCTGGCAAACCAGAGAACCTGGGGCAAAGTTTCTGGTTTCTTCCTTCTCTATTGGCCACCAGAATTTGCAAAGTACATTTTAATAAATCTGTTTTTAATTGAACTCTGTCTTCACTGTATAAGAAACAAGCTTTTAAGACAGAGAGGTCTGTTTCTATAAACCCAGAAGATAAACCCCCAGAGATTATTATCATTTCAAATGTTGTTTTTAAAGTAGCTGACTTTAACCTTTTCAAAAACAAAGGACCATCTTACTCTAGTTGTACCTAAAATATAGGACATTACAATATCTTTTCCCAAAATATTCATACAAATAATCCACAGTAGTCTCAGTAATGGCATGAAAGCATAGCCTCCCCCCTTTTAGTGCTGCACAGTCACAACTGACAGGCATTTGATCATTATTGCAACCACCTGTCAAGTATCACAATGAGTTTTCCCCCATCTCATGAGTTAAAAGGGCTTACAAACTGGAAAACTGCAAAATAAAAAGTGCACAAAAAATCTATTTCTATTTAAATATCCTCTTAAGGATGCTTACTTTTGATTAATTTTCTTGACTCTTGAGAAATCTGGTAACAGTAACAGAGGAAGAACACTTGTATTTATAAATTGGTTTGTCTAACATGTTTGAAGATTTTTTTTCCAGTTCTCATTTTGCTTCTCCTTCTTTGCAGAAGATCCTCTGTCATATGTTCGTGTAAAAAGTGTTCTTTTCAAAGCCAGGAAAAATAAATCGTCTCCTATTCAGGCAGTGGTTTAGCTCTTACAGAATACCCTTTTTTGAGTGGTGTCATGGTTCTAGGCTGGCAATGACCTCACTAATGTGGTTGGCAATACACCTGTAAGAATGGTACACAGAGACATGGGATTTTAAAGGAACCTCAAGTCATCTCAAGTTCACTAAAAACAAACAGAAACCCAAACATCCAAAACCCAACAAAGAAAGTCTTTAGCACAAGTTCAGCTTTTGCCCTGAATATTCAGAAGCACAGCAAGAGAGGGAGATCAAATCCTGATTCTACCATACCCAACTCAGCAAAACACTACATTTCTCTCCCAAGTGATTTCAATTCTGCAGTTCAGACCTTTGCCTGTGATACCGAGTAAAGGACCATGAACTCCTTTTGGAGCACGACAATATAACTGCACACAGAAGGTTCATTTGGCCAGCTGCAGGCTGAGTGTTTAAAATAAATTCAGGGGCTAAGTCTACTTGGTCAGCAATTCACTGGAGTTTGTAGATAAATGCTGATTTTTTTATATTCTTCTCCAAGTAAATGCAGTCCCTCCTCATTCTTTGTCTGGAAGCCATGGGATCCAAACTGACCCTGTTCTGCAGTCTCATCTTATGCCTTTTGAGGACAAGGCATGCCCCCTTCCTTAAAACCAAGGACGCAGATCAGTCTCATTTAAAGAATGGCTAACAATGCATGAAATATATCAAATCTTTTACTTTAGGATGACAAAGGATAATCAGGATTTTGAACATATTGAAAAATTCCCTAGCCAGGCAATACAGCTCTGAGATGACAGCAAGAGAGAGCAGCCAATGGAAGCAGCATCCAAGAAATCCTTGCCAGCACAAACCTTGTAAAACTTGGAAATGTCAGAAATTATAAGACATCCCTGCATGAATTTATGCTTCTCAGACCTGGGACAGATTGAATGCTGACCTGTATTAGGCTGGTATTTGGTGTTAGTGTGTCCATACCTCATGCATCCTGTTTGATTTTATCCATCCACATTGGAGAGGTAGGAATAATTTTCAGTTCTTAGGCCACATTTTTGATTTGAGAACTAAGCCCACTAGAAACATGTCAGGTATTTTCCCTCTTCCCAGTTTAGTGCTTTTTAAAAAAGCAGGTCATTAATCTGGAGCACAGAATCAGCTAAAGGATGGTCCAGGTAATTCTACTGTGGCAAGTATTGACAGTGGTTAATGCCTAAACAATACAGTTTGCTTTAGTCAGAAGAGACAAATGGTTTGGGGCCTATGAATTCTTCCAGGTGCCTCACTAACTGCTGAATTTTCCTGTACACTGTCAGTATAATACCCTGTCTCTTTCTCCCTTAGATATTTGTTAGTACACAAATATATTTCTACCCTAGATAATCATGGCAGACAGGGACAACACATTGATATACAGCACTATTTTAGACCAAGGTATGAATATTGCATTAGCTGAGTTATCACTATAAGTTCTGACCTTCAACTATCCAATTTTAAATTCATTCATTTTCAAACTATTAAACTCTCCTCTGTCACATCACAGAAATAGACACCATGATGGTATATTTTTCTGACAATGTTTTAGTCAAAACGAACTATGATGTATTAGTAGAATTTGTAAAAACGTGTTTGTGCCATTGAAAATCTGGAAGGACTCTGTAGCCTATGGTCACAGCTTGACCCTGAGTAGTCAAGCAGAGAGAAGTGTCAGGTGAGTGATGGGTTCCTGCACTTCCTTCCTCCTTCTGATCCCTGGTTGTGGGTCAGAAAGCTCAGCTGTGCTGCCAAACACAGAAATATGGGCTCCTTTATCATTCACTCCTTCTCACTGAAAAACCTCAGAAGCGCATCCCAAACAAAAGAACAAACTCGGTTAAGAAGATCACAAAAGGGAAAGGTTAAATGAAACTTTATCCCAACACACTATTGGCAATCTGAGGGAAGAGCAGGGAGCTGAGAAAAGCCTTCTCCCTCAGTTTGCTTCCCTCAAATCTTCAAGCAAGTTCCCAACCTGGTAACCTATCTCAACATCCTCACTTTTCACCTGGGGCAAATTAGAAGGTAGAGAAGTGATTTCTTACAGAAAGTGATACACTCTTCTGGCAGTTAGCTAGAACTGGATATTTTATCTTTAGAACTACAACATGTGAATTTAAAATGAAAAAGCCAAACCAACGTCAGAGCTCCCCTGGAGCAATACCAACTGCTTGCAAAGAGCAGCAGGGAAGTGTTCAGCTCCACTGCCTGTAATGTGAAAGTTTAAGGGGAAAGGAGCAGCAGCATCACCACTTAATACAGGGGATGTGACAATAGAGCACTTAAATACAGATACACACCCCCTTGGCTTCCCAAGCCCTCCTGCCTGTGCAGGCCACTGCAGATAATTGTATAATAACAGCAGGCTGTCACGGCAGTGTGGAGACATCCCTAACAGGCTATGCAGGAGGTGTGCACGAACATTTAGATGTCAATCAGAGACACTTTTTGCCAGGTTTTAAAACATGCTCAATACAGCCAACACCTACATCTGTCAAAGAGTTTAAACAGTGAAACCTTAGTAAAAGAATAAAATAAAATTGTATGCTCTTGGATTCAATTGAAACATGTGGCACAGAATGCTCCAATGAGCATCTGATTAGTACTGGGAGATTTACACAAAATTTTTGCTTGTTTCATTTCCAAAATGAACAGGATTCAAAGATGCAAACTACAGGGAAGAAGCCACAATTGCTTTCAGCAGCTTCTACTGACCATTTCCCTCCATTCAACAACCAGTGACTGAAAAGACCAAAGTATCTCCACTTGGGAACAGAAGCCATTATTTTATCAAATCAATTACTGCTGAAACCTTTGAGCTCTAAACAAGCCTTTGCTAAAGTCCTATTGGCATCTAGGTTAACAATGATCTTTTTACAAGTTCTGAAGATGTACTGAAAGTAACAGCACCCAGTAGTTAACAGAGAGCTAACTGATGCCAGAAGGATAGGGGATGGGATTCTGGGATGTTACTATTAAAAACAATCAGTCAAACTTTGCTCTGAATGACAGCTGAAGAAAAGAGATTTTGAGGATTGTCTTGTAAAGAAGGTGCTGCATATGACAGCAGTGGGAAACCTCTTGAAATGCTAGACAGCCCAGTGAAGTGGGGAACTAAAACCAATGGAAACATCAGTCAATTATACCTACAAAAATAGAGAATGAGAACTCAAGAAAGGGATTTCCCTTTCAGAATTCAGGCTGTAGGCACAACAGAGTTCTGTCACGTTTATGTGGGTAGCCACTTTAATCAACCTTTTTAGCATACATTTTGTGTGTCTGTATTAGAAATATGAATTCTTCCTACCTACTTTCTGAAAAGCTCTTTTAATTGAGACACTGCCTCCTCTGCAATGTCTTCTCTCAAGAGCCAAAAGTCAATGCCCTAGAGCTACAGGGATCTATACTAAAAAAATCCTCTTCTACTTAATGCCTCTCCATAAACAGAGGAACTTCATCTCAACTGAGAAAACAGCAATTCTTAAACTTCTGCGTATGGCAACATAAATTTCTTACTCAGCTGAAGATTTATAAGCTCTTAAAACTAAAAAACTGTCTTCCTCAATCCACTTCTTTGTTTCATCATCCTCAGACAACACAGCTTCTTCCAATTTTTATAAACTATTTCTGAGGGGTCTTAATTTATGCCAAGAAAAACACTGTCTGTTAAATGGCATCATTAGACTCACATGATTTCTTGTGGTGCATGTGAAGTTTTTGGTCTCTTGCATACTAAATGTTCCTTACAGTGTAAAAGAAATTGGTATAAACAAACAGCTGCTTTATTTTGTGCTCTAATAACTGAGGAAAAACAACCCTCAATGAAGAAGTCATCCTTCACTTGGGGGAAAGTAAATGGGCAAATAAGTACATGAGTAAAATCAGCAGATCAGGCACTGATTTCCTCACCAAGGCACGTGTGCCAAAGCAAAAGTTTTCATAAGCAGAGCTCGGCCTTTTCTCAGGGGTTAAGGAAAGATAAGGCTCTTCATCTGCTTAATTTCATTGCCACAAATACTTTGTAGATAAGAAAGAAGGCAGCAGCATAAAGAAAGACAGGTTGAGTTTTCTTTTTGGTTTCTGAATTCACATGTAGGATGTGTTGACAGCAAGCCCAAAACTTCCATCCAGCCACAAAGTCACAGAAAATGGGACAAGAGCCAGGGATCAACCATCTAGCAAACAGCTTGGTGATGACATCCATTTGCAGCCTGATAAAGAGGTTTGTAAAGACCTGCAAGAAGTTTTCAGGCTTTAAATAAAAATACTAGGGAATCACTTCACTATCTATCTAGTGCCAGTGAGCAAACTGGAAAAAAAGTGAAAGGAAAAAAGTGAAAAGTGGGAGCACAAAGGAAGCAATCAAACCATTACTTTCTTAGGGGACCAAAGGTGACAGGCAAGGGAGAAAAAGTGGTCTCTTTCCATCTCTTTTTAGCTAAGGGGCACACAAGAAATTAGGAGAATGGACCCAAAACAAACTTATCTGAGCACACATAAGGAACACAAGAAATTAGGAGGATACACCTAAACACAGCTCCAATATCTTGTTGCCACAGAAGAATGTTTCTCATACACATCCCAATCCTTTTTTTGGCATGCTTTGGGTCTGATCCAAAAGCTTGACACAGCCACTAGAAATGGTTATTGGATTAAATTCTTAGACAGCACAGAAAATAGCAGGCTAAAGAATCTTAGCAGACTTTCCAAGAGCATTCATTCATCTCTGGCTTGGGAAAAGCTTGTGAAGTGTTAGACTGAAAGAGAATTTTGCCAGGAAAATCTGAGTTTGCACCACAAGAGCAGCTGCCTATAATAGTATTGCCCAGAGAGGTACTGAACAGGTGCTAGAACAAAAAAAGAAATAAGAAGTAAACAAAACAATAAACCAAAATTGCCTAGTGCCCTCTAAGTAAGTTTCTTCATCATGTATAACAAAGCAACAACTCAGAGGAACTTCTGAAAGACATAAATGTCAACCCAGCACTCTGCTCAGGCTGACCTTTACAATAGAGTTTTTCATTTTCACATTTTCCTATTTCTACAGCAATAGAGAACTCCTTTGAAAGTCTCCTCCTGGAGACTGCTGGAGAAGCATGAGCCCTGGGAAAAGAACAAGATTGCCCAATAGCCCCAGTACTCATTAATTTCCAAATCTGCCTTGGTACTTCGGAGCTCTGCTAGTGGTTTGGGCAGGGAAAAGGAAGCCTCCCCCTTCTTGTCCACCTCTGCAGCTGTCCCAGCCTCCACATCTGCCAGGCATCTCGGCACGCCTGAGCAGCTACACCCCAGGAAGAATTTGCTCCAGCGAGTCCTGTTTCTCCACAATTGCTGGCAAAGGGGGAAACAATGACAGCTTTCAAAATTCCCATGGCAACAGCTCCTTCTCTCTGCAAACTCCACTGGCAGCCCGAGCACTGCACAAAGCAGCAGCACACAGAGGGGATTTGCAGCCAGGTAGCAACTGCTTTTATTTCATAAAAAATTCACAAGCACAAACCACTGGCCACAGCTGGACAGTAACACTGAACTCAGGCACCTAACTGATGCTCCAGTATGGATCCTTCCGTGTTCCTATCTTTGCAATAATGGGCTTACCTAAAATGTTGGAAATTAGGTTTTTAAGGTCAACGGGAGACCTTTAGAAGCCTTCCAAATAGAACCAAGGTCATGACTACTTGTGGTCACTGACATTACAGCAATTTTTGTAAGTACAGAGGTATTAATCCCAGGAGCCTGACAATTTCAATTTTAGTAATGACATTCTCTACACCTAAAACTTTTAGTGAAGTTTAATATTCCTCACTCCATGTACTGATCTGTTCTGTGCTGTTCTTAAGCATTGTTAAATGGTTCTTTCATTTCACTGTGGAATTGGCTGACCACATTTCAGCTGTGCATGGAGTGAACTCTGTATATTGTAACGTAATTACTCTCAGGGGGATCCTAGGTAGTTGGAAAATGTTCTAATTTGATTTTGGATATTTTTTTTCTTTAAAACAGCTACATCTTGCAAAAGCAGCCAATTATTTCTCTCCCTGGAATGAATACAATAAAAAAATTAATTACACGATACCATGATTAATTGAATTTTAAAATGGAAAAGGCCCACTATAAAAACACCGACTGTATCAGTAATGATGTTACTTGGGTTGAATCAATAATATTTAAACAAGCTTGAAGAAGATTACAACAGTATTTATACTTATTTATTTCATGCACAGTTGGATGTCAGTGCCCTGACATTATTAAGAGCATATATGCAGTGTAATTCATAATCACCCGGTACAGTTTTACAGAATTACTCATATGAATCAAATTTCATGATTGTTTGACTGACTGCAAAAATTGAACTCTGGAATTTACTCCCTAAGAAGGATTTGAACCAAAATATGTAGAAATTTTTCCAAATTGAAATGCTTCTGATAGGTAGCAAGAAGCATCTCCTCTGTGACACATATTTGGCTGAAAAAAGGTGCCCTCAGCACAGTTAACAGCATCAGCATGGGCATCTAATCTCTATATCATGCTACATATTTTCTTCTTTGAAGTGATAAAAATCCAGCTGTCAAGCATTGCTTGATCTGACCCAATGCCGGGGGAAAGCTAATCAAAAGTAAGCCTTATAGGTTCCCCCTGCTTAAATCCACCCACCCAAATAAGCACGTTAGAATTTTCATGAGGTAAAAGAGACTCTGCTGTCACAGCCCAGTCTTAATTGGCACAAAGGTTTGAGAATACCTTCGTTTTATTGAACTGCTTTGATTTCAAGACTTCTGAGCTGAATTTTCTTGCTTCTTTATAATCCTGTCTTAACTATCACTGAGTTTGAAGTGAGAAAGGAGCTTAGACAGATCTATATCGGTGTTCATTCATGCCAGACTGTTGCATTTTCATCTGAAACACCGTTTGAAAAAAATTCCAATTGAAGGCAGGAATAGCAGGGGGAGCACAGGGAATGCTAATCCCCTCTTCAGCTCTTGTGGGAGCAACAGGTGATAATTAGTCATTGGCCATCATGTCAACAGCCTCTTATTTTCTTCTCTGACTAGAAAAAGAACCCATAAAAATAATTCCCACCCCTCTCCCCTCCATCTCTGGGTTTGTACAGCTGATGCAATGATTTAGGCAGTGACCTCAGGCCTTTGCAGGAGCATCTCCCAGGACACTCACCTCCCAACTGCTGTGGGAAGTAGGCACATTCAAAATTCAGCAGAGAAATAAACCTCAGATGGTAAAAGAAGATGTAGCTTGGGTTTATTTCCATCCCCAGTTTTACTTCACATCAATTCAAAGGCCTGGATTATCCTCCATTTTCACCAGGTGAAAACTTTATCATCAAGACTAAAGAATGGAAGCCACCATGGGACTCTACCTCTATTGAAAAATAAAACCCAAGATGTAGAAACACACAAAACCCCAAATTAATATTGCACTATAATATGGACAGGAGGAAAAGTTGCTGAAAACCAACACATGATTTGCAGATTACCTGGAAAACTGTCAGACATGGACAAAGCAGCATACTTTACACGTAGCACTCAGTTTCAAGAGTTATCTTGTTTTTCTCTTCTACATTTTCAGTCTCATACAGACATTTTACATTATAAAATTCCCTCTGCAATTAAAAACAAGCTAATGACATTTCACCCAATCCTCACACCTATGACTAATCAATGCAGATTGAAACCATCTCCAGGACCAAGAATAGGATTTTAAATTTTCATAAAATTACTTCCAGTGGGATTTTTTTTTTTTTTAAACTTGAAGTATTTGATGAAAGGAGTTTAGAGGTTTACACTTCATACCATTTACCATCTAGTTTTCAGTTAGTTCCACTTTTTATTTATGTGCTGAGAGGGATAGATTTTATTCTTCCTTCTTTTATAGAACTGTCTTTACTGACAAAAATACAAGATCCCCATTCTGCTGGCCTTGACTATCAAATTAGAGCCCAGTGTGATAAAATGGCTGTTTGACAAAGATTTTAACAAGGTACCCAGTCGTTTTCATAATCTTATATTCCACTAATATGTTTCTCCCAATATTTTCTCAAAAACTTATTTAAGCCATAAAGCCTTGCAAAGATCACCCACATTTTACAACACACAGTGAACAAACTTGCATATTATTTTACATTTTCTTTGTAAGTATACATGCAGCATGCAGTGTCTAGTAAATATTGTCTTGTCACAGATAACCAGCCATTCAACTAATTGGAGATTTCTATTAAGATTTCTCCAAAATTCCCCATTCCAGTAGCATTTTTTCATCCTAACTCATATCCCTGAAAATGAAGTCCATTTTCTCTGTATTATCAATTTCTGTAGGAGATACTGGTATCATTTTGAATGGAACAAGCAAAAAAACGTTTCTAGTCTGCAGAATTTATTTATACTGCAAGGTCTTGAAAGTGCCTTCTTAAGCTATTAAGGACAAACCTCTCAATCTACTTTAATGCTGTGGAATATATATTCCTCTTTTCCATCAGTTGGTTTTTCTTTAAGACATATATTCAGGAAAAAAACCCAACATGAATAACTGAATATGAGGAGAGAAACTGACTATCAAAGGAAGATTTAAATTCATTTAAATTAAGTGATAATACACTTCCTAGATCTATTAAAAAATAGGTATCTAGTTCTTAATCAGAGCATTAAACAGAGAAAATCTCATTTCACATTCACACAGGTTTGTTCATGAGTCACCTGTACCACAAGAGATAATGTGAGCACACAGCTAACCCAATGTGCTTCCACTGATTCTCTATCTGGTGACTTCCATCCACTGCAGCAATTCTACATCATACCTGAGTCACTTCTATCAACACTAATTAATCTAACAGCAACATTCTCCTGAATCCATCCTTCACTATTTTAAAGGTAATGATTATCTCATGAATCAAAATCCTTGTCTGATTGTCCTGGAGATCTGCATGTAATAAAATTCCACTTATGGAATTTGCCTGCGGGAGATGCTTTTTCCTTTATCTGTCCTTTTTGTAAGAGAAGATGGACCTGGTTTCTGACAGTTCAATCTCTCTGCCATTTAAGTCTACAGCCTTAACAGTTTCATAGGAACCACGTGGAGTTTCAACTCAGGGGTTTGGATTTTTGCCCACCTCCATATAGAGGAGGCAGTGAAACACTCGTAGAGCACATCTTGACGTGGTCCCGCAGCCCAGCCTACTGTAAAGCAATCTCTATCAGCATACAGTGGCAGATTGCACAGGTTTAAATCACACCAGGAAGCAGTCAGGACAGGTGGCTGCAAAAATACAGGCTTCCAGGGAGCCAAAACCTGGCTTTCTGAAACTGGTTTATTTTAAGAAGCAAGCTTTTCCTGTCAGCCCCTGGGCATGCATCTTGCTTGAGAAACACCTCTCAGAGGCACTGGCTGGCAGCGTATGGTCAGATTGTTTCCAGCACTTTGGGTTTAAAATCATACAGGAATGGCATTTATATTTTGATTGATTAAAAATAATTTCCCTTTGATTTAGGGAGACAATGTGTATGCATCAAGATACTGTGATCTAGAGTCTAAAAAAGTCAGCAACAGATCCTTTTGGGAAAGCAAGTCCTGTGAAGACAGGGCACAATTATTAAAAATGTGTTTGTAGAAGAGACTGAACAATGTAACTGGCTGGAGGTCTCTGTCTTGCAATGGATGTTCAAGGAAGAAACATGCGTGAAGGAAATTGAGGACTGACAAGAAGAGATAATGACACCGAAGTCTATCACCTCCAGCTTCAGCTGGACTGACCTGGGCTGAAGGGAAAGCAGAACTGCCACAGTTGGGAAACAGAACTGATTCCCACAAACACTGTTTTTCTTCTTCCAGATTTGGTAAAAAATGCTTCTTTTACCAAGTGCAAGGGTCTGAATGGGTGCTCCCTGCTCCACACCATCACTGCTCCCCCAGTATGAGTAAGCTCTGCCAGCAGCACATTATCATAGGATTTATTCAGGCAAATACTCCACCAGCAAGAGGTCACAGAAGTCACAGTCCCACAGAAATAATATGAGGCTGTGTCCATACATGGCCATTGGCATGAGGGGGTGTATTTGCTTTCCCCAGCAAAGCCGGAGGATGTTGATAAGGGTACAAGGCTTTTCCAGGGACAATAGAAGATTGTTATTTTTATTTTTTAAAGGCCTGAACTATACAAAATTTAAAGACTGATTTAACAAACAGCTAGTTTCTAGGAGCCAAGCAGTGTCCCAAAAATGCTTTTAGATAAAGGTATTAAAGTTCAGTGATTTGCAAAATATGGACAGATTATTTAACCTGCACTTCTACAGTGGAGCTACAAAGTATCTTTAAACTTAACATGGAAAACATATAAAACCAACAAACACACCCCAAAGATACTGAAAGGTCTTATTAAAAAAGCTGCGAGAGTTGTGAATGCTAAAGCATCCTGCCTTGCCTGCAGAACCACCCCAAGTCTTCCACTTGCACAGACCCAACACTCACAGGCAAGCAGCATCCTCCTGCACTGCAAGAATAACCTGCTCCAGAGAGCTGGGGCCTTCCCAGTCAGAGAGTAACACACCTGCGTGGCTCAGACAGGTGTGCTACCACACACAGAGTGGCCTGTGTCTTGAAAGGGATGAAGCACATCTACAAACACTGCTTTGGACCCCAGTCTCTGCTCCCTGAGTCTCCTGGACGGCTCAGGACAGATTATAGCTTTCTTTTCTCCCTTACAATGGTGGAGGGAGCAATAACCTCTGGCCTTACAAAGATGCTACAAATAAGCACATCTTGGACATTCCCTCAATGAACACAAAGTTAAACATAACAAGCCACTGTCAACTCAGTGTGACTTTTATGGCCCAGACCCTACTTCAAAATTCAGTGGTAAGAAACAAGGGGTTTTTTCTAGTGAAAAAGCAGACTGGAAAGAGAAGTAATGGATGCACTAAAGATCTTTAAAACAGCATTATTGCTGTGTTCTGGGTTAATCAGGCCCATACGGTTTGGTACAAAATTAATCATCTACGACTGTAGTAATAAAGTCTCACTTGGAGGCCGCATCTCTGCTTGGCATGGGCCCAGGAATGCACACTATGTCAGAATGCTGAAAAACCATGGGGAAGGAACAGGAATAGTCATCTTCCCTACCCAAGTGCCTCAGGCATTCTCTCCATCACACCAAACAAGGAGGTTCAACATCTCCCATCAAAATTTCGCTGGATTTACTGCAGGTACAAGACAGACCCCTGTGCTCTTCCAGTCATGTGGCAACTAAGAGTTTCATTACAGTAATATATATACCATTGATAATAATATATCAAATTTTTACCACAATTAGCTTTATTTGCTCTAAAATCTCGTTCCCCAAAGACACATTAGATACTAAAACACATGACTGGTCTAAAATAAATGGTTAACTCTAAATGACTGGATAATTTTGTTGTTGACAGTGAAACAGATGCAAACTACATAAAGTTAAACAGTAATGACTCTTCTGTAAAACTTCGAGTAGATGAATACAGATGCTGTTAATTGCTATTAATTCGAGCTCAGTTTTAATTTGTGGTATAGGCAGTAATTTTCACCAAAAATGCATCAAACTCAAGACATGCTCTGTCTCCTATTAACGTCATCTCTGGCAGAGCTGGGGGCACACACAGACTGGAGGCATCTGTTACACACTGAACAGGGCACTGTGTGGTCCTCCGTTCAGGAGCCAGAGCACAGGGGTAGGCTGCTAAGGGAGAAAAAACAGGTTTACATCTTACTGTGCCTCTTATCCCCTTTCAGCTCCACTGAGGATGCTGGAGCACCTTTGTTTTGCCTGTTGGGAACGTCAGGAGGACAATGCTGCTCTCAGATTTTCATACTGGTAACAAAATATTTGGAAGCAGAGGGGAGAGTATTCATGGCTTTTTCTTTTCTCCTTCTCATCATGAGCAGGACTAGACACAGGCTAGTCCCAGCTTTACACAGTAATTTAAAATCAATATAATCACAGTGAACTTTGTCACCTCTGCTTCAGCTGAGTAGGTTTTTCATTCGGGTCTCTTGCCATTTTTCTCCCTGAAAGTAAGTTCTTCAGTTTCTAGTCTGCCTTGAAATGAAATAAAGCCACCCTTGGCTTCAACACAGCACGTGAACAGTCTCTCAAGACATGCAAGACACAGAGCAAACTTCCATCATCTGCACATCACTACATCCAAACACAACGATTGCCATTAAATATTTAGGACTCAAATATTTGTATCCAGTCAATTACATTGAACATTACTTGGTCTCCAGGGAATTCTTCCTCTCCCTCAGCACAGAAGAGAGGACCTAAGTGCATTTCCTGTACTTTATAATAACACAGTAACACCTATAAAGAAAATCCTTCCCACTAGATGCAAAGACCTTGGAAGTAAATATATATGTTTAGCATAAAAGAAAACAGAAAGATCTTTATGGGAGCCAATATTAATAAATGCTCATCTCTGCACCAAGAAGCTTAAAGAGAGAGTAAAATGTGTGGGGGTGAGGGGAAAAGGTCAATGAAGTAGGAGACCTTTTCCATACTCTGGATTACAGGCAGCTGGTGAGTCTGCCAGGCTGCAGAGTAATGCCCCAGGAATGGAACAGTCCTTAGTACCAGAAGTTCCCACCAGCAGACCAGTGCTGGAGGTCCTAGTGGGAAGATTTACAGCTTGCATTTTGTACCAAAGAAATCACCAGCTAGACTTTGCTAATCGTGTTATCATGCTCAGTAATTCATACAGCTCTCCCACAGCAAAACCTTTTTATTACAGAATTTCAAAAACCAATACTTGAATTTTAAACTTTAATATGAACTTACATTTTAAAACATTAAATTATCCAGTGAAGCGGACGTGAATGTTAAAAAAGGCCATTTCCTCCATCATTTCATTAAATTTGAAAGTACTTATTTATTTTAATAAGTTGAGATGTCCATATCCCAGGAAATTAACATCAAAGAATGTTAAATATGCCCAGTATCACTTAAAAGCCTATGGAGCATTATGCATTTTCAGAAATAGCATAACTCAGCATAACTACTTTCCCAGCAGTTACTTTTTATTACAGTTTCCAATAGTACTTTGGGGGAAAAAAGCTGAAAATGTTTACCATACTCTGCACTCCTGTTCATACTGAAATCATAAGATGTGATGCTGAATGATGTGTTCGGGTGCCACACCACAACACCTTCCCTCATTTAAGGTCTTCTGCTAATGCCAAACAGATGGTTGCCTACAATCCCTCTTCCAAGTGCTCCTGTGCAGACCTCCTCCATTGGCACGAATGGTCAGGAGTGTGGATGGGCATCACATGGAAAGGCTGGACTTGGACTATTTCCTTTGAACAGTTCTACTTCACTTAGCACAACAGGATAGAATTATGACTAATATTTTGATCACTTGAACCACCCAGACATTTTTCAGCCTTCAAACCCATCTGCCAAGCTCACAGGGGTTTCTGTGCAGAAGCAGAACTTTACTGGCACATGTTCTGAAAATCCACTTGTGAGCACTTGCCATTTTGAATAGGGACTCATCATGGACTAGCCTGATTTCCTAAAGAAACAGGCTTATGTATTTGAGCCTTCTACTGCATCTGGGCTACCAACTCCTCTTTCCTCCCACCTCAACCTTCAAACTTGCTGGGTAACTCTGAACCAATGTGAGAGAAGGAAGTGACCTTACAGATACAGCACAGCCACTGGTTTAGTAATGCACAAGCATCGACACAGGGAACAGTGGGGCACAGAGCACAACTGGAGGCCATGAAATAAGCTCAGAGCTTCTTAGGCACTGGAGACGTTTCACAGGAATATGAAGCACTTAAATGTTCATAGAGTTGCATGGCTCTGCTGTTTTAACAGCAGAGAAAAGGAAGCTCTTAGTACCTTCTCCAGCTCATAGTTTTCACCTCATTACACTCTGCTTCAGCCATCCATGCATTTAACACCAAGCCACCTCTCAGATGACTTGCACAAATTTAAGGCAGAGGTAACTTTTCTATGTTTGCATTGAGAGCAATTATGCCCTGCAGGCATCTGGGGAGCTCTTGTGCAATATAAGCAGTGACTGAACTATATGCACTGAGCCCTTCTTTACAACAGTCACATCCAATTCTCGGCAAACACCTTCACAGAGAAAATCCCCTTCCTCAGAGATCAGTATATGCTAATAGTGTGTCATGAAGGTAAGTGTCTTAATTTCATGTCTCCAACAACAGGAATATAAACTAAAAACATGATCTGAAGTGCTACAGAAGCTCCAAGTTGGAATCTATCTGAAAAGTTCACATCACCTCTGGGTAGGAGCAGACTAGCATCTGGCATGTAAAATGTCTTTTCATACCCCAAGGGGCCACAAGGCTCCAGCAGCAGCCTGAGCTCAGCAGCCTGAGCCATCACCACACCTCAGGAGCAAAAGAGAGCATGTAAAACTGAACATGAAGTGATCTAAACTCTCCATGACTTCACTGCTGTGCTACCTCTGGGTAAATCATATTTCTGTATTCAGAAAATACGTTCACACAAACACAAAGCAAATCACAGAACATTCACTTCCTCATTCTGAGCGTGTCCACTTTGTGCCTTGTTCGTACAGGAGCTCAACACACGGGATGGGCCCCAGTGCTCAAGGACCAGATGATGTGAGATACAGCAGAGGAGCCCTGTGAGGCCCCTACCCAGCACAGTGCAAAAGCAAATTAGCAACATTTAAGGGATCTTTCACTTCAGCTCTAGCTGTGAGCATATTATGGGGAGTTGGGACACATAGGAAACATTTGTTTCACTATTCCACATAAGGAAAGCACCAGAAGCTGCAGTCACATGCCAATACTCATCACCTTCAGGCATTCAACTGCAGGCACTTTTCCTCTTTTGTTCACTTCTGAGGAAATTTATACACCAAGACAGTTCAGAAAACCTTGCAAGACAGTCTGAAATCAAGAACCTCATGTGGAACAGCTCCCCCTGAACTTTCTACCAGCTGCACAACTTAGATGTTGGCCTGAACGTTTTAATTTAGATCAAGCTAAAAAAAGCAGCATGGGCCAGCTTCAGAGACTTGAGTTCATCCATACTGGGGGGATGTGAGACATGGCACCCAGCCTTCCTGTGCCCTCCTGGTCTTTACAGCTGTGATCACAGCAGGAGCTTACCTCACAAGAGCTGTGCTAAGCAGAGATGTGCAGCTGTGTATGTGCCTGCAGGGCTGTAATCCTACAGCAGCGTGGAGAAAACGTGCATGGAGTGAGACTGCATTCAAACAGGAATGTGGGGGAGAGGGTTTATTTCAGCCATGGCCAGAACAGACTGCCTTAGGTTAAACTCAGCAAGTCCTGTTTGGAAGAAAACAGGCAGGATGGAGATGGAGGAAGATAGAAGGCCTAATACTCATGGCAGCAAAGACTCCTTCTGTGGAAGAGTTACTTGCTGGTCATGTCTTAGATATTTTTCAAGAGTTACATTTTTCAAAAGTATCTCACCCTACAGAGTCTTCAACTGCAAGGGCTCCCATGAGTAAGCAATACCCACCAGCCCTTACTTATGGTAGGTCAAGTACCTATCTTTTTATCTCTGCAACAGGGACACAGGGTTCCTAATTCTTCACAAATGAAACTGCTCATCTCACTAATTATCCTGAAAACATTATCAACCCCCAGTCCCACTCATCTCACAACTGGGTAATGTAAAGAGATGGGAATGGGTGGAAATAGACACTTAGGAAACATTTATTCAGGGTTCAGTTGAATTAAACACACTTGCTTTCCCAGCTTTACAAAACCAGAAGCTTGATACTCAGGTTCTCAGTAAGGCTTGACGTTATTTTTACACTGCAGAGCAACATACCTCTTCAATAAATCATTCCAGTGCCAATAGCCTCCCTTAGATAGAAACGCTAGAGAGATGACCCTTAGAAGTTCAAGAGAGTTGAAAACATTTCCAGAAAATCACTAAAGTGCTGTTTAAAGATGTAATTTATATGCACAGCTCTGCAGTCTATTGCAAGATTTCATATTTATTTAATTTGACAAGTTAAAAGTGTGCCCATCCAACTTTTCAGGCACATGCAGTCTTTAAAAAAAAACTTTTTAACTTAAAGCCAAATGTCTGTGTATTCAATAGGAGGAGAATGTAATCTTCCTCAAGCCCACTGGAAAAAAAACTGAAAGCACCACACAGACTAAGAGCTTCCACAAAGAACCACCTGTATTTCACAGGGAGAAATCGAGTTTGCTGATGAGGGAAGAATTAAGCTCCACAGCCTGATCACCTCCAGAAGACCTTCTGTTAGCTCAAGAGCTTCACAACTTCTGTGCTACCAACATGGTCTCCCCCAAAGGAGGCAGTCACCAAGGCAACCACGGCCTCTTCAATTAGCACCTGATCAGGCGGGATGTGTGGCCTCAGAGACAGAGCACAGCTCTGGGACTGACGCTGAACTCCCCACTCTGCTGTGCACGGCATGGGGGGTGTATCCAAGAGTAATTTACACTGCCCTGTTCCTCAGGCCCCACCTCAGGAGCACTGTAAGAATTAGAACTCCTTCAGCTGCTAAGCACCCATTCTGCAGTACAGAAGGATCTAGATGAGAGTCTCTCTGATTCTTCCTTTCTCCTGCAGACATGTGACATTTGACACAGAATAAACACATGGCACCTCAATCCCATGGCAGATCTTGCAGCTGCCCAGGCTGCTGGACTGCCCAGCCCTGCCCCACTCTCTCGTCCCCTGGCAAGGGAGCCCAGATCTGCTCCTTGTGCAGGCAGGGGCTGCTTTTCAAGGACCATAATGAATAAAAATTGTAAATCTGCAATACCACATTTTGCAAGATGGAGACACTTTTTGGGAAAGTGGACAGATGGAGCAATTCCTGGAGAAGAGATACTGAAAAAAAGACTATCTTCTGAGCAGTGACTGGAAGGATACAAAGAAGCCATCTGACATAACAAAAATAATCGAAATAATTCTACATCTACTGCATCAACTGCCGTACTGGCCTGGCTCAGCCATTTCATACAAAGACTCTGCTCATATCCTGCAACTAGAATTCTAAATCATTCCTTCATTATTTCATGCTTGGACTATTGCAATAATGTTTGTGCCAAGCTACTTTTTTTTCTTATCCCCACGCTACAAGACTATTCAGAGCTTCCGTGCTTGCTTGGTTTCTCACTGAAGTACCCTTGCTGTTCACATACTTTTTTCTTCACTGTTATTCTCCTATATGTGTTCAGTTACATATGAAATCAAGATTGGAACTTCAGTGTATCACTGCAATCGTTCAAGAACCTCAAAAACAGCAGCCTCCAACTTTCTGAGTATTCTTCAGTTCATTTGCTGAGCTTGTATCACAGCTGCTACCCAAATACTCCATATCTTTCTTTTGCACGCTTGAAATATAGGCATTTCACGTGTCCTTATGTCTAAAGAACTTCAAATATTTTATCCTGCTGCTTATTTCAGTGCCTAGAGATCAACTAAATTGACAAGTTTTTGCTGCATTTCAGTACATTCTCAGTCCTTTGAAACAGTGCACTGGTTGTTGTAATTCCAGAGGTTTTCCACAAATGTCCCAGTGTTCACATCGAAAGAAAATGCAACAAAAAGCACAGTACATTTAAAGAAGTGAGAGGTCTCCCCTCCCCTGCTAAAGTAGCTCTTTGTGCTCCCTCATGTGAGGGGAGATCGACAGAGCTAGGACTGCTGCAGTGCAAAGTAAAAATACTTTTGATGAACTATTGAAACAACTGTATCTGAAGCTCTGAAGATTTCATCTAGCATCTGTTGATGTTATTTTATACTCCTGTGCTCTGCTACGGCAAAAATTTCATGAAAGGGTGGAAGTTGAGGGGACTGGCTCCTTGCACATCTTACATTTCAGTTTCTCAAAGCTGTTCATCTGCCAATGATCTGTCTGGTCAGAAACTAAAGAAAAAGATTCAGAACACTCAAAAATCAGAGGTTTGCTTTAATGTACTTAAGCACGAAAACCAATCAAATTCTAGTGAGAACCTTGCCAAAAAAAAAAAAAAAAAAAAAAAAAAAAAAAAAAAAAAAAAGGGAATTTCACCATATATACATCCAATTTTTAAAAATCCAGTCAAGGATTTCACTATAGACTGGATACCAGGATTGACTATGACAGTACTTGGAATAAACTGTTAGCATGGCACACAAGAAAAGGTGGCAAGAGAGAGAGTAAACAGTATTAATGGTATTCAATAATGAAATCGTGTCTGTGTCTAAGTAGAAACTAAATTACTATCTGAGGTTTCCTTAGCAGATTATTTAGAAACTTGCCAATAGACAAACAAAGTAAATGACAAGACTCTCAATCAGAACTGTGTTCCCCAGCAATATGGCTTAGTAAAAATGATACAGACTACTTGGGCTGCTTCTGGCAAGGCTGGCTCTCCTTAGGGAACTGCTAATAGTAAATACTCAACACAAGCATGATTGTGAATTCCTTATTCATGCTAGCTTATGGTTAGGAAGATATATCCTGTTCTCTGGGATAGGAATGTGACAACTAATTTCTTCATTCTCAAAACAGTATTTTGTACTGGTCCCCTCACAGGGGCAGAATAGCTAAGGAAAGGATAAAAAGCATTCTCCTTGACATCCTCAAGTACGTGCACATTTAGATGCAGATTCTGCAGACACAGATGTGTCTCGTACACATCTGTACAGTGTCATGGACATGAAGACTCATGAACCAGAACTGTCAAAATACAAACAATCAAAATATACAGATGGTAATTCCTGTTTGTTTGAGAAACACACAGCAGTTGCTTTAGCTGTGCACATTCAGCATCAGGGTTCGTGCTCAGACAGTAGCAGCAAACTCTCAAGCTATGGTTTCCTGTGTTCCCCTTATGAAGGAGTGTAGCATTGATTTCTGGAACAACTGTTCCTCTAATAAGATGCATATGGAAACGAATGCCTTGCAGCTGGTTCCAGCAGGGTTCACTGAAGACTACTATTCATCTCTGATGAATGCAGATAAAAATATTCAAAGCTCAGTTTATTGATCAGATCAGATATTAATTGGAATGTTTTTCGTACTTCTCTCAGCTTAGCTTTTCTTTAGAAAGTCAGCTCAAAAGAGTGAGAAAGCAAGAGAGCCAGAACCTGTTCATTTTGACCACCCTGCATTTAAGGGAGATGAGTACTTTTACAGACGAATGATAACTGAGCACGTGGTGTGCCAGAGTTTTGGTCAATATCAAGATTTATTATTCTGAGGGACTGAAGGAGTGAAATACTGACCAAGGGAAATAGCCCATTAGTTACCTCTCAGTTCAATAAGTCTTGATGCTTTCCTTGCTATGTGCTGATTATTTCCTGTCCAATTCACATTAGCAGCTTATTTAATGAGAACAATCTAAGCAAAGAGAGAAATTCACACATTTACAAAGGATATCCAAGTTACATTCCATCACAGTTAACACCATTTGCTGTTCTTTCAGGAAATAACCATTACCCATCATTCCTGTTTTAATGCCAGCAATTGCTTTTCAGAAGAACACTCAACTCTTACATTCACCACCGGTTATACTTTAAATAATAGCATCTTAAAGGACAGCAATAACTGCCTAAGTGTTGTAGGACAAAGCATTCACACACTGATAGTGTCCACTAGCTTGACAGCAAGGCCAAAGTTCATGTTCTTAATGGACACCTTTCCCCACTCACAGGGTCATCTCTACTCTTGTAAACCCTATTTTTCTTCTATTAACTTCTCCTAATGTTCACGGCAGTTGCACAGACTCTCGGAGAGAAAGGATTCAACATTTTAGACAGAAAAAACATCAGTAAGGACATGCACAAATAACAGAAGCATCATAAGCAGTGCAAATAATTTCACACAGAATATGAGAGACTAAGGGTACAAAGAGGAAAAAGATGCCTTGAATGCACCATAAGATTAAAGGAAAAAAACAATTGTATGAGATTTTTTTACACAGGATTCTCCTTTCAAAGCCACAGTTAGATAAACATCTAAAAAGAACACATCTACATCCTTGGCAAACTCTGTTTTTTTTGTTCTCTGAGAAGCCCAAATGGTTCTGATTACTTAAAAGAGTATTTCTTGAATGAGTCAGCTCACAACACTGAAGCTGATCAGCAGAACAGTCATCAGGGGAGGAGGGCACACCAGCCCTGCCAGTGCCAGCACCCCAGCTCAACTGGGAGACTCCAGTGACAAAAACACCATCATCTACAACATCCTGCCCCAGAACAGTGCAGACCCATTCCATACCACTAATCATGCAAATTAACACTGGGAATAATTAGACATCACATCTTTTACCTGAAGACTCAGAAAGGAGTTTCCTGATTTGGGTAAGCCTCTCGCTGCTTCTGGTTTTCCACAATCTCATGCAATGATTGTCACACTGATTTCACACAACTGCTTTTCAGAAGAACAGGTCCTCCAGAGCTACCATCACTTAAGGTATGAGCATCTGCATCAGTATCTCACACTGCAATCCCCTCCTAAGGCCCTAACCCTGAAGCTATTCATTTTTTGGGCTATTGCAAGGCAAACTAGGGTCTGCTCAGCAAAGTGTTCTGAGTACTGACAGATGCAACACTTGACACTTGAGAGGCATCTTTAAATGTCTGGAATATTATGCCCTGGGAAGAAGCATACATTACACAAGGGATGGTCAGTCAGAAAGCCTGGATCTAGTAGATGTTTTGATTGCATATTTCTGTAGGATTTTGTTTCAAGTATTGTTTTGGTTTTTTATTTAAAAAACAGTTTACGTATTTACAAAAATATGCCCACACTGATGAAAGAACACCAGAACTGCTACTATCTGTCACTATGATGGGTACTAGAAACATATTGAGTTCTGTGGCAATTTTAAAGATATGCTAAAAATAGTTTCAAACCTGTCTATTCAGTAGTTAGTCTAACAGAAAAGATGACTTGAAAAAGCAAAGACTGCAGTGAAACACATTCAAGATCCACACCTACTTCTTGTGACTTCCACATTTCTGTTGCACAAGTAATGTGGCCAGTCCCAGTTTAGGAAGTCTTTGGCAAAATACAAGATGCAATCATGGAATAAATACTTTGCCAAAACATACATGAATACACATGCACAGAGAATTCCCCCTAGAAATGTCATTTGAGCTTCTTAAAAATCCTAAAAAGAACATCTAGGAGATCTCAGTCTCTGTTGAGTCTTGCCATTCCTATTTAAAGACAAGCTAGTCTTCTGTTTTCAGCATTTGCTCACTTCTGAATTTGGTTTAAAGAGCTGCTAGCATAGACTTAATGAATTTTCTTCTAAAAGGCTGATTGTGTTTCCTGCTGACTTTTTGACAGAACTCATTCAAAATGGGCCTTCTTCATTTAATTATCTAGTCTTTATTTTTGAAAGTTTTATTTCTGAACTAGAATAAATGTTATAGTCAGAATTGTGTCTGTAGACAACATGGTTATTTTACAAGGCTTAAAAATCCTTTCCTTTTCAACCAGTGAAAGGAGAAGTGAGGAGCAGGTTTGTGCAGGGAACATGCAGTATGAGCACAGGACACTGGAGTTCACAGGTTCCTGTCACAGGCATCTTTAGGGATGTGGGTGCCTTATACAAATGTTACAGGTCTGAGGGTTGTTCAACACCTGATCAATGACTGAAGTTTCTCCTCTCTAAACTCTTGTGCCTGAGAGGATCAGTATGACCAGGCAGCACAGGGTAAGATCACTCATGAAACCAGGAAAATTCCTGATCTCCAGAGTTTAAACCAGCTCCTGGACCATTTACCCTCTGCAAGAGCTCACAGCAGCAGAAAGGTTTCCTACAGGCTACCGAGGAATTAATCTAAAAGTACAATATAGGACAGATATATCCTGTGGAAGATGGATACTTGAGGGCTCTCTGCAACACAGCTGTGCCCTTTTTCCACCCCCCAAGCAGGAAAACCACAACTGGCTGCCCGTTTTTGGACCTCTCCACCCCCACCTCAGGATTTATTACAGAAATCTTAAGCCCAAAAATACAAAAGCTCTGCAAGCAGGCAGGCACAGCCATAAAAAGAGAGGCCTATGCTGCTGTAAATCAGTTCTGCTCAACTGAAATCAAGCTCAGCCTAACACACATGGTCTATGCTGGGGCTCAGCAGAGGCTCTCCACTGACGGCTGTCAGGAGCTATCTTGGTCTTGTTTACTCCCGTTAGCAAATTCCCGTAGAAGAAACTCCAGACTCACCAGCCCACAGCCCAGCAGAGCCTCCTTCCCTGCCCATAATTGCTGGGGCTGGGCCAGCAGCTGTTGTACAAATAACTGGAGGGGAGCTGGCCTGACCATCTGAGGATAGGGAAGGGAAGCAGCCTACCAGATAATGTCTGTAAAAGAGCTTGGAAACCACTGACACAGGCTAATTGCTTACTGCAGAGTGAAGTTTCCCCTCTCTGTAGGCTCATTTGATGTACACTTCCTAGCCATGTCCAAAACCCTACCCACAGGACAAATGTTAGTACATAAACTGCTTAGCCAAGCCCTGCTCAGGGTTCCTGGGAAATATTCTGGGGAATGAGGAAGCAAGGAGAAAGACACAGATAATATGATCATCCTCCTCACTGTGCTCAGCTAGAAACAAACATCTGTCTGGCATCTGGGCTCTGCCACCCACCATTTATTCTTACTTCCAACCTAAACACAGAAGCTCACCTCTCATCCCCTCAGTGAGCAAATATGGACAAAATGGCATCAGAGAAGAGAGGTGGAACTGGCTGAAAATCAAAAATGGTCATTTGTCCTAGATTATTAAAATGTTTAGATTTATTTTACATGCCTGACCCCATTTGCAAATAAGATAGATTGCATTTCGAGATCTAATAGAGATAACTTGTTGTATACTAATGCATAAAACCTCTACACTTACCTATAATCATTCATTCCCAATGAAATAAATGGTCTGGATAAAAGAAAGGTGTTGGCAGTCAAAAAGTAACAGTTCCATATTTATCTGGTATCAGCATTCAGACCTCTTAGAAAGTAATATTTTTCCTACAGCTAAAACTAGCCCTGCACAACAACCCTCTTGGACAGTCAACAAATGTCTGAATCCCAGATCTTCCAGAAAAGCACACCCAAGTTCAATATAATGCTTGAAATCTCCATAAAAACTTTTTAGATATTGGATACCTTCCACAGAGTCAATATAGCTATAAACACCATTTCTAGAACACAGCAATCAGCAAATCAAAGACATCATTCTGAAGTGTATTTTTATTTGTGGTATTTCAAAACTGTGTAGGTACACGAGCTCTTCCATAAGACTTGACGGGATCAGTGGGACAAACAATAAAATACCCTTCCAGTATCCTATCTTTTCAGCACCACACATCCTGGCATCCTGCACTGACAAGTCTCATTGTTGTCATTATACACTACCACAAAAATGCATGCAGAGAAACAAATAATTGTAAAACTTCTAGGGTGTTGGTTTTTGTTGTGTTTTGTTTGTTTTGGTTTTTTTTAAATCCGGATACATATATGGATGCTTACAGTCTTCCTAGAAGGCACAAAATGGTAGGCAGATGGTGAACTTGGGAATGTACTGATTGAACCAGAAGAGCAAAGGGAAGTTTGGGAGTATGCCTGACCAAGGGTATGTGAAGAAACTAAAAGAAGACTGAGACTGAGAGAAGGAGGAGAATAATAAGTCAAATCCTGCAGGTAAATGGCAGAAATGCCATTAAGGAAGGAAAGGAAGAAAGGAAGGCATGTGTACAGAAGGAATTTGTAAGGAAGGCAGAAGAAGAAAATACACTGTAAAACTAATTTAAACTGAGCACAGTAGTAATAAAAAGCAAGTGAACAATTTGATTCCGGAGACATTGCATGTTTTAGTGCTCTGAAGAAGACAAGTCACTCACCCGAGTATGCCCAGTAAGGATCCCCTGAAGCCTTTCTCCTCCGGATCTGCACAGAACTCCCATGTCTGCTCTCGTGCAGAGAGCCCACGTAACCTTCAGTCAGAGCTGGGAAGAAAAGAAGCAGGAATGGTTAAGAGAGTGGTATTGGCTCCCTGGAATTTACAGAGTGAAGCTTAAATCTTTGCTGAACAGAGACTACAAATTGAGATATTGCTTAAAAGAATTTACCAGGCATGTTCCTGAAACCTCCCCCCAGCCAAAGGAGAAGCCAGGACTCACTGATGCCATTATTCTGGTCTGGATGCCTGTGCAACTCCAGTAATTTCCATAAGGAAATTCTGATGTACACAAGCAAACAATATGAACCTTGACATACGACCCAACTTTGTTTAGACCCAGAAGATAGGTTTACTTTGCCAGTGACTATCCAACTATGCAATACCAATGACTTACAGAGTGAAAGGGAGAGGACAGGAATGGAGAAAGTTTTGTGTAACTCCACAAGCTGGAACATGTTGAATTCAAGTAAGCCACAAAAAACCCCCACATCCTACATTCCATCCCAGGATTTCTCTTTTATACCTCCAGCAATTTTTATTTTTTCTTTTGTAAAGGAATGAATTGCTTCCATGAGGATGTGGGGTATTTGGGCTTTTTATGTGCACATTTTGCTTATTATTTCTATGCTTCTGATTGAACTGAAGTGGAGGTGTGTAAATTCACAAATGTCAGTAGAAAGTCTACAATAAATTAAAGTACATTTCTCAGAGCACTACAATAAATGCACACAAACAAAAACCACCTTAGATGAACAGACATGGAATATGAGGAATAAGTATGCACCAAATGGCTTTATTGAAATTTAAGCCCAACTTTTCCCAAACCACTTATTTGATCAGTAAGAAACTAGCTGAATAATTCAAATTAAACCTTCAGAATACCACGTAACACACTGCTACCCGTATGCAATCACCAAGTGCTGCATTTCCTTCTATTCCCAGGCCAATTACAGCTGGGCTGGAAAGAAGCCTGTAACAGGACTTTATTGAACATCATGCACAACTAACTCAGAATTTGCCTTTCTTTCCCTTTGGAAAAGCTTCTGGGAGGTACTGCACTTGCACCACAGTAGCAGAGAGCCTGCCATGCCCGAGGTTATCCATGAGCTACACAGCTTTATGGACAACTTCCCCTCTGCAATGTGGATTTCTGCATGTTTTGGAATCCTAAGTGATAGGAAAAGTCGTGCAATTTCAGGAAAGGCAGTACAGGTTTGCCCCTGCCAAATCTTCTCTTGTGTGAGCAAAGGTACTAATTGTGCCATTTGAATGAGTTTTCCAGATTCCTTGGCAACTTTCTAAATGTTAATTCACACTAGGCTGTGAATTAGAAACACTGGAACACATCATGCTAGCAGGATTTGTAGGCAACATGACCTCACATACCTTGTTTTCCTCTCTAAAAATATTAAATTAAACACCTTAATTTAGTTTTGGGGGCTTTTTTCTTTTTATTTACTTTTATATGTCTACGTGGTTGGGAGGCAACAGGCACTCATTTCAACAGGAAAGAATGGGTGTGGGACATGGAGACCCAAACATTCTTGGCAAAAAAACCCCAAACCGAGCAAAGATAAGAGACCATGAAAATCCCAAGGAACAGAATAATGAAATAGCCTAGGCAGATGGCTGGAAAGGCTATCAGAAAAAAAAATGGCCCACTTTTTCACTTAAAAAATCACATGTGCTGACAAATACACGTAAAGCCTCTCCTTGTTACGAAATGAAAGACAGCAACTTTCGCCTGAGCATCCTCTACAAAGAGGGCAAGAAACTGTGGGATTTTTGTTGCTGAAGAAGTCCGAACCCTTCAGGCAGGAGGAAGATTGGACACTGCCTCCTCCAAAGAATAAGATGCTCCTGCAGGTTATCTGCTCAGTGAGCCCTCCTGTGTGCCTTTACATCCAGAGAAAGACACCAAGTCCAAATAATCTATATTTGTTGAAGGTACAGGGGCTCTGAGTCAGTGCAAAACATCTCAGGCTGTAAACACCTTTGTACTTCTAGCTGGAACCATCAAAAAGCCTCATGGTAACCACGGTATGGACATGAATCATACCACTGATTTTCAGTGTCTTCTGTGCAGAAAATTAAATTATGCAAATCCAAGCCTTTATGAATGCCCAACTTTAATGTGAAATTGAACATTTGCTTCAGTCAGCATCTTATTCATGCAATTATAAACCTGACATTCTTATGAAAATATGCAGTTTTAGTTTTCTGCATAGATACTTAATAGATTTGTGCACTTATCTGTACTTATAAAAGGTGAAGAGACATGCTGTACACAAATTTATTTCCACCATAAAAGATGTTACAAACCAGGAAAGAGCTTAAGTACTTTGCAAGAGAACTATGGGAAGGGACTTGCTGGTTGCTAAATAGCTACTGTAGGACTGAAAAAGAAACAAATTGGCACATCCTGTTCTACATAAAATCCTGCACCACTGCTAGATAACCCAACATTAATGTCAATAATCCCTTTACAAACATGCAGTAATTCAGTAGTCATCAGCAATTTAGAGAAGATACACATTTATTGGGTAGCTGCAGAAACTCTGGGAAAAGGATGATAGCTCAGGATCTCTGGCCATGCAGCAAACTGGAAAGGTCTGACTCTTGCAAAAATCATGACACAGCACCACCTGCCTCCCTCAGCCTGCTCACAGTACAACCAGGTATTTCTTCATGAGGCCACAAAAACTCCAAGAAAACACAAATATTGTTGTGCTTGTGAACAAACAGCTATTGTTGGCATTCTCATACTGGTAAAGTCATCAGAAAACCAGAGACAATCTCATGGTGCTTCTGTTCTTGGTGTTTACTGGGGTCAGTGGACTCTCTCATACTCAAGAGGTGCAAAGTACAGAGCAGAGCACAGAGTGGCTTTTCTGATAAAAGTCTGGAACAGCCAAAGCATTCAAATCAAGTTCTTTCAAAAAAGGAAGTGCTTCATACACCAAAACAATCTTATGTTTCAGGTAGAATCACTACTTTTTCCGGATTTTGTGGGGGGAGGTAGAGATGTACCTTCTGACCAAAACAACCTGACACCAATAAAGTTTAAGTTTTCAAGAAAATATTTAAGTTATATTAGCACCAATCACTACAGGATTCCAAAAGTCTTTTCTCATCTGGGAGACAGTTAACAGCTCTAGAACAGGGAGCAGCCAAGTGATTTCGTGCTCCACTCCTGCAGAGCTGGATGCTGGAAAAAAGCAGGCAATTATAGACAGGCTGGTCAGACAGGGAGCAAACAGGAGAGGCTCCTCTCTTCTGGGAACCCTGCAGAAGTTAGGACGTGGAAATTGGGACAACAGGAGGGGCAGGAACATGCTCCAGGAAGGCTCAACATGGAGCAGCCAAATTAGAGGGGTGGAATAGAGGCAGGCAGAGCAGGAGGGAGAGATGAAGAGAAGGCACAGCAGAAGCCCTTGCCTTGCAAGGTTTCCTTTGATCGGTCATGCCAGTGCTGATGGCAGAGGGGAAATGAACACCATCATGTATGGTCTGAGGCTTGCAAATACACGATTAAAAGAGAAAGGGAGTGACTGCACACTCAGATACACAAGCGTGAAATGAAATCCTGAGCAACTCCCCTGGCTGCTGGTGCAGTGTCGGTGTGTGCAATAACACCCGCAGCCTGTGGAGCTGTGCTGGGCCCTGCACACCTCTCCTCCTCCTGCTTCTGCAAGGGGGAGAGGAGCCTTCAAAGCCAACACGGAGAAATCTCTTACACACAATTTCATATAATTTTAAGCAGCACTGAACGCTACATGATTTTCGATGATGTGCTAAATGAATCAGCCTGGGCCACAGATACACAGATAGCAAAAGCAGTGCAGTACTGGCTATGCTCAGCATCCTGAGCAGCTTTCCATTCACTCTGTCTCAACATATTAACTTTCCAATAAAAATTATTTGATAAGTGCCCTCAAAGGTACGATAAGGTAATTCCTGCCTGAGTACCTTACTGGTATTCATAGCTCACATGAAAACACAAAATTTTATCCCCAATCTACCTTAAACATAAAACTATTACACTATTCAGAGAGATTATACCCTCGGCATTAGTGTTTAAAAGGTATCAAGCCATCAGCTATTTAAGAAAAATCCTTTAAGATCAATATGTTATGTCTGAAAGGTGAAATCACTAGTTATAATGGTAGATTAACTAGATTGTGTGCCACACTCACATTCTTTTAAGCTTTCTTTGAAGACAAGGGTTGCACACAAACCTGTTTTCAGCTGGTGGAATTAAAATGGGACAAATTCAAAGGTACACACATTGCCCACCTCATAATCATTCTGACTTGCCACCGTGGACTATAGTAGCAGCTGAATCACAGTTTTATTCCTAGTCCCTAATGTGTACGAATTTCTTAACTGTATAGTTCAACATGGAGCTACAAGCCAGCATTGAGCAACAGAGCCTTGACTATTGGAGTCTGGAGTAGTGTCACACTATGAGAACACTTAAAGCAAAGGAATTAAAGAAAATATCTTGTTAGTGTGTAACAAAAAAGCACTAAATCATAAAGAATTCCAGCAATTAGTTCTGTATCAAATCAATGCCTGCAGAAAAGCAACTTTTCAAAACAAAGGAAAACATTATTTTCTTGAAGACTGCACAGTACTGCATTTTAAAAAGGGGTGAAAGCACTGAGGCATTTGAAGGGCTTTTATACCATCTCTTAAATGGAGATAAAGAGATGAGTGATCCAAGACACGCATCTGCAAGCCTAAAGCTTCAGACAAGCCTCACCAGAAAAAAGCAGCCTCTTTATCTAGGTGCCTTCACTGTATTTTAATTGGACAGCACTAAAGAGAGGCAGGTAAGCTGCAGATATTGCAATGCTATGCAATTCACACTCTGCTGAAACAAGTTCAGGCTTCCAGGCAATTTCTTAGAATAAA
Source organism: Chaetops frenatus (assembly GCA_013400775.1). Classification (NCBI taxonomy): domain Eukaryota; kingdom Metazoa; phylum Chordata; class Aves; order Passeriformes; family Picathartidae; genus Chaetops; species Chaetops frenatus. The sequence goes on from VZTR01010910.1 coordinate 796,597, forward strand.
TCTTGCCAAATGAGCCAGAAGGAAAGAAGAAAGGAGGAGGGGGGAAACTGATAGATAATAAATTTATAATATTGGACAATTAAAATATTTTGCAAAATTAGTATAAATAGTAATTAAATTCATCTCCCTAGGCTCTTTCATGGTCAAATTCCTAAACACAAGTAGGCTATTTGCCTTAAATATTTTACCACCTTCAAAAGCAAATAAATCTAGAAATACTTCAGGCACAGCTAATCCATTTTGATAGTGCATTACTTTTAAACAGACTCTTCAGACACAGATCTCCATATTTTGCAGATTATTTTATATCTTGCCAAAGAGGGATGGAAGTTACAACAACATATAATGGTCAGACAGCACCAACAAATTATATTCTGAATGAGACTTCATCCTTTGATAATGCTGCAGAGATTTCTTCCGATTATCAGATAAAGCCAGAGTCTGCTCTCCTATGAACACGCAGGCAATTTTCACAGCTTTCCATTAATGAAATATGGGAGTTAAAAATGATGAGTTTCTCGCAACTTAAGTGAAATAACAGATACCCAGATGCTACATCTGCCAAGAGACACATGCCCCTTTCCCAGATGACAGTCACCAAGACAGCCCCTTAATTCCAGTGCGAGTGGAATCCACAGGTCTATTCGTAAAACTGACACAGAGACTTCTCACACCATTCATTCTCTGTTGTTCACATGTCTGATAGATGATGTGGTAACAGCACAAATCCTAAGAACAAGAACATAAATGCAGAGCACAGCAGGCTTCTACAGGAACTAACCAGCAGAATGCAATTTGAAGATGAAAAATAGTCCAAAGAACATGCTGTCAAACTGTGGGGATTAAATTAACTAGCAGAATTAAAAGTCCTTATCCCAAACATGAATACAGCAGTCACTAGGTGCGACCCTTACTAACCCGTTGTATTCAAAGCCATGAGTTCAGTGCAGTGCAATTTTGTACTACTCCAATGCATCAACACAATGCAAGTCCCAGAGCAGCAGAGCTCATGTGGACAAGCAATGGAAAACAGATCTGCAGCTCAGTCTTTTCCTTGTATTACAAGGGATGGAGTTTAAGGGCAACGAGGAAGTCTCCTCCATCAGAGCCAGAGTGATGCCAAACCAGACCTTGGGCACTTTGTAACTGTGATGCCCAGTGCCATCAGCCACCCTACCCCTGAGCAGATGCCCTCCCAAGGAGAAGCAAACCAGTCTCTTCAGCCACAAGTTCCCACGGCTCCTGCTCTCAGCCTGCCTGGCTTTATAAGTGAGATGAGCAAAGCTCATTAGCAAGCCAGTAAGGCAACTTCAAGTTCCATTAATGATGCTCCATTAAGGAGACTCAGAAAAAGAAGCTTGGGAGGCCAGGAAGAGACAGATGCTGCTGAATGATTAGAAAGGGCTTGATTTTGCATTTTCATGGCTTACACTTTGCTGGCATCAGCTGTGCAAGATGTGACATAGCTGGTAAATTCAAACCACGGATGCCAACCAGCATCACCTGCAGCACTTGTGCTCAGAATAAATGGTCAGCCAGATCACAAACAGTGCCAACAACTTCCACGTCAAGATAAAACCACACAAAATAAACCAACTGCAACATCATCCTTTCCAAGAGGATGGTGCCCTGCAGCAAAGCTTCTGCCAGAGAACTTGCAGAATACCCTCAGACTAAGGGTTCTCAGTCTGTGGTACATAAGCTCCCATCTACTCACATGTGAGCTACATGTAATGAAAAATGTAACAGATGTAAAGAAAAAAGAACCAAGCAAACCAGTCTGAAGAAAGTGCAGAAAAAATACCCCAGACAACTGCACCACTCCTCCAGGAAGGAGTGTCTGCTGTTCATGTTTCACAGCAACAGCTGAAGAAATGAATCTGAGCATCCCAGCAACACTCATTCCCCAACTCTGGGAACTACAGACACATCAAAACCAGCTCTGTGTAAACCCCTTACTCCACCAAACTGTTCTCTGACACTTCCCTGCATGCAGAAAAATACACTCTGTTTACCTTTAAGACCAAGTTTTCAAACAGACTGGTATTCTAGGCATCTAAACTGAGATACCTTAAAGAAGATTAAAGCACATTACATTCTAAAAACTGGAGTCCTTTTAGACACTTCTGATTTTGGCAGTCAGACAGAAAAATAATTGGGACCACCTGAAAACTCTGTAAACTTGAAAACTCTTGGTCTGTGCATCCTTCACAGTCCCTCAGACTTCTGTTAACCATCATTATCTGCATTTCTTAAAAGGAGGAATCCTCATCCTTGTTCATCGTCTCTTTCCACTGCACTTCACAGGGGTCACCTCTGAATTTTACTTGCAGCAATGAGTGATGCAAACACAGAAATAAAACTTCAGAGCAGAGGTTTATATGCAAGAATGACCTCCATAGGGAAGCTGATGCTCTCTCAGCCAGTACTGACAGAATCACAGCAGATATCTGGGAGAGAAAACAGATAAATTCAATTCTCCAGTATCTCGGGTAGCCTGGTCAGAGTGAGCTGAGATATGGGGGCAAAATCACTGCTCACACAGCCAGCTCTACCTCTGCACTGTTTCCCAAAAGAAAAGCTTGAAGCCAAACTTGGAACAAGCTGGAATCCAGAGGCAGCCCAGTATATTTGTGCAGAAGAGACTTGAATTCCTCAGCCCAGGCACTCTCAGAAGGGGCTGCTTTGGGCTCTTCATTCACAGCATGGTTTATCTGGGAAATATATAAACCACACACGTACAGTGGAGTTTGCACAGTGGATTAACAATAGCAAAAAGGAGCTTTATTTCCCTTCTTGCCTTATTGCAAGTATGCAAACTTTAAGGGTTTTGTAACAGAAATTCCCATGGCCAGAACCACCCGTCTCACTCTTATTCTCACATAATCAGCTGCTGCAGCACGCACGGTGTTAAGAGAGCACCCTCTGAATAGCAAATAAATGTGACCTTAATGGAGTATTTTGTTCTTCCAATGCCTTGCTTAATGCAAAATCATACTATCATCATTTCACTAAATCCAGCAGTACTCACAAAAACACACAAACTTATGCAAAATCAGCAGTTCCACCTCTCTGCTCTAGAAATAATTTGCTTGTACTATAGCCTTATTACATTTTCAAAATGGATTCCCCTAAGTACATGAAGTATCCTGATAAAAAAATATTAGACCCACCCGAAGAACCATAGCAAGGACTGTGGGACACAGACCTGCTTTGTGCATTACTTCTGTTCACCCACTGCCATCTTTCCAGACATATTCCTGCTTCCCTGTAGGCAACCTATAATTTCATTTCTCATCCCATTAAAACCCCCTTTGCATTCCAACAGTAGAGACAAACATCTATCTACAAACCAGGGTCTTTGCTAAACTTATGCAGAGTTCCCAGAGGACAATTGCTCTTGGGCAAGAGCTTCCCCCTCTGCACTCCCTGCTCCGAGGGCTCACAGACCCTCACTCAAGGCACCCCTCCAAATTCACCCTCCTCTAACTCTGAAGGAACAGCACACCCAGCACTCATCCAGCAGAAAATGCAGGGCACAGGGCTGATTTCAGTCCCATGGAGAACACTGAGGCTCTTTATGAAGCCAACAGAGCTGCTTCGCTGCACAACATGAGATCAAACATGCCCCATTATCAAGTCTTCACAGACAGGGGCTCATCATCTAATAAAAATCCCTCATTCTTTATACAAAATGATTTTTTTAACCTGTGTCCTTTGGCCCATTTAACAATTTATTGACTGTGGGAAATAAAGTGAGGCCACATCAATCTCTTCCTGGTTATTTGGTTCTGGCTCTCACATTAATGCTGAAGGTGGAAAGCTCAATAAAGAACTATTTAAGAAAAGAAAGGAGAAATGCTCTAGTCCCACTGTGAGATATCTTCCTCTCAGTCTGCAGTCAGGTCTCGCCACCTATAGCTGCACAATCTCCTAGAGGAAAGATGGAAGAGCATAAATGTGCATGCTCCCCTGGACTGAGCAGAAATAACTTGAGATTTGTACCTTTCTGTGCTGAAACAGATCAGTAGTGCTCAGGTAGCCAGATTTAGTGCCTCTGGCATGTGACAGCAGTTCCAGCCAGATCCACAAAAATTATTTTGGGATCAAACTCAAAAGCTGAGTAGAACCAAGAAAGCAAACATTCATTTTCATTTGTGTAAAAATGTATTTAATTTGGCTTATAATCTACAAAACAAGTTTGGTTGTGTTTTTTTTTATGCTGACAGCTTGCATTACATACAGACTTTGTAGCAAAGGGTTTCATCCACATGTATTTCCCAAAATATAAATCTAAAGTGGAAACTGACATAAATAGAGATTTTTTTGTTTGTGCCACCCACCGCTCTGAGCACTCTCTCCTTTCCTTTCCAAATAAGTTGCACTGTTCAAAGGGAGAAGACATTGAACACTACCGAGCTGATCTGTAAACTCAATCAAACTCCCATCTTGGCTTTTTAGTTCCCCGTTAGTTTTTTCACCCAGGCAAGATTTTTTTCTGGAAATTTCCCAGCAGGAAGGTCTGGTGCTGTTTAGAATCCCAAACTAATACTTGGTCCATTGGTCATTTGTCTCTGGAGAATTCAATAAAGATCTTGACATAAAATCTCCTACTACTAAGAGCAAGAGCATTAAGGCCTTTGGCAGCAAGAAAAAAACAAAAAAAAAACAAACAAAACAAACCCCAAAACCAAAAACCTCTCACACAGAAAAAAAGCAGTAACAGAGCTCAGATGAAGTAAATAGACCAGAATTACCAGCAGTGGTGCTCACTTTGTAATGATACAGTGGTGGTATGCAGCACAGGCTGAAAGGGGCACGGGGTCACTGTTCTTCCCTCTCCAACCAACTGAACCATCTGGAGGACAAAGCTAACTCCACACTCCATAAATGTAAATGATGCTAAACCAAGAGGAGGAGAAGCAAGCAAGAATGTCTCAAAACTATTCAGCTGCCTGGCAAGCTCATCGAAATGGGCTGATGTAAGTGAGACATTCCACTGAAGATAAATGTAAGGCTATGCAGTGGGGGAGAAATAATAATCAGTGCAGGAATGAAGTGAGAGAGTGCTGTTTAGAAAGCAGTAATGCAGAAAGACTTGAGTATTAGGGTGGATAATGAATTAGATGAAAGTTCATGCTGCAATACCACTGCAGAAAAAGACAATTGCTATCCTGGGCCACATGCACAGAGATACTGGAAGCAATAACTCAGTTTTAGACAGTTTTTGGCAAGGCTGTCACTGCAGTGCCACATGCTGTTTGAGGCCTATTACTCAAAAAAAAAGTAAAATTCATTCTTAGCAAGAAATCTAAGACCTGAGGCAGGGGAGAGAGGGACGACAGGGAATGACACATGACACACGAGATGAATCAAAGCACCTTTAACACCAACCTTGTGCCCTGCTATTCTTTGCTGGCTGGGGCAGCCTCAAGCCAGGCTGCTCAGCCCTGCCTGGCCCTGCCTTGGTGTGCTCATCGTCACCCCCTCCAGTCTCCAACGCCTCACTCCAGCCTCTACCTCCCTGTTTCATACATCAATTTTCACAAGAAGCCTCATAAAGAGTTAGATTTTAGAGCACGCAGGAATGGTGATCTTCAGGCAAGAAATGCTCTCACAGCACAAGAGTGAAAGAGGAGGAGATGAAGAGCTCCGTAAGGAACAAAGGGATGCTTTCACCTTTTGCCGGGCCCGGGGGAGCTCAAATGAACAACATGATTTAAGCAAGGGACAGGTTTGAGAGGAGGAGCTCAGTGCACACAAGTGCTGGAAACAACACACGCTTTGCTTAAGTGTCACTGCAGATCAGCTCTGGCTGAGAGCAGAGAGCGGAGCACACGGAGCCAGCGGGAGAGAGGCACACGGCATTCCCGACCAACCTCAGCAGCTCCCACACCGCCAGGCCAAGGAGAGAGGCACACGGCATTCCCGACCAGCCTCAGGA